>VZQC01012278.1:38074-89692 GCA_009823505.1 Rhizomys pruinosus | reverse complement strand
AGGTCTGTGCACCCATGTTGTGCAATGCCGCGGAGGTCAGAAGAGGGTGTCGGATTTCCCTGGAACTGGAATTCTCCTGGAATTGGAGTTACAGAAGGTTCTCAGCCTCCATGTGGGTGCTGGGGGTCAAACCGTGGTCCTCTGCAAGAGCAGTCGGTGCTCTTAACCACTAGGCCATCTCTCCAGCCCCTCATCTTGTATTCCTATACAACTCAGGAGTACTGACCCAGGAATGGCAACACCTAGTCTGTGCATTCTTGCATCACTCAACAATCAAGAAATGGCCTCATAGACCTGCCCCCAGGCTAGTCTGGTAGAACTTCCCTAATTGAAGTTCTTTCTTCCCAGGTGTGTCAAGTTGACAACAAAATTTACCCAGCATAGATGCCCTCCCTGTCTCCAGCTCCACTTCAGTTCCCACAGTCAACTTCATATCCTGTATTATTTTTTTTGCAAAGCCTGTCATGTCCAATTTGTATTTCCCAAATGCTCTTGTGTGTGGGCCCAGTCCCTGGATCTTGCTCAACCTACCAGGCATCACACCCTTAAAGAAAACTGACTCTCCCTCTCCCAGAAACTTCAACTGCCAGTAGCTCCTCACCTAAGACTGGGGCTTCTTGCCCACATCCTTCCATCAGGCTGGGTTTCGGTCTGCCTTGGGTTTGCTCAGGTCTTGGCTATGCTGTCATCAGCACTGTGGATTCACATGCGCAACTTTCCTATTGTGTCAAAAAAATACTCTTTCCTTGTATTCATCTACTACTTCTGGCCCTTACAATCTTTCCACCCCCTTGAAGAAGGGAATTTTTGTACATCACCTTCCCAATGCTTTCAAGTATTGAGAAACCCCTGAAAATTCAAAAATCTCCAGATATTTTTATGGAGGCTTCATCATCAATTATTAATTTTATTTCCATTCCTTCTCCTCTGCTTGAAGGGTAAGTAGGGGTTAAGCTGAAAGTTTAAAGCTTTATGGCTCAGCAGTTCTCCTCTCAAGAGTCTGCCAAGACTCACTTCATTACCACAAAAAAAAAAAAAAACACTCCTATCACACAGAAAATCTCTAAGAAATCTGTAAGAATGGGAGAGCTTCGTCAGAAATTAGTATCAATCATAAAATAAGTATTGTTAAGAGTTCTATGCCAGGAACTGGAGACACAGAGCAAATATGTAACTTTTATAGTCAGATAATATCATAATGGCCTACAAAGTTCAATTTTAGCCTGAAATTTCCTTGATAACATGATAAGACAGCTTTGCACTATAACTAGTTTTGGTTTCTTACAGTTGTCAGTGAACCACGGTGTCTATTCATAGCATTTTAGACTTGAAAATGTAGGCCTCCAATGGACATGGAGATCAGCTAAATAA
Source organism: Rhizomys pruinosus (assembly GCA_009823505.1). Lineage (NCBI taxonomy): Eukaryota > Metazoa > Chordata > Mammalia > Rodentia > Spalacidae > Rhizomys > Rhizomys pruinosus. The sequence goes on along the minus strand of VZQC01012278.1, from coordinate 88,321 downwards.
AATATTATAGGGCCAAGGGAGGAGGACATCTGTCAGATCTCATGGAACTGCTGTTGAGAGCTTTGTTACTTTCTTCATCCAAGTGAACAAGATACCAATCTTCCTGCTGCCATCACTGCCCCCACAGTCTACTCTGAACAGACAAGCTGTGTGGCATCCTGTAGAAACTAGAAGCAAATCTTCACTGCTCCAGTGATGCACAACCTCCTTGTATTCTCCTTTCTTCCACAGGCAGTCTTAATAAAGGCTCACAGAACTTGCCTTAATCTTACTCCTGCCCTTCTCTTACCTAGCACACACTAGGTATATAACTGTCCTGGCAGCAAAAACTATATTCTAGGGGGCTGGAGATATGGCCTAGCAGTTAAGAGTGCCGACTGCTGCTGCAGAGGATCCGAGTTCCATCCCCCAGAACCCACATGGGAACTGAGAACCATCTTTAACTCCTGTTCCAGGGGAATCCGACACCTGCTTCTGACCTCAGCGGAATTGCACAACACGGGTGAACAAATCTACATGCAGACAGTACATTCATACACATAAAAATAAAATAAAATATATTCTAAAGAGATATCTGTGCCCCTTCTTTTAGATGTGAAACTGTTGAAAGATAGTGCCTAAGAAACTGGCACTTCTCCTGGATTCTCTGGTGGGAGAAGGAAAAGCCTGAAGTCTAGTACCAGGCCAAGAGGAACTTGCTTCCTGGGAAGAGATTTTTTTGTAGTTTTGACAATTTGACATAATACCTTGCTTTAGCAACTGGAGTCAAGACAGTGTAGGGTCAGTGATAGCCAGGATCATACATTGACCAGGACTGCTTAGTGATGCATACCCTGTTGCCTTCTAATTAACCCTAAACTTCATTTTAGTGTCTTGAAGATGGACTTGGATGGGGGTGCTAGATAACTTTGTTCTTTTTCCCAATGTGGCCACATTGAATAAACCGCCTTTTTCTGCTTCTCACTCTTATTTGCTTCTTTAATTGGCCTATTGAGGACAAATAGTTGAGTGGCTGGGCCTGGCTTGTTAGAGCTGCTAGGAGCCAGGCTTTACCTCTAACAATTCTGCTAATAGGTAAACTCTCTCCTTTTATGTGTGTCTTTTCTCTCCGCTGTTTCTCCAACTTTCTCCCACCATATTTCCCTACATTAGTCTACTTTTCCCTTGACATTGCTCTGCTAAGAACTCAGCTTCGACTCTATGTGCTGGTAAAGCCTGTATTCCCAGATACCTTGAGGTTGGAAGCACAAGGATCACCTGAGTCCAGATGTCTATGGCCTGCTTGAACAACATGGTGAGACTCCATCTCAATAGAAGAGTGACCTTACTGAGGCTTACTCTGATGAGAACATTTTAATTGCCATTGCATTGCACACCTACACACAGATTCTTCCTTCTGTGTTTTGTTTCCCCCATAGCCTTTTAACATTATACCATATTTTTCTTCATTAGTTTATTTACTTTCTGACTTTCCCAATAGATTGGAAGCTCCAGAAAGGTTGCGATTTTTTTTTGCCTCAACTCTGCTGATCCCTGCTCTCATTAAAGCCACTGGATTATCACTTGAAATACAGCCAAGATCAACATTCATACTAGCTTGACAGAATAGTCGTGATAGTTAGTGGCACCATTTCACTGTCCAGAGTGTTGGATGACTTATGCTCACCATATAACAACAAAAATGCTCAATAATCATTTCTTTCACTTGAGAGGCTGTTTCCTCTCTCCACTGTAGAACCTTCTTCACTTCAGTTCAGTCAGTACTCAGAAAGAAGCAGAATTACTACACAATGTCAAACAACCAAGGCTCAGAAATAGTAGTAGAAAAGAACAGTTATACCTACAAGATCTCTTTGGCCTATAGACTACCCATCTTTGATATTCAGAAAGGAGAGCTTCAATCCCCAACACTGCATGCAGTGAAGTAGAAGTACGGCCAGAAGACATGGGAACTAGAAGTTTGAGAAGAAAAGCAATTCTGAATTGCATTCAAAACAAACCCAGTTTCATAGAGTGGTGCTAAAGAAGGAAGAAGCCCATATAATCAAAAGTTTCATTAAAAACTCAGCTAACAAAAAGGAATTTTATGTAGCTGAGGATATGACTCAGTTTCTAGAGTGCTTGCCTACGGTGCACGAAGTCTCAGTTCACTCTTCAGCACCATATGTAACTGGGCATGGTGGCACATGCCTGGGATACCAGCTCTTAGGAGGTGGAGTACTAAGTTTCAGAAGATCAAGGTCATCCTCAGCTATAGAAAATCTTCAAGGCCAGCCTAGGATACACAATACCATGTCTTAATAAAGTAGTATTTTTAAAGATTAATAATGTTTTATTGTCTTAAATACCTTGAACACTTCACATTTATCCAAAAACCATGCCCTTTAAAAAATATGTGTGTGAGGCTACAGAGATGGCTTAGCAGTGAAGTGACTGCTCTTCCCGAGGACCTGGGTTCCATTCCCAGCTCCTACATCGCGCCTAATAACTGTATGTAACTCCAGTTCCAGGGGATCCTATCCCCTCTTCAGACTTCCGTGGGCATTGCACGACATGGGTCCACTTACAGATATGCAGGCAATACACTCACGCTTATAAAAATAAAAACAGTCAGGGCTGGAGAATTGGCTCAGCAGTTAAGAGCACCGACTGCTCTTGCAGAAGACCCGGGTTTGATTCCCAGCACCCACTTGGCAGCTAAGAACTGTCTTTAACTCCAGTTCCAGGGGAATCCGACGCCATCTTCTGATCTCGGCATTGCACGACATGGGTGCAGCAACCTACATGCAGACAGTACACTCATACACATAAAAATAATAAATTAAAAAATTAGCAAAAGAAAGTCTGTTTAAAAAATAAAAATAAATAAAAAATGTTTTTTGAAAAAATGTCTATATATGTGTGTATAGTGTGTGTTCCACATGTGTGCACATGCCCTCTAAGTACAGAAGAGTATGTTGGATCCCCTAGATCTGGAATTACAGGTAGTTGTGAGATACTTGATGTGGGTGTTGGGAATTGAAATTGTGTTCACTGAAGAACAGGAAGATTTCTTAACTGCTAAGCCATTCTTCCAGCCCCACCACCTCTTTCTTCCTTTTTTAAAAAATTTAGTAACCCACTGGGGCTGGAGAGATGCCCTGCTAGTTAAGAGTACCAACTGCTCTTGCAGAGGATCCAGGTTCGATTCCCAGCACCCACATGGCAGCTGAGAACCGTCTTTAACACCAGTCCCAGGGGAATCCGACACCCTCTTCTGACCTCTGAGACATTGCATGGATGCACAAACATACATGCAGACGTTTATTCATACACATAAAAAATAAATAAAATTTTTAAAAAATTAGTAACCCATCAACTCCAATTTGTGCTATCTGACCTCTTTCATAATGATTAGTGTGTCTCTTGATGGGCTTCGGATCAGGTTTGGGACAACAGCAGAACTAAGTCATGAAAGTTAGAAACTGGAAAGAGGGGCTGGAGAGATAGCCTAGCGGTTAAGTGCACCGACTGCTCTTGCGGAGGACCAGGGTTCGATCCCCAGCACCCACATGGAGGCTAAGAACCGTCTGTAACTCCAATTCTAGGAGAACTCCAGTTCCAGGGGAATCTGACGCCCTCTTCTGACCTCCGCGACATTGCACGACATGGGTGCACAAACCTGCATGCAGATAGTACATTCATACACATACAGAAATAAATAAAAAAGAAACTGGAAAGAATTCATCTTACCTATCATCACCTGAATGGGGCCATAAAACCTAGTTGACCTTTCCCTGGAAGTCAGTCATAAGACTCTCATTCCAAGGAGGTTTTTCCTTATACCCTGAGGAAAAGAATGCCACCCAGAGATGCCAGGAAGAATCCTTAGAAACCTTGCTAAATTTTCTTCTGTTCCAGTTTATGTCACTTTAATCATACCCCTATTTTATTCAATTATGTTTCTCTACAGTTCTCTACTTCAGACAACTAGCATAACATGCATGCATGCAATTTTCCCCAGGGAGAGGGGTGGTGGTGGTGGTGGTGGTGGTGGTGGTGGTGGTATTAGTTCCTAAATGTTGTCATTTGACATACACGTTATAAAGAATTGCAGAGGCAGGCAGATCTTTGTGAGTTCAAGGCCAGCCTGGTCTACAGAGTGAGTTCCAGGACAGCTGGGGCTACAGGGAGACCCTGTCACAAAAAGACCAAAAAACCAATAAATAAATAAAATAAAATAAAATAAAAATTAAAATAAAATAAAAAGAGTTGCAAGTGTAGCTCAGTGGTAAGGCATTTGCTTAGCATATGCATGGGCTCCGAATTCAATACCCAGCAATAGCAGTGCATTATATTAAATAAATATGTGTACTGTTCTCTTGTTAATCTGTCTTTTGCTACAAAACCATAATCTGTGAACATTGTGAATGAAGATCTTCTCCCTTATACCTCTTTTAATTAACTTGTCATAATTTCCTAAGCATATAGAAATGGATAATGTATAAAATATGTGTTGTACTTTTATTTCCACTATCCTTTTGTTTTCTATTACAACCCTTAAAAAATTTCGGAAAAGTTTGAGCAACATACACAAATTCCGTTTCCTACAGTTTTGTAGGTCAAAAGTACAGGTTGAGGCTGGAGATATAAGATTATTTGGTAGAATATTGGTCTGGCATGTACAAAGTCCTGGGTTCAATCCCTAGAACTGAATTTTTAAAAATTACATTTTATACTAACAAGTTTCGCTTTCTGGATCACGGAAGACTGAAATAAAGGTAATGGCTCTTTTGTACACTTCTCTGCATGTTCTAGCATTTTTTTCTCCATCTGGGTTCATTTGTTTTGTTACTGAAATTGAGTTCCATGTTCTTATAGGCTTTAGAGCCTTATTAGAGCCTGATTTCCTTAGTTGCTGTTGTCCATAAAGTATTTTCCAATTGTGGAAGCTGGTTACATCCCATGGTCTATGATATCCTTCATGTTTAAAGTCAATAATAGTGTGCTTTGTTTGTCTAACACTTTGAATTCCCCCAATTTCTCCTTCTGCAACCACTTTCCTCTGTTCCTGCTTTCTGCTGCATCTCTCTATCTGAATTTCCTGCCTTCTTTTCTGCTTTTCTGGGATCATTTCATTCCATGTGATCCACAGGATATTTTCATAAAGTTAACAAGCTACTAATCATAATATCTTCAAAATCCCTTCACTGAAGTGCCTAGATCAGTATTTGATTGAAAAGCCAGAAATAAAAGGTGTCTTAGCAATTCGAGGCACCTGTAGAATACTGTCTGCCATACTCCTCCTGTTTCTGAAGATTTGTAGTTTTCAAAATTGCCTTTCAAAAATGTTATGATCAACAATGGAGAGATGGTTCAGCAATTAAATATAGTTGATATTCTTCAGGAGGACTTGAGTTTGATTCCCAGAATCCATGTCAAGCAGCTAAAAACTACTTATAACTCCAGTTACAGGAGGATATAACACATCTGGCCTCCTAATGTCTACACTCACATGCGCTTACAAACTCACACAGAGTGATAATTAAACAGTGAAATAAATCCCAGGAAAATCTTCTTGGAAAAGATTTGGGAGGGCTGGAGAAATGGTTCTGTGGTTAACATGCTGTTCTCGTCAAGTATCTCACAACTACTTGTAACTCCACTCCCAGAGGATCTGAAACCCTCTTCTGGCCTCTGCAGGCACTGTACACACATGCTGCCCTTAAATATATAAAGGCAAAACATATATACATAAGATAAATATACATAAATTTAAAAAATTATGGCCAGCCGCCATAGTTTTACTGCTTTTGGGTTTCAATGTCTCCCTGTCTTGTATCTCCCAAATTTACCTATAAAACTAAGAAAGTGGAGGTCAGAATATTGGATTTATTTAAACAATATAAAAGAACTGATAAAAATCAAAGGTATGAGACTGATGTGTGTTTCCTACTACCAAAATGTCTAGCACATATCAAAAACATACAATGAATAAACAATGTTCAAGTCACTCTTGCCAAAGCAAGATAAATGGGTTGAAGGATTAGCACAGTGGTCAGTAAACTCTAGCACAAGAGTAGTGGTATCAATGTTGTAGACACAGGAAATAAGTATTCTATGAAGCTTAGACTCATGTGAGATGAATTATAGTAAGGTGAATAGGGATGATGATGCCAAACCTATTGCAGTAACTAAGGCATGGAATCATAATAAGAAAAACTAGAGGATCTTCAAATGTGACCTCTGAACCAACACTATCAGCATGTCCTGGGAAGTTGTTATAAATGAAAATTCTAGGGCTTCAGCCCTTGTCTATTGAAATCAGAATCTCTTATGATTAAACACACTGCATTTCAGATGAAGGCTAAAGAGATTCCAAAATATCTTTCTTTCAGAAAGGTTTATTATTATGCTCCAAAGTTTATTAAGCAAAGAAAAAGGAAATGATTTTTTAAAAAAATTTAGGGCATCCTTCCGTGAGACAACTATATTACATGATAAATTAAAAGTGAACACTTCTCTGAAGGAGATAAAAGTATAATATAAAAACATTATACTCTGAGTTGCCTTTTATAGAAGGACACTATGTTGGTGATTTGTGTGTGTATGTATGTACGTGTATGTGCATGTGTGTGTGTGTGTGTGTTGTGTGTGAGTCTGTGGTGTATGCACCCATGTATATGTATGTGTGACTGTGCCTGTGGATGTGCTGAGACTGGGGGAGGCTACTGGGTGTCCTGCCCTATTACTCTCTGACTCATTTCCTTGAGGCAGAGTCTCTCACTGAACCTGGGAAGCAGTCTGTTGACCAGCAAGCCCCAGTGATGTTTCTGTCTCTGCTCCCCTCCAACTGACCTGCAGAACAGAGATTACAGGCATGTGTGACCTTGTCCACCTTTTTTTGGTGTGATTTCTGGGGATTTGAACTCAAGTCCTCATGCTTGTGCAGCAAGCACACTTACCTGCTGAGTCATTTCCCCAACCTCTGTTAGTGATTTTTCTATGAAAGTCTAGACACAGAATTTTAAAAAGACATAGTTCACTGGTATTGAATTTTAAATTTTCCTCTAGAACAGGAATGTTTATTGTACAAAATCTCGGAGCACATTTTCAAACTATAACAGATTAGAGTTGCACTTAGTACCCCACAGCATAAACACTTATATTTTGAGAACTACCTCTCCAAAGATTCTGATCAGTTTTTGTCATTTTTTTGCTATTAGTGAAAGCCACTGAAGACAGTGTTGCCTTTGCTATTCCATTCACATTCCCAACATATGCTGGAATAATTCAATTGAAATTGTTCAAACGATGAATCGTATCCCTCATCTGTGGATGCTAGTGCCAATTAACTAGTTGTAAGGTAAACCAAGCAATGTTAATGTAATCTGAAAACAACTGTGTTCTTATATTGTGAATCCCTTACCAGGTTCTAGAACTAAGCTATCATTTATTTTCAGTTAGGAAGTTTGCGTATATATGGATGAAAGATATGTATGTGTGTTTTAGAGTAATATAAGATCAAAGGAATGCAGAAAAAACTAGTTTGTCATAGCATTATGTCTAACCACAGTATTTATTTTATGGGAGTGCTTCTTAGTATTTCTGATACAAGGCTGCTTGAGCTTTTGTCCAAGCATTTTCTAAAATATTATAAAGTAGTTAAAAGTATCAGGCTGGTGTAACTTAGCATTTCTGGATGCTTAACAACCATACTTAATGCCCATACCAATTTGGCCGAAGGTCTTAAAGGATAACTTTGTTCCTTTCCCTCAGAGTTCAACTAAGTCCCAGGGGACTATGCATGGGGGCATCTCTTGAAATGTCCTGCAAATGTGAGTCACCAGCCTTCCTGTGCAGGGAAGCTGTGGAGATCCACTAATGTGACTTCAGCCAGTGTCCAGTCTGCATTTGCTTAGCATATGCATGGGCTCCGAATTCAATACCCAGCAATAGCAGTGCATTATATTAAATAAATATGTGTACTGTCTCTTGTTAATCTGTCTTTTGCTACAAAACCATAATCTGTGAACATTGTGAATGAAGATCTTCTCCCTTATACCTCTTTTAATTAACTTGTCATAATTTCCTAAGCATATAGAAATGGATAATGTATAAAATATGTGTTGTACTTTTATTTCCACTATCCTTTTGTTTTCTATTACAACCCTTAAAAAATTTCGGAAAAGTTTGAGCAACATACACAAATTCCGTTTCTTACAGTTTTGTAGGTCAAAAGTACAGGTTGAGGCTAGAGATACAAGATTATTTGGTAGAATATTGGTCTGGCATGTACAAAGCCCTGGGTTCAATCCCTAGAACTGAATTTTTAAAAATTACACTTTATACTAACAAGTCTTGCTTTCTGGATCACGGAAGACTGAAATAAAGGTAATGGCTCTTTTGTACACTTCTCTGGATGTTTCCTAAGCATATTCTTTTTTTCTCAACATTCTGGGTTATTTGTTTTGTTACTGGGAAATTGAGGTTCCAATGTTCTTATAGGCTTTAGAGCCTTATTAGAGCCTGATTTCCTTAGTTGCTGTTGTCCATAAAGTATTTTCCAATTGTGGAAGCTGGTTACATCCCACGGTCTATGATCTCCTTCATGTTTAAAGTCAATAATAGTGTGCTTTGTTTGTCTAACACTTTGAATTCCCCCAATTTCTCCTTCTGCAACCACTTTCCTCTGTTCCTGCTTTCTGCTGCATCTCTCTATCTGAATTTCCTGCCTTCTTTTCTGGCTTTTCTGGGATAATATTTCATTTCATGTGATCCACAGGATATTTTCATAAAGTTAACAAGCTACTAATCATAATATCTTCAAAATCCCTTCACTGAAGTGCCTAGATCAGTATTTGATTGAAAAGCCAGAAATAAAAGGTGTCTTAGCAATTCGTAATGGCACCTGTTAGAAACTGGTCTGCCATACTCCTCTGTTTTTTGAAGATTTGTGTAGTTTTCAAATTGCCTTCAAAAATGTTATGATCACATGAGAGATGGGTTCAGAGATTTAAATATAGTTGATGATTCTTAGGACGGACTTGACCTACACAATGTCAAACAACCAAGGCTCAGAAATAGTAGTAGAAAAGAACAGTTATACCTACAAGATCTCTTTGGCCTATAGACTACCCATCTTTGATATTCAGAAAGGAGAGCTTCAATCCCCAACACTGCATGCAGTGAAGTAGAAGTACGGCCAGAAGACATGGGAACTAGAAGTTTGAGAAGAAAAGCAATTCTGAATTGCATTCAAAACAAACCCAGTTTCATAAAGTGGTGCTAAAGAAGGAAGAAGCCCATATAATCAAAAGTTTCATTAAAATCTCAGCTAACAAAAAGGAATTTTATGTAGCTGAGGATGTGACTCAGTTGCTAGAGTGCGTGCCTAGGGTGCACGAAGTCTCAGTTCACTCTTCAGCACCATATGTAACTGGGCATGGTGGCACATGCCTGGAATCCCAGCTCTTGGGAGGTGGAGGACTAAGTTTCAGAAGATCAAGGTCATCCTCAGCTATAGAAGATCTTCAAGGCCAGCCTAGGATACACAATACCATGTCTTAATAAAGTAGTATTTTTAAAGATTAATAATGTTTTATTGTCTTAAATACCTTGAACACTTCACATTTATCCAAAAACCATGCCCTTTAAAAAAAAATATGTGTGGGGCTACAGAGATGGCTTAGCAGTGAAGTGACTGCTCTTGCCGAGGTCCTACATCGCGCCTAATAACTGTATGTAACTCCAGTTCCAGGGGATCCTATCCCCTGTTCAGACTTCCGTGGGCATTGCACGACATGGGTCCACTTACAGACATGCAGGCAATACACTCATGCTCATAAAAATAAAAACAGGGCTGGAGAGATGGCTCAGCAGTTAAGAGCACTGACTGCTCTTGCAGAAGACCCGGGTTTGATTCCCAGCACCCACTTGGCAGCTAAGAACTGTCTTTAACTCCAGTTCCAGGGGAATCTGACGCCCTCTTCTGACCTCGGCATTGCACGACATGGGTGCAGCAACCTACATGCAGACAGTACACTCATACACATAAAAATAATAAATTAAAAAATTAGCAAAAGAAAGTCTGTTTAAAAAATAGAAATAAATAATAAAATGTTTTTTGAAAAAAATGTCTATATATGTGTGTATAGTGTGTGTTCCACATGTGTGCACATGCCCTCTAAGTACAGAAGAGTATGTTGGATCCCCTAGATCTGGAATTACAGGTAGTTGTGAGATACTTGATGTGGGTGTTGGGAATTGAAATTGTGTTCACTGAAGAACAGGAAGATTTCTTACCTGCTAAGCCATTCCTCCAGCCCCACCACCTCTTTCTTCCTTTTTTAAAAAATTTAGTAACCCACTGGGCTTGGAGAGGTGCCACTGTAGTTAAACCAGCTACCAACTGCTCTTGCAGAAGGACTCCAGGTTCGATTCCCGCACCCACATGGCAGCTGAGAACCAGTCTTTAACACGCCAGTCCAGGGGGATCTGACACCCTCATTCTTGACCTCTGAGACATTGCACAACAGGGTGCACCAAACATACATGCAGACGTATATTCATACACATAACAAATAATTAAAATTTTTTTAAAAATTAGAAACCATCAACTCCAATTTGTCCTATCTGACCTCTTTCATAATGATTAGTGTGTCTCTTGATGGGCTTCGGATCAGGTTTGGGACAACAGCAGAACTAAGTCATGAAAGTTAGAAACTGGAAAAGAGTGCTGAGAGAGTAGTCCATGCGGTTTAAGTGCATCCACTGCTCTTGCGGAGAACCAGGGTTCGATCCCCAGCACCCAACATGGAGCTAAGAACCGTCGTGCTAACTCCAATTTCAAGGAGACTCCAGTTCCGGGGAATCTATGACGCCCTCTTCTGACCTCCGACATTGCACAGACAGGGTGCACCAAACCTGCATGCAGAAGTACATTCATACACATACCAGAATATAAATTAAAAAAGAAACTGAAAGAATTCATCTTACCTATCTACACCTGAATGGGGCCATAAAACCTATGTTGACCTTTCCCTGGAAGTCAGTCATAAGACTCTCATTCCAAGGAGGTTTTTCCTTATACCCTGAGGAAAAGAATGCCACACAGAGATGCCAGGAAGAATCCTTAGAAACCTTGCTAAATTTTCTTCTGTTCCAGTTTATGTCACTTTAATCATACCTCTATTTTATTATTAATGTTTCTCTACAGTTCTCTACTTCAGACAACTAGCATAACATGCATGCATGCAATTTTCCCCAAGGAGAGGGGGTGGTGGTGGTAGGTGAGGTGTGTGGTGTGTGGTGGTATAGTTCCTAAATGTTGTCATTTGACATACATCTTATAAAGAATTGCAGAGGAGGCGACTCCTTTGTGAGTCAAGGTCCAGCGCTGGTTTACAGGAGTGAGTTCCAGGACAGGTGGGGCTACCAGGGAGACCCGTTCACAAAAAGACCAAAAAAAATAAAATAAATAAATCAAAATAAAATAGAAATTAAAATACAAATAAAAAGATGTTGCAAAGTGTAGTCAGTGGTAAGCATTTGCTTAGCATACAAGGCAGGGCTCCGAATTTTCAATACCCCCAGGCAATAGCAGTGCGATTATATTAAATAAATATGTGTACTGTTCTCTTGTATAATCTGTCTTTTGCTACAAAACCATAATCTGTGAACATTGTGAATGAAGATCTTCTCTCTTATACCTCTTTTAATTAACTTGTCATAATTTCCTAAGCATATAGAAATGGATAATGTATAAAATATGTGTTGTACTTTTATTTCCATATCCTTTTGTTTTCTATTACAACCCTTAAAAAATTTCGGAAAGTTTGAGCAACATACACAAATTCCGTTTCTTACAGTTTTGTAGGTCAAAAGTACAGGTTGAGGCTAGAGATACAAGATTATTTGGTAGAATATTGGTCTGGCATGTTACAAAGCCCTGGGTTCATCCCTAGAAACTGAATTTTTAAAAAAATACACTTAATAACTAACAAGTCTTGCTTTCTGGATCACAGAAGACTGAAATAAAGGTAATGGCTCTTTTGTACACTTCTCTGGATGTTCTAGCATTTTTTTTTCTCCATCTGGGTTCATTTGTTTTGTTACTGAAATTGAGTTCCATGTTCTTATAGGCTTTAGAGCCTTATTAGAGCCTGATTTCCTTAGTTGCTGTTGTCCAAAAGTAATTTTCCAATTGTGGAAGCTGGTTACATCCCAGGTCTATGATATCCTTCATGTTTAAAGTCAATAATAGTGTGCTTTGTTTGTCTAACACTTTGAATTCCCCCAATTTCTCTTCTGCAACCACTTTCCTCTGTTTCCTGCTTTCTGCTGCATCTCTCTATCTGAATTTCCTGCCTTCTTTTCTGCTTTTCTGGGATCATTTCATTCCATGTAATCCACCGGATATTTTCATAAAGTTAATAAGCTACTAATTATAATGTCTTCAAAATCCCTTCACTGAAGTGCCTAGATCAGTATTTGATTGAAAAGCCAGAAATAAAAGGTTGTCTTAGCAAATTCGAGGCACCTGCATAGAATCTCTCCTGAATCCGGCAAGATCTGGATGCGCATTGCCTGGGTCTGGCGTAGGCTTTACCTCTTGAAGATTAAATGTAACGTTTTCAGAAAAAATATGCCTTTCAAAAATGTTTATGATCAACAATCGGAGAGATGGTTCAGCAATTAAATATAGTTGATATTCTTCAGGAGGACTTGAGTTTGATTCCCAGAATCCATGTCAAGCAGCTCAAAAACTACTTGTAACTCCAGTTACAGGGGATATAACACATCTGGCCTCCTAAGACTACACTCACATGCGCTTACAAACTCACACAGAGTGATATTAAACAGTGAAATAAATCCCAGGAAAATCTTCTTGGAAAAGATTTGGGAGGGCTGGAAAATGGTCTCTGTGGTTAAGATGTGTCTCGTCAAGTATCTCATAACTACTTGTAACTCCACTCCCAGAGGATCGTAGACAACCTCTTCTGGGCCTCTGCAGGCACTGAACACACATGCTGCCCTTAAATAATAAAGGCAAAACATATAGACACATAAAAAAATATACATAAATTTAAAAAATTATGGCCAGCCCCATAGTTTTAATGCTTTTGGGTTTCAATGTCTCCCTGTCTTGTATCTCCCAAATTACCTATAAAACTAAGAAAGTGGAGGTCAGAATATTGGATTTATTTAAACAATATAAAAGAACTGATAAAAATCAAAGGTATGACACTGATGTGTGTTTCCTACTACCAAAATGTCCAGCACATATCCAAACCATACAATGAATAAACAATGTCCAAGTCACTCTTGCCAAGGCAAGATAAATGGGTTGAAGGATTAGCACAGTGGTCAGTAAACTCTAGCACAAGAGTAGTGGTATCAATGTTGTAGACACAGGAAATAAGTATTCTATGAAGCTTAGACTCATGTGAGATGAACAATAACAAGGTGAATAGGGATGATGATGCCAAACCTATTGCAGTAACTAAGGCATGGAATCATAATAAGAAAAACTAGAGGATCTTCAAATGTGACCTCTGAACCAACACTATCAGCATGTCCTGGGAAGTTGTTATAAATGAAAATTCTAGGGCTTCAGCCCTTGTCTATTGAAATCAGAATATCTTATGATTAAACAACTGCATTTCAGATGAAGGCTAAAGAGATTCCAAAATATCTTTCTTTCAGAAAGGTTTATTATTATGCTCCAAAGTTTATTAAGCAAAGAAAAAAGGAAAGATTTTTTTAAAAAAATTTAGGGCATCCTTCCGTGTAGACAACTATAACATGATACATTAAAAGTGAACAGCTTCTCTGAAGGAGATAAAAGTATAATATAAAAACATTTATACTCTGAGTTGCCTTTTATAGAAGGACACTATTGTGTGATTTGTGTGTGTATGTATGTCGTGATGTGTATGTGTGTGGGGTGTGTGTGTTGTGTGTGAGTCTGTGGTGTATGCACCCATGTATATGTATGTGTGACTGTGCCGTGGATGTGCGAGACTGGGGGAGGCTACTGGGTGTCCTGCCTCTATTACTCTCTGACTCATTTCCTTGAGGCAGAGTCTCCACTGAACCTGCGAACAGCTGTTGCCAGCAAGCCCACGTGATGTTTCTGTCTCTAGCTCCCTCCAACTGACCTGCAGAACAGAGATTACAGGCATGTGTGACCTTGTCCACCTTTTTTTGGTGTGATTTCTTGGATTTGAACTCAAGTCCTCATGCTTGTGCAGCAAGCACACTTACCTGCTGAGTCATTCCCCAACCTCTGTTAGTGATTTTTCTATGAAAGTCTAGACACAGAATTTTAAATAGACATAGTTCACTGGTTTGAATTTTAAATTTTCCTCTAGAACAGGAATGTTATTGTACAAAATCTCGGGCACATTTTCAAACTATAACAGATTAGAGTTGCTACTTAGTACCCCACAGCATAAACACTTATATTTTGAAAACTACCTCTCCAAAGATTCTGATCAGTTTTTGCATTTTTGTGCTATTAGTGAAAGCCACTGAAGACAGTGTTGCCTTTGCTATTCCATTCACATTCCCAACATATGCTGGAATAATTCAATTGAAATTGTTCAAACGATGAATCGTATCACTCATCTGTGGATGCTAGTGCCAATTAACTAGTTGTAAGTAACCAAGCAATGTCAATGTTATCTAAAACAACTGTGTTCTTATATTGTGAATCCCTTACCAGTTTAGAACTAAGCTATCATTTTTCAGAGTTAGGAAGTTTGCAGTATATATGGGTGAAGAGTATGTATTGTGTTTTAGAGTAATATAAGATCAAAGGAATGTAGAAAAAACTAGTTTGTCATACATTATGTCTAACCACAGTATTTATTTTATGGGAGTGCTTCTTAGTATTTCTTGATTACAAGTGCTTGAGCTTTTGTCCAAGCATTTTCTAAAAATATTATAAAGTAGTTAAAAGTATCAGGCTGGTGTAACTTAGCATTTCTGGATGCTTAACACCATACTTAATGCCCATACCAATTTGGCCTGAAGGTCTCTAAAGGATAACTTTGTTCCTTTCCTCGGAGGTTCAACTAAGTCCCAAGGGACTATTGCATGGGGCATCTCTTGAAATGTCCTGCAAATGGAGTCACCAGCCTTCCTGTGCAGGGAAGCTGTGGAGATCCACTAATGTGACTTCAGCCAGTGTCCAGTCTATAAAGAAGAAAGTCTGTTTATGCTTCAAAAATGGAAGCCCGATCTAGCAAGACCTGACTTTATCCTCGAGTGGAAGGAACTGGTGATTTAAAAGCCAAAAGGAGCCAGGGGATCTCTCCCCACCCCCCAAAAAATCCCGAGTGACTCTTGAAGACCACGTCCTCAACTGACCTTGAGAAAACAAAAACCTTGGTTAATCTGGGCTAACTGTGTGGCCTTAAACATCAAAAGGAAAGTTAACCAGAAATAAATAAATGTAAGGCCTGAGAAATTGTACTTTCAGGTATAAAACTTGAAATTTAGTAAAAAGACAAAAAGAAAAAAAAAAAAAGAGCACAGTTGTTGTGCCTGTCTTACTGGCAAATGCAGCTAACCCTTGTGGTGCCACTGCTTTTTGCGTCCTTCAAAGACTTGAGAAAGACACGCTTTTCAACCTTTCCAATATGGACTGAAAACTCATGTCTCTCCAAGAATCCTCCAAACCTTCAGTGCCAAATGGGACTGCTGAGACATCCAATTGTGGACTGAGCTACTACTGGTGTTTCCACTTCTTCACAGTATAGACTGCCATTGTTGCACTACCCAGGCTGTATCATGGAGACCATTCCTCATTTAGTGACCATAGGAAGGGAAAACCCCAGTGTGGAACACTAGGGCAGAACTGATGGTGGTTTGGGCTTGCCAAGGAGGAGACTTCAAACATGACATCTTTCAGCCTAATAAAAAAAAATAATAAGCTAAAGGTGCTAAAACCTATGATATATGTGGCATGCATATGTGCATATTTTGGAGTGATGGATATTGGAAGGAATAACAACAACAACAATAACAAAAACAGAAAAGTCTGTGTCAAAGAACTGACTGAAAAGGTGAACTTCTGCCTGAAACAGTAAACATCTGCATCGAGAATTTTGAGAAGAGACTGAGAAAAAAGATGAAACACATGTTTGGCTGAATCCATGAGCTCTGGTGGGGGGGGGGCAGAGAGGGCATCATGGGTGTAGATTTGATTTGTAATGTAATTTGATTTGTATGAAATGCACAGAGCTTCAATAAAATAAATAAATAAAAATAAAATAATAAAAATAATAAAAATAAAAAAATTGTTCTGATTGCAGGAAGTCCAATTATTAACGTAACTGACTCCATTTTTATCTCACTCTGCATCCTTTTCAGAGTTCTTTCCCTCAGTTTTTCTTAAATTCCAGGAACACATCTTAGGAGATAAACATCCTGAAAAGCAAATAGAAATTATCCTCTTTCATGATCACAAGACTGGGGGATAAACATCCTGTGAAGCAAATGCATATTTCAACTTAAGCTCCAATAACTTCCTTGGCACCAATAAGATTGCCTGTTATGCAGGTCCCCTCCTTATGTTTGTTGTTTCCCCTTCCGTATAACTTCCAGTTTGGTATTTTCAATTCAATGACTGTTCTAGACTTCTATTCCCATGTGGCCACACTGAAATCGGAATCCTTCCTGCAACTGTTTCATCTGCAGCGTTTCCATTTGCTTTCTTTCCTTTCTTTATGTAAAGTGTGGCTAAGCCTAGGTCATTGGAATGGCAAGATTTGTTGCTGTGTCTTAGGATACCAGTATCAAGATCTGTCACTATTTCCCTTATAGATCAAGGTATAAAAGGCTGTGTTACTCTTTTGTCTGCCATATAAACAGCAAGTGTGGATTAAAATTAACTTTATAAACAGCAAGTGAGGCCTGTATTTGTATATTGAGATATTTCTTTAAGCTGAATTTGTATGTGAAGCTGGCATGTTGCTCAACCCATCAGAAGCTGAACAAATTTACTGTGAATAAATGCAGCAGACAGGGAGAGTATGCGGGGGAAGTGGGGTCAAGGACATGGTTGACCTCATACATCTGCCTGACCACTAAAAAGAGAAAAAAATGAACCATGCTTAGAGGAACTGAAGCTTTCTCAATAGATTTTATGCATTCTATCATATATTTTAACTCTTATCCAGTCAAGCATTTGTACCCAGATGTCCCTTGGTACAAGTTCACCCACTGACATCTAGTCAGCCTATGTAAAGTCACTCCCTTAAAGAAGATCTATTTTTCCTCACCCTGCTATTAAAGTACTCTCCTTTTCCCCTTGGTAATACCTGTCTCCTATTATCCTCCCTCTCTTGAGTTCCTTCTTCCGTTTTACCTCCATGTTTCCTTGTATGTCCTTCCCTCCTCATTTCCCAGTTGAATATTCCCATTTACCTCATTTGCCCCTTGGTTACATCTGTTTCTTAATGCCCCCCTTGCTCTTTCCCTTTCCATTTTCCTGGCTCCTGCTGTTACATCAGGATATAAACTCGCATATAGGAGATTGGTGCTAAGATCCACAAATGAGGTAGAACATGCATCGCTTGTTTTTCCTGAGTCTGTGTTACTTCATCTAATGTAACAGTTTCTAGTCCCATCCGTTTACCTGTGAAATTTCATCTTTCCTTGCCGCTGAGTAGAACTCAGTTGTGTAAATATATGAAGTGGTAATTCTTGATAAAGCATTTATATTACACAAAATTAATAAAGAACGCTTGAAGAAAATAAAATACACAGAAACTTTAGTCTCTTGAAACATATACCTGTAGAAGCTCCCGGCCTGCAGGAGGCATGGGCAGGTGGCTGAGGGCCCAGGCTGAGCACTCCACAGAGAAGCCCTGGCGCTTTCGCGAGGGGCGGTGGGGGGGGGGTGATTAAGGAGAGCTTTGGAGAGACACTTGGTAAAGCATGGTGGCGCATGACTAGAGCGGAGGTCTCCTGCCCATTAAGAGGACCATCAGAGTCCAAGGTGTTAATAACCAGTCCTTCAGGGAGCAAGAGGAACCAAGCAATAAAAGAGTTCGACCTCTAGCTTGGGTCACATCCTTGGCAAAATTAATCTCGCCAGTAAGAAATGGAGCAGTCAGATGCTTTGGTCAAACCATACAGTCATCTACCCTTCATGTTGACCATAGATCCCCAGCCTCTGCCCAGAAGCCATTCAGCAGGGTCACAGTCCCAACACGCACCAAGAGAAGAAGCAGTGTACTGTGGTCAGAGAAGCTAGACATCAGCATGAAGGAGTCCTTGACCACAAGGGAGATCAAGCGGCAGGAGGTAATATATGAAATGCTTCGAGGGGAATAGGACTTGATTGAGAATCTCAAACTTGCAAGAAAGGCCTACCATGACCCCATGTTAAAGTTGTCTATCATGTCAGAAGAGGAACTCATACAGATATTTAGTGATTTGGATGCTTACATACCTCTGCCTGAAGATTTGCTAACAAGAATAGGAGAAGCAACCAAGCCTGATGGAACAGTGGAGCAGATCGGTCATATTCTCGTGAACTGGTTACCAGGCCTGAATGCCTACAAAGGCTGCTGTAGTAACCATCTGGTAGCCAAAGCTCTTCTGGACCAAAAGAAACAAGACCCAGTAGTCCAAGACTTCCTCCAGTGGTGTCTTGAGTCGCCCTTCAGTCAAAAACTAGATCTTTGGAGCTTCCTAGACATCCCTCGAAGTCGCCTGGTCAAATACCCTTTACTGTTGAAAGAAATTCTTAGGCACACTCCAAAAGACGACCCTGATGTCCAGCTTCTGAAGGAATTGGTTTTGATAATACAAGGAGTTCTGTCTGATATCAACTTGAAGAAAGGCGAATCTGGGTGTCAGTATTACATTGACAAGCGGAGTACCTGGAAGAGAAGCAGAGGGACCCTAGGATTGAAGCCAGCAAAGTGCTGCTGTGCCACGGGGAGCTGAAGAACAGGAGTGGCCACAAACTGCACATTCTCCTATTTCAAGACATCTTGGTTTTGACTGGCCGGTCACCCGAAATGAGCGGCACTCCTACCAGATATACAGGAAGCAAATCCTGGCTAGGGAACTGGTGCTGGAGAACCTGCAAGATGGGGATGTGCACATGGGCGGCTCCTTTCGAGGGGCCTTCAGCAACTCAAGCAAAGCTAAAAGTATCTTTAGAGTCCGCTCCCAAGACCCCTCTCCAGGCCAGTCCCACACTCTGCAAGCTAATGATGTGTTCCATAAGCAGCAGTGCTTCAACTGCATCCTTACTGCCATCGCCCCTTTCCAGCAGGCTGCCAGCCCCCCAGAGCTACAGGGTTTACCAGAGCTCCACGAAGAGTGTGAGGAGAACAACCCCCCTGGGGGGAACCTCAGAGCCCAGCGAAGGGCATCCCTGCTTTCCAGTGTCATGCAGGTAGACGATGAAGCCATGGCAGAATGTGCNGACACTTGGTAAAGCATGGTGGTGCATGACTAGAGCGGAGGTCTCCTGCCCATTAAGAGGACCATCAGAATCCAAGGTGTTAATAACCAGTCCTTCAGGGAGCAAGAGGAACCAAGCAATAAAAGAGTTCGACCTCTAGCTTGGGTCACATCCTTGGCAAAATTATTCTCGCCAGTAAGAAATGGAGCAGTCAGATGCTTTGGTCAAACCATACACTCATCTACCCTTCATGGTGACCATAGATCCCCAGCCTCTGCCCAGAAGCCATTCAGCAGGGTCACAGTCCCAACACCCACCAAGAGAAGAAGCAGTGTACTATGGTCAGAGATGCTAGACATCAGCATGAAGGAGTCCTTGACCACAAGGGAGATCAAGCAGCAGGAGGCAATATATGAAATGCCTCGAGGGGAATAGGACTTGATTGAGAATCTCAAACTTGCAAGAAAGGCCTACTATGACCCCATGTTAAAGTTGTCTATCATGTCAGAAGAGGAACTCACACAGATATTTAGTGATTTGAATGCTTACATACCTCTGCATGAAGATTTGCTAACAAGAATAGGAGAAGCAACCAAGCCTGATGGAACAGTGGAGCAGATCGGTCATATTCTCGTGAACTTGTTACCAGGCCTGAATGCCTACAAAGGCTACTTAGTAACCATCTGGTAGCCAGAGCTCTTCTGGACCAAAAGAAACAAGACCCAAGAGTCCAAGACTTCCTCCAGTGATGTCTTGAGTCTCCCTTCAGTCAAAAACTAGATCTTTGGAGCTTCCTAAACATCCCTCGAAGTTGCCTGGTCAAATACCCTTTACTATTGAAAGAAATTCTTAGGCACACCCCAAAAGACCACCCTGATGTCCAGCTTCTGGAGGAATTGGTATTGATAATACAAGGAGTTCTATCTGATATCAACTTGAAGAAAGGCGAATCTGGGTGTCAGTATTACGTTGACAAGCTGGAGTACCTGGTCGAGAAGCAGAGGGACCCTAGGATCGAAGCCAGCGAAGTGCTGCTGTGCCACGGGGAGCTGAAGAACAGGAGTGGCCACAAACTGCACATTTTCCTATTTCAAGACATCTTGGTTTTGACTGGCCGGTCACCCGAAATGAGCGGCACTCCTACCAGGTGTACCGGAAGCCAATCCTGGTTAGGGAACTGGTGCTGGAGAACCTGCAAGATGGGGATGTGCACACGGGCGGCTCCTTCCGAGGGGCCTTCAGCAACTCACACAAAGCTAAAATTATCCTTAGAGTCCACTCCCAAGACCCCTCTCCAGGCCAGTCCCACACTCTGCAAGCTAATGATGTGTTCCATAAGCAGCAGTGGTTCAACTGCATCCTTACTGCCATCGCCCCTTTCCAGCAGGCTTCCAGCCCCCCAGAGCTACAGGGTTTACCAGAGCTCCACGAAGAGTGTGAGGAGAACAACCCCCCTGGGGGGAACCTCAGAGCCCAGCGAAGGGCATCCCTGCTTTCCAGTGTCATGCAGGTAGACGATGAAGCCATGGCAGAATGTGCATCCAGTGTGCAGGCCACAGACAGCGATAACATGAAGTCACACCAAACACAGGTCGGCTCCCGAAGAGCAAGGGACAAAGCCCAGCTAGGGGGCAAAAGGAAAGAGACTCTGGTATAAACATGGGGAGACTATTTATAAATTTGTACAGTTGTTTTTCCTTGTAATGGAGCAGCATCCTAGGGCTACTCTCTACCAGTTGTAACATGTTCATGGTTTGGGGGTCTCTCTCTCTCTCTCTCTCTCTCTCTCTCTCTCTCTCTCTCTGGCAGCTAAAGATACACAGATTATTGTTAAATTACAAAGGACATTTTCTTGGATTTAGAACATGTAAACCTGGTGTTTTTAATGAAATGAAATATGTATGAAATGGGTGTTCTCTCTCTGGATTCATTGTGGTTCTCCATCATCAATCAAATGTGATGTTTACAGTACTTGCCAGACTTGGGGTTTTGCAAATACTGAATTCTATCAGTGTTCTTTGTTAAAACTTGGTGTAAAGAATTTGAAATTTTGAATGACAACTACAATCTGTTTGGAAGGTTTTTCATTTTGAAATATTTCCATATTTATGTTGGAGCATAGCTTCCAATGAAAACAAACCACAAAACTTGGTGAGTTTTCCATTTTTATCAACTGAAATGCTTTATATTAGTTTTTCACTGCACATTCCTCATTTTTCATTCACTTATCCTGCCAAATATTTAATTTTTTATTGTAGTTTTTAGTATTTGCTTTTATTTTTTTACTTTGATGCCTTTTAAATTGACGTGTCCTTAAAGTTTTTCTTCCTTATTAAAAATGTGTGTGTTTAAAAAAAATACCTAGGTGTGCAAAATAAGAGCTTACCTGACATAATAATATATTAGGGAAAACTTAGCAAATATAATTTTCATGAGTCAAATTGCAGTTTAGGTTTTTATATTTTTTAATTTATTTCTTTGTATGCGTATGAGTGTTTTGTCTGAATATATGTAAGTGTACCCATGTCATGCAATGCTCACAGAGTTCAGAGAGGATGTCAGATCCCCTGAAAATGGAGATCCTGGCATGTGTAAGCTGTAAAGTGGATACTGGGAACTGACCCATGTCCTCTGAAAGAGCAATCAGTGCTCTTAACTGTTGAGCCAATTCTAAAACCCATAGTTTGGGGACTGGAGAGATGGCCTAGTGGTTAATAGTGCTGACTGCTCTTGCAGAGTACCCAGGTTCGATCCCCAGCACCCACATGGCGGCTGAGAACCATCTTTAACTCCAGTTCCAGGGGAATCGACACCTTCTTCTGAACTCTGCGGCATTGCTGGACACGGGTGCACAAAGCTGCATGCAGACAGTACATTCATACACATACAAAAAAAAATTAAAAAATATATTAAAAAATAAAACCCATAGTTTTAGTCTGTTAGGAAAATGTTTTAGAGACTAGAAAGATTTATCAGTAGTTAAAATCATTGACTGCGCTTCCAGAGGACCTGGGTTCAATTCTCAGCACCGAAAGGGTGGCTAACAACCATCCATAACTCCAGCTCCAGGGGAAATCTGACACTCCCTTCTGACCTCCTCAGGCATTGCATGACATACCTACAGGCAAGCATTACACTCATATACATAAAATTAAAAATAACAAAAAATACTTGAAAATATTTTTTATTTTCTTGATTTTTTACGTTTTTTATTGAAATTTCGTGCAATTCATACAACATTTCTCAGTCCAGTTTTAGACTCATTCCCATTCCCATGCCTCCCACCCCACCTGAGTTCATGCATTTTGCCATACATGTCTTGCATCTTTTTTTTCAGTCTTTTTAAATTTTTCTATGCAGAGGTTTATTGTTTGGGGCTGAAGTTTAAAAGAGAAAGCTTTAATCGATTTAAAATGACTACTATAGGAGAAGCTCTTAGGAAAAAAACAGGACATACTTAGGTGTCACTTGCTTCTTGAAAGACAGTCATAAAAGCAAATAAATTTTAATTAAATAAAGTAATACAAATACTATGTAAATTATTATACACTATCAATTTTCATGAGATGAGAAATTATTTAAAGCTTAAATTAGAACTGAATGTGGTATTACAATGTAAAATCATGTAATCATTACATTAACATAGATATCTTGTGTTTTTATCATATACCATANATATGTATGAAATGGGTGTTCTCTCTCTGGATTCATTGTGGTTCTCCATCATCAATCAAATGTGATGTTTACAGTACTTGCCAGACTTGGGGTTTTGCAAATACTGAATTCTACCAGTGTTCTTTGTTAAAATTTGGTGTAAAGAATTTGAAAATTTTAATGACAACTACAATCTGTTTGGAAGGTTTTTCATTTTGAAATATTTCCATATTTACGTTGGAGCATAGCTTCCAAGGAAAAACAAACACAAAAACTTGGTGAGTTTTCCTTTTTATCAACTGAAATGTTTATATTAGTTTTTCACGCACATTCCTCATTTTTCATTCACTTATCCTGCCAAATATTTAATTTTTTATTGTAGTTTTTAGTATTTGCTTTGATTTTTTTACTTTGGTGCCTTTTAAATTGACGTGTCCTTAAAGTTTTTCTTCCTTATTAAAAATGTGTGTGTTTAAAAAAAATACCTAGGTGTGCAAAATAAGAGCTTACCTGACATAATAATATATTAGGGAAAACTTAGCAAATATAATTTTCATAGAGTCAAATTGCAGCTTAGGTTTTTATTTTTAATTTATTCTTTGTGCTGTATGAGTGTTTTGGTCTGAATGTATGTAAGTTGTAACCCATGTCATGCAATGCTCACAGAGTTCAGAGAGAGGATGTCAGATCCCCTGAAAATGGAGATCCTGGCATGTTTAAGCTGTTAATGTGGATACCGGGAACTAGACCCCATGTCCTCTGAAAGAGCATATGCTCTAGTAACTGTTGAGCCCAATTAAGACCCATATTGGGGACTGGAGGATGGCCTAGTGGTTAAAAGTGCTGACTGCTCCTGCAGAGTTACCCGGGTTCGATCCCCACACCCAAATGGCGGCGGGCTGAGAACAGTCTTTCACTACATTCCAGGGGAATCCGACACCCTCTTTGACCTCCAGCATTGGCACTGACACGGGTGCACAAATGCTGCGCAGACCGTACATTCATAAACACCACAAAAACATTAAAAAAAATGATAATTAAAAAATAAAAACCCCATAGTTTTAGTTTGTTAGGAAAAAGTTTATAGCTAGAAAGATTTGCTCAGTGGTTAAAATCATTGACTGCGCTTCCAGAGGACCTGGGTTCAATTCCCAGCACCTAAAGGGATGGCTAACAACCATCACAACTCCAGTTCCATGGGAAATCTGACACTCCTTTCCTGACCTCCTCCGGCATTGCATGACATGTATCTACCTACAGAGGCATTACTCATATACATAAAATTAAAAATAACAAAAATTTTTTTTTTTTTATTTTTCTTGATTTTTTACGTTTTTTATTGAAATTTCCTGCAATAATACAACATTTCTCAGTCCAGTTTTAGACTCATCCCTTTTCCATGCCTCCAACCCCACCTGAGTTCAGCATTTGCTCATTACAGTCTTTTTTTTTTTTTTTGTGGCCATTTTTTCTTTTTTTTTTTTTCAGTCCTTTTATTTTTAAATTTTTCTATGCAGAGGTTTATTGTTTGGGGCTGAAGTTTAAAAGAGAAAGTTTTAATCAATTTAAAATGACTACTATAGGAGAAGCTCTTAGGAAAAAAAACAGGACATACTTATGTGTCACTTGCTTCTTGAAAGACAGTCATAAAAGCAAATAAATTTTAATTAAATAAAGTAATACAAATACTATATAAATTATTATACACTATCAATTTTTGTGAGATGAGAAATTATTTAAAGCTTAAATTAGAACTGAATGTGGTATTACAATGTAAAATCATGTAATCATTACATTAACATATATAACATCTTGTGTTTTTATCATATATCATATGGTTTTATATATATATATATATATATGAAAAGTTAAATCTACCTATTTAACAAGACTAGTGCTTCATATGATTATTTTTGTAATGATAGTACATATCTCCATTGTCTTTACATTTTTATGAATACAATATGTTGGTATTAAGTGTAGTTAGCTTGTTATACAATGGATATCTGGAATTTTATTTTTATTATCTGACTGTTAACAAAGGCCTGTTTTGTGATCACATAAAATGATTAAGCCTCAGTCAAAGAAGATGTTAATGGGTCTCCTAGTTAGCTTTAGCTGTCAAGATGACACAGTTCACAGTTATCTCCCTCAGATAACTCAATTATGGGACTGTCTCAATCAGTCTGGCTTATGGGCATATCTGTAGGGCATTTTCTTGACTGTAGACTGACATGGTGGGAGGACCAACCCCACTGTGGACAGTGCCACTCCAAAGCAGTAGTCCTGCTTTGTATAAAAAGCCTGGCTAAGCACCACCCCCAGTGTGCAACACAGGAAACAGCTTTTCTCCATGGTGCCTGCTCTGACATCTTTCAATGATGGATTGTGACCTGAAAGCATAAGACGAAATAAACTTTTCATCCTCAGTTGGTTTTGGTTATGGTATTTATCACAGCAAAGTAAAGCAAACAAAGATTGTGGGGGTAAAACTCCAGGCTTCTTATGATATACAGAAAGATAAAGTAAGCATGTGTGTGTGTGTGTGTGTGTGTGTGTGTGTGTGTGTGTGTATTATGGTGATTGTCATCAAGGCCAGGAAAAAAAAATGGCACATTGATTACAGTAAAGAAACAAGACGTGTCTACTCATATTCCCTCAGCTAAACAGGTCAGCTATCTGTGCTTAATTTCAACAGGAGGGTGAAGATGGACAGTGTTACCAAGGGCTTCAGGAGAGGAGATATTGGCAGCAAGAGGTTAAAGAATCTGGTCAAATTCCATCACAGTCATGAAACAGAGACATGCCTGTAGTCAGTTTACTTTCTCCTTTTGATAACACTCTAGAATCCCAGCCCAGGAAATGTTTCCACCCACGGTGGGTAGGATTCACCACTCTAATTAAGCTAATTAAGATAATCCCCCAGAAGCGTGCTCAGGGGCCCATCTTTTAGGTTATCCTAGATATCATCAAATTGACAATTGAGATTAATCAGCAAAGATGTGTTCTCAAAGAAGGGACACAAATGGCATGCTTACACATCCAAGAAATTAAAATTAAAGCTCATTCTCCATTCTAGTTCATTATTCCATCCACAGTGGCTGTCCTCAAAAACACGAACATCAAGGGGGTAGAGAGATTGCTCAGTGGTTAAGGGCACTAGCTGCTCTAGCGGAGGATGGGGGTTGGATTCCCAGCACCCGCATGGCTGATAACAACTGTCCTTAGCTCCAGTTTCCTCTTCTGACTCCTCAAGCATTTCACGACATGGGTGTAGCTACTCACATGCAGGCAATACACTCATATACATAAAACAAATAAATAAAATATTTTGAAAAGGAAAGAAAATAAACATCAAATGGTGGCAATGGTGTGAAAAGACAGACCTTTATGTACTGGCAATGGGAATGTAAGCTTGCACAGCCACTATGAAAGCCAGAGTGGGAACTTCTCAAAAGTTAAGAGCAAATATGAAGCAGGAGGGAAAGCCAGAGAAAATTATGGGGGCATGAGAAGGAAAAGGAGCCTCTTATTCCAGAGTCTGGTTGGAGCCTCTTGCCACCTGAGAATCGGGAAGTCCAGCACAGTCCACAACATTCTCTGTGAAAGTTGCTAACATATATAGATGGATTGTTCAAGTAGGAATATTAAAAGAGCAATAAATCTCACCTAATTCCTGAGTACACATGACCTTGAGTGTAGGTGGCCCTAATCATTTCAGAGCTTTTCACAGACACTCAAATTCGTTTGCAGTGGAAACACTCTAACCTTCCTCTGGAACACTGAGATCTAAAGTGTTGCCTTAACAGCAACAATCTTACCCACTGCACCTCAGTGTCCTCTCCTTGATCTCATTCTTTAGCAACTTTTAAGGATATCATTTGATCTAGTAATAGGTGGCTTCTGTTTGTATTCACAGCACTAGTGAGGCAGAACCATGAAGGTCTGGAGTTCACCATCACCTCCAGCTACTTAGTGATTTCAAGACGTCCTGGTCTACATGAGAGAGACCCTGCATCACAGTTTTTTCAAAACATTTTTTTACAGATGTAGGACATGTGTGGCAGAGTGCTGGGCATGGAAAGGGAAGTGACTCTAGATTTGATTGAGAAATGATGTACGGTATATGGAAAAAGTTTAATAACAACAAAAAATAAATTATAAAAAAGAAAAAAATTCAGAAGCTAGTTAACAAAAAAAAAATTTAATTATATAACTTCAGGACCCACAAATATTGTATATATTTCTCTTGCAAAGATGATCAAAGATGAGTGTCTCCTGAAAAACCCACACACATGCTCTTTAGTGTGTCATGTTTTCATTAGTACCTCTTTTTATTTTATTTGTCTCTTATTTTTGTCTTTTTGAGACAGGGTCTCCCTTTAATCCCAGCTGGTCTGGATCTCACTATGTAGACTAGGCTGGCCTTAAAATCACAGTGATCTACCCGCCTCTTCCTCTGAGTGCTGGGATTAAAAGTGTGGCCCACCATGCCTGGCATGAGTACCTCTTAACCCCTATTCTTAAATCTATGTTAAAAAAATCTTTTTTCATTTGTGCTAGGGTCCATTGCACCAAACCACTCTCCCTGCCCACTCCTCAGTGCCAGTTCATCCCTTGAGCTCTACTCAACTATAACGCTGATTAAGACTGGTTGAAAATTTTTATATGAAACACATAAATAAGTCAATTAAATTATAATTTAAAAACCTTTTTTTCAGTAAATTCCAACTCTGCTTATTAGGGGCTTTTTCTAAAACACCTTTCTGTGATGAAGTCAATAATGTTCGTTTGGGGGCTGAAGAGATGGCTTAGCAGTTAAAAGCACCTTCTGCTCTTGCAGAGGACAGGGTTCAATTCCCAGGGCCCACATGGCGACTAACATCCGACATCTGTCGGTAACTACAGTTCCAGGGTACCAAAGCCCTGGAATACCAAGAATACCAAGAAGGTATTCTTGGGCATTGCACAACATGGATGCACTTATGTGCATGCAGGCAATACACTCATACACATAAAACAAAATAATAAATAAAATATATATTTTTTAAAAAGAATGTTATCTTTACCTGAGTAAGGGTATCTGAAGTTCACTGGAGCTGCTCAAGCAGAAGTGGGGACTTGTGTTTCCAGCACATGCCCCATTGTTGCTTTCAGAACTACTATGAAGCCCACTCATAAACAATCCTAGACACTTACTCAAAGTACTGGAACACAGCATATCACAGAGATACTTGCGCATGCATGTTTATTGCCTCACTATTCAGTATAGCTAGGAAACTGTGTCAGTGAACAAAATGTGCTACAAATATACAGTTGAAATTTATCCAGCCATAAAGAAAAATTAAATCATGGCCTTTTCTGGAAAAATGAATAAAACTGGAGATCATTATGTTAAGTGAAATAAGTCAGGCTCAGAAATACAAGTATCACATGTTTTCTATCATATGTTTCAAATGTATATCCAAAGTGTGTGTGTGTGTGTGTGTGTGTGTGTGTATGTGTCTGTGTGTGTCTGTGTGTGTAAGCACACATGCATTTGGTCTTGGAAATTAAAAGGGGACCATGAAAGAAAAGGAAAGAAGTCATCTTAATATAGGGGCAAGAGAAGAACAATGAGAGTAATTAATGAAAAGCCTGTAACAAGAAAGTAAGATGCATGTTGCTGGTTCTTTGGAAGAGCAGAGACTGCTCTCAACTGCTGAGCCATCTCTCTATCCCCAGCAACATGCATCTTAAATATAACTATAGATATATGTGTAATGCATGTTACTTATACCATTTTTAGCTAACACTATGTATTGTATAGTTTATTTAAATTTAACTTTTACTTTAACATAAAAGTAATGGATTTCTTTATGGTATTTTCAGGCATATATTCCATTACATTTTGTTTTCAGTCATCTCTCCCCTCCCACTATCCTCTAACCAAACAGTCTGACAAGAATGAGGATATTCTAAAACAACAACAAAACCCCCCACACTTTTATTTCTACTTTTGGCTATTGAAGTATTGAAACAATGCACCCCAAGAAATTAGAATTTCTCAAGGAATCTCATTTGGAGGAAGAAAGGCTGGGACCGTGGGAGCAATCAGGGGATGAACTTTAGCCTGAGGAGGAACCTACATCCTGTTTTCCAGGAGAGACTGAACTTGCTAAGACAATGGTGAGCCAGCTGACCTGCTTAGGTGTGTTCTATTTAAACTTTCTCCCCATATAAACACCCCAAGGATGGACAAGGGGTCTCAATGGATCTCCTTGTTCCTATTCCCGTACTGGGCACATTGAATAAATCTCCCTTTTCTGCTTTTCACTATTAATTTATATCTGTAACTGGTTTATTGAGGACAGATGCCTGAGCTTGGCTTGCTTAGCAAGAGCTCTGACACACACACACACACACACACACACAAACACACAAACACACACACACACACACACACACACCAGAAATTTAAAAAATATATAAAACCAAAAGCATGTAGGTTCTGTGACAATAAACAGAATACAAACTCCTTGTACGTGTTACTGATTTTCATGGGCATTATCTACTTATACTCTGTAAGTGTTAAAAGTACAGTTTGGTCATGTGAAAGTCTTAAAATTGTTAAGTTGAAGGAGTCCTTATGTACAAAATGACCAAGGAACAGGTGTTTTATTAAATCACACTAGAAAACAAAAAACAACATATAACTACTCTAAGCAAAAGAGTTTTTACCTTATTAAACGCTGTCAAAAAATTGGCTCTCTGAAATCATAGCACGAAGTTAAATTAAAATCTTTTAAATCTGTGTGGACACACTGCCCTTATAAGCTGATGTTCCAATTAACCAATCTTTTTTTTTAACGGGTAGGCAATTCATTTTTTAAATGCACAGATATTTATTACAGCACTGTTCATACTGGTAGAAAAGAAACAACTGAAATAATTATGAACATGTGATGGTTAAATGAATCCAGAAATACCCATTCAATTTAAATATGACATTTGGAATTTTTAAATTACAGTAAAACCTATTTACATAAACCTTATATTCTAGTCTTGTTTTAGACTTTTGATCATATTTTATTGTGTATATGAGAAATTCTCAAGAATACAAATATGACAAAAATAAACTTTTAATTTTACTTGCCATTTAAAAAATCATTTAGTGCATGGACTAATACACTTAAAATAATAAATAAAATTTAAAGAAAACCCAATATTGTTCAATACTAATTGTGGCCATAGTATGATTAAATTTGTATAAATAAACCTATTTTCTTTTTCTTTTTTTTTAAATAAATGCCCAATTAGCCAATATTAATAGTTTCTCTGACTAAAGCAGAGAGGTATATTTCAATAATGCTTTAATTCAAAGACATATGTGAAATAATAAATATGAGAACACAACAGAGAGAAATTGTGTATGTTATGTATTATGATTTAAAATAAGTCATCATCGGGGCTGGAGAGGGCTCAGTGTGTAAGAGTGCCGACTGCTCTTGCAGAGGACCCTGGTTTGAATCTCAGCATCCACATGGAGGCTAAGAACCACCCTTAAGCCAGGTGTGGTAGTGCACACCTTTAATCCTAGCACTTGGGAGGCAGAGGCAGGCGGATCTCTGTGAATTCAAGGCCACCTTGGTCTACAGAGTGAGTTCCAGGCCAGCTGAGGCTATAGGGAGACCCTGGCTCAAAAAAGAAAAAATAATAAAATAAAATAAGTCATCATCTTGAAAAATGAATTATTTTATGTATTGGAAATTATGCAATAAATTTATCCTCAAACATAAAAATTACCAGTATTCATATTACTTTTGCATTTAGTAAGTGGATACATTTTCCCAAAATAGTGAAAATATGAACAAATTCAAACCCAGTAACTAATTCATGGAAGATTATGTGGGCTGTGTGGAATCAAGTGATATAAACAGATCCCTATCTTTGAACATATACGTTAATAAAAACATGTATAAAATGTACATTTTGTGTAATAAAGAATTAATAGATACTCAATTTCTAATGTACATTTTTCTTGAGTGCCTTTTGTTTTAGGCTCACAATGTTTATTTATATTTTGACTAGGAAACATAATTTTGAGAGAGTTTGTCAAGTTTAGTAGGTTATAAGAATTGTGGTTTTATATTTGATATAATCTTTGTTCCCCCTTTATCCATCTACTCATCTTTTCATTTCTCCAAAGCACAAAATTTTTAGAGCCTGAAAGATTCCTTGTAAATATTTTAAAGAACTAGA
Organism: Rhizomys pruinosus; assembly: GCA_009823505.1. Taxonomy (NCBI): domain Eukaryota; kingdom Metazoa; phylum Chordata; class Mammalia; order Rodentia; family Spalacidae; genus Rhizomys; species Rhizomys pruinosus. Next base: position 57,015 of record VZQC01012278.1, on the reverse strand, counting down.
GCATATTATAAAACATGTTATAAATATAAATTTGAGTCTTAAACTCAACATACCCCCCATGACTCCCCCTTTTTTGGTATTTTTGAGACAGTGTCTCCCTTTAGTCCCAGCTGGCCTGGAGCTGGCTATGTTGACCAGGCTTGACTTATACTCAAAGAGATCCACCTGCCTCTGCCTCCTGGGTGCTGGGATTAAAGGTGTGTGCCACCATGTCCAGCATAACATGCCCATCTTAAACAGCAATCTTAATGAGTAACTAACTATAAACCCAATGGTGTCTAATGGAATTGTTGGGATTTATAAAGCTAGTTTTAGTTTACCAAAACAAGTACATGAAAATTGCAACCTAAAATGTTTCCATTCCATTTTTTTTTACATTTTTAATAGACTTCCTCAACCAACAATCAACCCATTGTGGACTCAGTTTGTGAAATTTAGCAGACATCCTATACTTACTCATTGTTTTGCAGCATTGTGATTGTGTACTCTATACTGCTATTAGAATTCTTTTTCTCATGAAGCAAAAAAATAAATTGATGTTGAAAAGAAAAAAAAAAGGAATGGTGGTTCTATTATCAGAAATAGTAACATCAACTATACAGTACAATGTTTTTATGTAAGGCCAACACTGAGCCACCTATGGCTATGGAAAACAATTGTTAATGGAGATTTTGGGTTACCTGGTGATACTGGAGAAATCGGGATCCACTCTTGGAGTTTTTGGTGTAGGAATGACCTTTACAACATGGACATAATCTGGACTAAAATCTTTTACCTAATGTTGCAACCAAAAATATTACTGTTTATAATGTAAACAAGCTTGCAGAGATACAAGCTGTTCTTGTGTCCAGGGCATATGACCTTAATTCCTCAGGATCTCTCCTTGCCCTCCACCCAAGACTGTGTATGATGGTATGTGTGAATAATTTCCTTATCAAAGCTCTGAAAACAGCATTGCAAACAATGAGGTAAATTGAAGCCATGTGATATTCTAGGCAAAGGAAAAGAATCTATAATAAGGGAAGGGAAGGTCTTGAGTTCTGCTTCCCCATTTCATTGTGAGCATACTGTTTCAAGGAGTACTAATCGGAAAAGAAGTTAAGCTATCCCTTTTTGCACATGATATGATAGTTTACCTAAAAGATGCTAAAAACTCTACCAGAAAACTTCTAGAAATGATTAAGAGTTTTAGTAAAGTGTCAGGCTACAAAATTAACCTAGAAAAATCAATAACCTTTCTTTACAGCAACAATAAACAAGTGGAGAAGGAATATAAAAAGACCCTTCCATTCACAATAGCCTCAAAAACAATAAGATACCTGGGAACAAACCTAAGCAAAGATATCAATGACCTCTACAACAAAAACTTTAAACCCCTGATGAAGGAGATTGAAAATGACATCAAAAGATATTTTACTATATTAATTTTCCAAATCCATGCTCATGGATTTGGAAAATTAATATAGTAAAAATGTCCATTTTGTCAAAATTGATATACAGATTCAGTGAAATCCCAATCAAAATCCCTATAAGCTTCTTCACAGACTTGGGGGAAAAAATCCTTAAATTCATATGGAAAAACAAAAGGCCCCGAATATCTAAAGCATCCCTGAGTGAAAAATGCAATACAGGGGGGAATTGCCCTACCAGACTTCAAAAAATTTTATAGGGCCATAGTCATAAAGACAGCCTGGTGCTGGCACAGAAACAGACCTATTGACCAATAGAAAAAAATTGAAGATCCAAACTTGAGCTCATAAAATTTCAGCCACCTCATATTTGTCAAAGGGGAAAAAAACCCTCAATGGAGGAAGGATAGCATCTTCAGCAAATAATGCTGGCAAAATTGGATCATCACTTGTAGAAGAACAAAATTAAACCCCTACCTCTCACCCTGTACAAAAATAAACTCCAAGTGGATCAAAGATCTCAACATGAAACCTGAAACCCTGAGGGTGATAGAAGAAAAAGTTAGCAACAACCTATAAGACATAGGCATAGGAAAAGACTTTCTAAATCAGACAGGAGCTGCACAGGAAGTAACGTCAACAGTTGACAAATGGGACCTCATAAAACTCAAAAGCTTCTGTACAGTGAAAGAAACAATCAAGAAGGTGGAGAGAAAACCCACAGAGTGGGAGGAAATCTTTACCAGTGATAAATCTGACAGAGCATTAACATCAAGGATATATAAACTACTCAAAAAAACCAAAGAAGATAAATGACCTACTCAAAAGTTGGAGTAAAGAGCTGAACAGAGACTTCACCAGTGAGGAATTAAAGATGGCTGAGAAACATCTTAAAAAGTGTTTAACATCATTAATAATTAAGGAAATGCAAATTAAAACCACTCTCAGATATCATCCCACTCCAATATGGCTAGCTAAGATCAAGAAAACAAAAGACAACAGATGCTGGAGAGGTTGTGGGGAAAGGGGAACACTCATCCACTGCTGGTGGGAATGTAAGCTTGTACAACCACTATGGAAAGCAGTGTGGAGAACCCTTAAAATACTCATAATGAGCCTACTACCTGACCCAGTCATACAGCTCCTGGGTATATACCAAAAAGATTCATCCTATCACAAAGATACATGCACATCCATGTTTATTGCAGCTCTCTTCACAATAGTGAAGGGCTGGAAGCAACCCAAATGCCGTTCAACAGACCAGTGGATGGCAAAAATGTAGTACATCTACACAATGGAGTACTATTCAGCAGTAAAGAAAGATGACATTATGAACTTTGCAGGTAAATGGATGGAGTTCGAAACCATTTTGCAGAGTGAAGTAACACAGTCCCAGAAAGACAAACAGAGAATGGTCTCCCTCATTTGTGGATGCTAACACCAAATCCCCCAGATGAAAGGCAAGCTGAATAACATTATTGTTATATTTCTGTTTATCTGAAAGCAACTATGTTGTTATGAATCTCTCAGTGGGCTCTAGAATCCACCCACCAATTATTTTCAGACTCTGTAATTACTGTATATGGGTGGAGAGTATGTACCCATATTTTAGAGTAATATAAAATTAATGGAGAAAAATGTGAATTCCTAAGCATAAAAATGAAAATGACTGAGAGAAAGATGCAGTACAGTTATGGCAGAATGCATGATCTGGCATGGGGTGGGGGGGTGGGGGGAAGGGGAAGGGGAATATGCCTGAACTGAATTGAAAAATGATATCTGAAATACACCAAACATTCATTGAAAAAAAAAAAAGAATGAAATAGGCCCTTGCTGGGGAAAACAGTTTCAAAACACATCTGAAGGTTCAGGCCCTCAGCCATTTGGGTCCACTGTTAGGTGTAAAACAAATGCTGGCCTCCTGGTGTTTACCACAGGCTGTGTTTCTACACTGACTGTATAGAAAGAGGAGGCAGAGTAAACCTCCATGTACACCTCAGCCTAGGTCACTGTGCCTGGTCTGTATTGTGAATGGGGAGACATGGATTTGTTTCCATTTGTTCCCATTTCCCTGGAACAAAATGGAAAGTCTAATTGGGATTTTGGCCTCTGGGTTCAGGGAGTAACCTCTTGTACAGAGAGTAGTAGGGATATCGCTTTCCGCAGCTGGTAAAGATCACCAATGACATTGCCGCCTACTGTCGCCTGGCCCAATTCATTGGAAACAGTAGAGAGTTGAATGAGGAAAAGTTGGAGAAACTAGAAGAGTTGACGATGGATGGGGCCAAAGCTAAGGCCATTGTGAATGCTTCTTGGTCCTCCAAGGGCATGGACATATCTGCTATCGACTTGATAAATATTGAGAGCTTCTCCAGTCTTGTGGTGTCTTTGTCAGAGTATCACCAGGGCCTACGCACTTACCTGTGCTCCAAGATAAGCCAACTATCCCCCAGCCTATCAGCCTTAACTGGGGGAAGCAGTAGGTGCACTTCTTATTGCACATGCTGGCAGCCTCACCAACTTGATCAAATACCCAGCATCCACAGTAGAGATCATTGGGGCTGAAAAGACCCTGTTCAGGTACCAGTGAAGGCACCTGCACATGTCAGGTGTTGCTTCTGGTGCCCATTGCTTGTTTGGGAATCAGAGTGATGGTGACCAGGACTCCCTGACCTATACGGGCCTCTGCTATGGAGGTGATGGCCAGTCCTAGTATCTGAGTGATTCCCAGGCCCCAGCAAAAGGGACCAAGTTTCCAGAGCCCTAAAGACAAGGGGTAACACATCAAAATACAGACACATTTTCCACTCCACATTCCTTGGTCAAGCAGCTGCCAAGAACAAAGGCCGCATCTCCCGATATCTATCAAACAAATGCAGTGGGACTTTGTGTGTGCACATACCTCCCAGAAGTAACTTTTAGCAGCAACATGGTATGAAATTATCAAAAATAAAAAGGTCAAGATATTAGATACCATAGGAATCAATGAAAAGAACACAGGGTATGAGTAATGAGTATTATTAGAGTATAGAAACAGGAGAAATTTTAAATGAAAGGAGAGCAGGCAGCTCCAGCTAACAATAGAATAAAAAAATGAAGGGGGTGAAAAATGCAGTTATGCAAGCAAAATGAATCCCAGCACTCACAAGGCTGAGGTAGGTGGACCTCCAAACCCCAGGCCAATCTGCACTCTTTGAGAAAACTGGAGAGAAAGCAAGAATAGGAAAGAAAAAGAGAATAATAGTTTAAACATTACTAAACTATCATTTGATACTGAGTAGCATCTGTTTCTGTGTGATCAGTCATCTAGGTGCAGTATGTCTCTGTGTGGTCAGTTCCATCTGTGCCAGTTTAAATCATCTGCGATTACTCATAGGTACAGGTACAGACTGTCATCAATTTCCTGAACTCAGGTGCACAGTCTATATTTATACTCTTTTCCTTCTCCCGTTGTTTGAGTTGATGTCTTCCTATGGGGCCAGAACCTTTGTGGCATTAAGCTTCCTGTGTTAGTCTTTGTGTTGTTCACCTTGCACTGGACTGTGGTTCACAATTCAGGCAGTGAATATTCTAACTAGAGATGTCTTTCAGTCTCTTAGTACTGGAAAGGGCTGGCACCAAGCTTTCCAGTGTCATGCCTTAGACTCTAGCACTTTTACTTCTCTTTTCATTGTGTGAGATAGAGTCTAATGCATGCCATGCTAACCTCCAACTCCCTATGTAATAGAAGATGACCTTGAAATTGATCTTACTGCCTCTACTTCCCCAGTGTTGAGATTACCATCACACTCAGTATATAGCTGTAGTATTTAAACCTTTGCTATCGTCTATCCTTTTTTTTTTTTTTTTTTTTTTGGTCCTTTTTGAGACAGGTCTCCCTGTAGCCCCAGCTGTCCTGGACACACTCTGTAGACCAGGCTGGCCTGAACCACACAAAGATCCGCGTGCTTCTGCCTCCTAGTGCTAGGATAAAGGCGTGAGCCACCACGCCCAGCTTCGTCTATCCTTCTAAGAAGCTAGTAAGTCTCACTCCAGTCTATAGCTCAGATAAGAGTTCCATTGCATGGAACATTAAACGGTTCTAATGTACTATTTTTACTCTCTTAGTAGAGGTATTGTTCAGGCCATGATTCAGAGAATAGACCCTTGACTCTTGCCCTGGGTTTGAATAGTGGACTGTGCATAGAGGAACCTTTGCTTCCAGAGCTGCCTCAATGCTGATTCAGAAAGGGGCAGGTTTTTTTTGGCCTTTTTGAGTAAGAGTCTCCCTGTAGCCCCAGCTGTCCTGGAATTTGCTCTGTAGACCAGGCTGGCCTTGAACTCACAAAGAACCGCCTGCCTCTGCCTCCCAACTGCTAGGAATAAAAGCATGCGCCACCACACCCAGCTGAAAGGGACCTTTTTTAAAGGACTTCTTGTCACTGTTCTAGTAAAGTGCTGAGAGAAAAGGATTTTGTAGTCACCTATATGGGTTTCTGTCTCTTGATACTCATGTCTCATCAGATTGCAAACCTGCTCCAAAGATGGCCAGGGTTGCTTCTGCTTTTGAATTTTCCGTTTTGGCTTTATTTTCTTTTGGTCTCCACCCTTCCCTTTGATAGTGTAGTTGTCATGGGGGTTTTGTGTTCTCTCTGTTTATCTATCTATCTATCTATCTATCTATTTCTCTTATAAATTATCTAGTCTTGAGAGTAGAAATTGAATTTTCTGAAGATCTCTTTTGTGATTAGCTCTGTACTTTTACACTCACTCTGCCTTGGGAGCAGAGCACTACTCAAGTGGGATTGAACTGTCTACAATGGACTCTGGAATCTGTCTCCTATTCCATTTTCTGAAGTTTTCTTTCTTCTCTTTGCATTTTCTTTTTTGAGATAAGATGTTCATATGTAGGTTAGGCTGGCCTCAAACTCCTGATCCCTTTACCTCAGCTTCACAAGTCTTGAGACTACAGGTATGCATTACTAGGTCCAGCTACCACTAAATTCTTAATATTAAATGAGAAATAACTATAGAAAGAACTAAGCTAAACTTATATTTGTATGTAAGTCTTCTTTACTAAATATATAGATGAATAACAAAGAACATGTAATAGCTTCAACTTACCTATTAAAACGTGAACAGTGAACACCCAAGCATGCTAAGAGAAATATAATAACCCAACTGTCATAATAGGATTTTAGTTTTCTTTGAGAGGACAGGAGCTGCATTTTCATTCAGATTAATCCCAGTATCTTGTTAATTAAATTCCTTAATGTTCTCATTAAATGAAACCATTGATTGAAAAATGTATGATCAATGGTTTCCTATTGTTGATCTTTATCTTATATTTCCTTCATTAAAAACACTGATAAAGTATATAGGAAAAACTACACTTGTTTCCAAAATTAAATTGCTACCAGAATAATTTTTCTGTGGCATGAGGACTACAACATATGAAGAACATTTAGTTTTAAGTAAATTGTTGGTATTCAATAACTTTTCATTTACCTAAACTAGTTTGGTCAACCACTATACAGAAAAAATATAAGGCACCATCCTTGACTGTATTATATTAAGAAAGGTATTTTTCCCTGTACTCACCAAGTACTACCCCATCCTATATTACAGGACCTTCCTTCCCTGCATAAGCAGGTAAGCCATGCACTTCCCCAACCTATAAGCTGTCTAGCTCCCCTGGAATCTTGCTTCCCTGTATTCTTTGAGACTCTCTCTTCCCCATCTCCCAGGTAGATAGATCCCATTCTACCTACTCTACAGATTATCTGTCTCCTCCAGGATTTCACTTTTCTTACCTAGTACATAAGCCCTGTTCCTTCTCATTTAATAGACCTCACAGCTCCTCCTGTATCTTCTTTGTGCTACCAGGTTGGCCTCATTCTGCCTCAGCCTATAAGCTACCAGTTTCGTCCAGGTTCTGACTTCCTCGGGCCATGAGCTAGACCCTGGTCCTCCCCACCTGTAAGACAGTCAACCCCTGCTTCTTCTGCCAACAGGTAGACCTTACTCTCCTGTATCCCTTAAGATACCCAACTCTTCTAGGATCTAACTTTCCTGCTCGGCCAGATAAGGCTTGTTCCTCCCCACTCCATAAGTTGTCCAGCTTCTCTGGGATCTCTCTTCCATGTGCTGTCTGTTCTCTAAGTTACTTGCACTGCTAGGTCATCTTGATATAGATAAATAGAATATTTAAGGAAAATATGGATTTTAATATTTGTTTTCTCCCTCTGTCTGTCAGCAATCAGCTGACATTTTGTGTTTAGAACATTAACACAGCAAGCTAGAATCACTGGCCTTGTCTCCTGATGAAGCTTCGGCAATTCCGCAAGGGTTTTCAGACAGTGGGCTTTTTGTTAAAGTTTATTTTCTTTCTAAATTTACAATAGTCTGCCTGGTTTTAAAACAATTGCTGCTTAACCAATCAATGCATGGGCTTCCCTTTCACTGTAACTCCTTGCCTAAACTATAAAAGATGAATCTTTTCTCCTTTCATGATCCAGATTTTGAGACTGAAGTCGCCTGGACCTGGCTGCAGCCTAAATAAACCTAGTTCCTGAATCTGCTGGTGCTATCTTATCTGTCCTGCAACAGTCTGACTTCACACCCCACTCCTCCAGAATCTCACTTCTCTGTTCTGTTGGATCACTTGACTCTAACAGGCTCTCACATCCCCATGCCCCTGGCTAGGCCCGATGCTTCCCAACACAACACAAAGATATGAATATATGACAAAAGAACAAGAACAAATAGGTAAATAAGATGAAAAAGTAAATCCAAGATATGGAAATAGAAATAATAAAGAGAGCTATTAAAGAATAATCAGATTAAAACAGTGCTAGAAATGAAAAACTCAGTAAGCCAAGTAAAAACCTCAGTGGAAAGCCTCACCAATATAATCAATGACATGGAAAGAGTTTCATGGATAGAAGACAAAGTAGAAGAATTAGATCACTAAGTAAATGTCAATTATAACTTCAAAAAAAAGGAAAAGAAACATGGGAGATGTTTGAGACACCGTGGAAAGATCTAACTGTTGGATTATGAGCATGGAAGAAAGAGAATGCCATATCAAAGGCCTATTTTCTTTTTTTTTTTTGGTCTTTTTGAGACCAAAGAAAAGGGAGTTTTTGAACAGAAGTACCCTGCGTAAGGGGATGCTGCTGCCCCCAGACCATGTGGGTTACTGAGTGAAAATATCAGTGCCAGCCATGGAATACCTCCCTATAAGGTTTGGTCAGTAGGCCCCCAGAGGCACCCAAAACAACACAGGCTATCATTGTTCTTACTTGACCACCATAACTAGATGGTAAGACCTTGCTGCTGAGGTCACTACTCGTTTGGTTGCAAGACACAGAGGAATCAATTTTAACTGACCAGGAAACACTCTCTCTGTTGGCTAGCTTTCATAGTGCCAAAGGTGGTATAAAGACTTCTGGGGGAGAAAAGACATCAATGGTCTCACCTAAAAATGGATTAATACTGAATGATGCAATATCTATCCGCCTGGAAAAATATGCCTACTGGTGTAATTGTGGCATCACAGTTTTCAGGGTAACCAGCCTTTCTGATTGGATATGAGGACTGCTCCAAAGGAAAGATTTCATGTCTGATAATGTAAACTTGATCAAAAGTCACTGACTAAGGAGATCATAGGACCTCAAGGAGAACTTGCTGTTGTTTTCCTAAATGGTTATGCTGTCAAACTGCCTTCTAAATATTTATGTTTAGAAGACACACAAACACACATGCACATATACATATACATATACATACACACATAAGCATACATGCATGCATGCATACACACACTTAAACAGATTTGTGTTGCTTTCAACTTAGATCTGAAAAGATTCTTTTGGTAATGGGAGGAGGTTAGTGCAGAGACTCGGAATTGGTCAAAGTGCTAACTATAAGGAATTATGAGTCCTCACCTATGAATGAATCATCTGTTTCAACTTCCTCCCATCCAAGGCTCAGGGAGCATCATGGACAAGGGGGTAGAAGAGCGATCTATAGTTGACGGTTGCTGTGGGATAGAAATTCACTCTCCTCTGGAGATGTGGCTGCTGGTAGGCTGCCCATGCCTTGGTGGATAGCATCACACCTATGGGCCTATGGGCCACACTTAATTTACTTACAGTCTTATTAAAGGCCTCAACCTTAATGGAACTATTGGCATCTGATCTCTGCTAGGTGACAGAGAGTTGCTCTTCTTTAAGGGGGTGATGCTAGAGAGACAAAGCAACATCTGGCTATACAAACTTGATTCAACACAACTAAACATTTATGACAGAATGCATGAAATCCTGTGGGCATTCTATGGGGTGGCGTGCAAATGGGGAGGGGGTCTATATATGATTAAAACGTATGAAATTCACAAAAATTCGAAAAAATACTCATTGAAAAATAATTAAAGTTATATTGAATTTAAAAAAAGAGGACATGAAACTAGGAAAGAGATGGGGTAGGAGTCCTAGGGGTTGTTGGATTGATATGATCAAAATACATTATATAAACATATGACATTTTCAAAAAATAAATTAACAAAATTATGCAAAAAAAAGGAGCCAGACATGGTGGCACATGCTTGAATTGTTGCACCCAAGAGGCAGAGGGAGGATGATCTCTGAGTTCAAGGTCACCCTGATCTACATAATAAGCTCCAGGCCAGCCAGGGCTACACAGTGTGCCTCTGTTCAATGAGAGAGGGAGGGAAGGAGGAAGAGAGAGGGAGAGAGAGAGAGAGAGACATAAGGGCATCCTGGCAACTGTGAACTTATTATTAGAAGTTTTTGAACTGCTAGCCACACTTCCTTAGTTATTCTTAGTATCTTTTTTAAGTGGCTCATTATACCTAAACAATGTACAAACTATGTTCTTTTTCATTTTTTAAATCACATTTATTTATTTTGGGGGGAGGAGTGTGCAATTGTCATTGCTCACATGCAGAAGTCAAAAGGCAACAATTTGAAAGAATTGGTTCTCTCTTACCTTGTTGGTTCTTGAATTTAACGGAAGGGATCAGGCTTGTCACCAAGTTCCTTTTACTCACTGAGTCATCTAGATAACTAAATGGCTCTTAAGGACGTTCTGTTGCTTTCTTTCCTTTCATCTTTTTTTTCTGAGAGGAAAACATTCATACACAGTTCATGGAACTAAAGCATTGTATAAATTATTTTGCTGTTATTTTCAAGACATAGTCTCACCATGTAGCCCCAAATGACCTGGAACTCACTATGGAGACCAGGCTAGCCTCAAACTCACAAAGATATGCCTGCCTTTGCCTCCTAAGTACTAGGATTAAAGGCAAACATACTCGGCCCTAAACAACACTGCTAATGCTAAAATTTTGCTTATCTTTTGGGAGCCAGTCCTCAACAAAAATGCTAAGCATTGAGTCTGTAGTGGGTTTCCCTGAGGAGAAAAACCATAGAAATTTTGCAGAATTTTTGTGGATGATAGAAAAGTATACCTTGTGTGACCCTCATAGGAGAGGGTTCATGAAGGTGTATGCATAGATTCTTCCACATTCTCCATGTGTCTTTTCCCTCTTCTGATCTAGTTGAGTCTTAGTACTACGTTAAATCTTATTCATGTCTACTGAGTCTTATGAGTCTTTCTAGAAAGAATTTAGATGTGAGGGTAATCGTGGAGACCTTTGACACAGCCACTTTCCAGAGCATGTTACATCCATTACATGCATAATTATAGCACTGATCAATTAATAATGATTCATCACAAAATTGTTGAATGACATGGATTTGACACCTCTACCAATAAGATAAATAAAACTCGTATTTACAATCTCTGGTTTTAGTAACCCCTTATCAAATATATTATACAGTAAGAAACCCTAGAAGGAAATCAGGAAGACAGCATTGCACATTGTAGAAACAATAGAGCAATTTTACATAAAAGAACCACAACTGTCATTGTTCCTTCAGCCTCGGGATACAATTATTCTTTGTTCTGAGAACTGTTAGAAAAATAATCTAAGAAGCTAGGCAAAGATCTCCTGTGAATATTCAAAAATAGCAGCTGAAATACAAAGGAGAAAGAGATAGGTATGGCATTATTAATGAATGCCATCTTTCATCAAAGTTGTAAAAACATCACCTTTGTTGCAACGCTGATTTTTTTAAGCTTTTCCTTTTAGCTGTTGAACAGTTGTGGAAAAAAAAAAGGAGGCGGGGACAGGGGACAGGGGAGTCTTCAACCCATATGTTATGAATTTGAATTGAAAGCAAAAGAAGAAAGAGGGTATTCATAGAGATCATCACATTCAAGGAAAATATTTCTGCCATCAGATTGAATTAAAATGTCAATCTAATAAATATGTCACGATGCTACTGAAGCATAGTATAAAATGTTAGAAAACATCTCTGTGTACATCTTCTGAACAGCATTATACTTTTTTCTCTTCTATTAAAGCAATGCGATTTGTTTGAGAATGCATGAAATGCAATGTTGTGACAGTGTTAGACACATTTTATGTAGTTCTACAGAGTGTTTCCAGAAAATGAGCAGTCATTTAAGAGAGAGATTTAATCTATTGAGAGTATGACTAGAAATTTTCTGTTTTGCCAAGAGTCCTGTGCATCTTTGGCATCTATTCACCATGCTTGGTCTTTTCCCTTTTCTATCCACTTAATATTTTTGTGTACAAATTAATGGACATCTTAAACCAACAGAAGTTCGAAGGCTGGTCTCAAGGGGAATTGGGGGTGGGTCTGAAAGAAAATTACAGGAGTATAGAAATGAAAGAAGTAATTTGAGAAATATATTTTTCTGTAAGTATAAAGTTAGTCCAATTATAAATGTAGTCCTATGAACATCATCTGTCATTAAAATAGAAGTGATGTGGAATATAATTATACCTAATAAATAATTACTTTTTGAGACAAGCTGTCACTATGTAGCCCCGGCTGGCCTATATAATTCGATTTGTAGAGCAGGCTGGCCTCGAACTCACAGAGCTCCACCTTCCTTTGCCTCCACGGTGCTAGGATCAAAGGTGTGTGCCACAAGGCTTGGACCTAATAAATAATTTTAATATTGCGTCATAAAGTTATTCTTGTCCAATAATCTAGGTCTGGTCAGGGTATATAAATAATTTGTAATGAAGTCATTTTTGTTTATGGTACTCTCCTAATAGAACTTCCCAAGTTGTTCTTAAAAGTTGAGTTGAAACTCAAGATGTTCAGCCTCTTCTAACTGCTCACTCCATGACAGAAATTTAGAAGAGAAAAAGGTTAGGGGTGATAAGGATACTTTATTCTTTTTGTTGCTGTGTTTTTAATTGCTTTGCTTTCTTGTTAATCTGAAATGTGATGCAATGCTGTATGCTTAAGATTAAAAAATTCTGCCGGGCATGGTGGCATACGTCTTTAATCCTAGCACTTGGGAGGCAGAGGCAGGCGGATCTTTGTGAGTTCAAGGCCAGCCTGGTCTACAGAGCAAGTTCCAGGACAGCTGGGGCTACAGGGAGACCCTGTCTCAAAAAGACCAAAAAAAAAAAAAGATTAAAAAATTCCATTGGGTTATTTTTATAATAACTCTTTTCTGAGATTCTTTGTCCTTATATTTATTGTGAGGACATTTTTATTTACCTCTTTGAACATAGCTAAAATAGCTGCTTTAATTACTAACGACTTAAAAAATGATATCATGTTAAGGCTGATCTCTGTTGAATTAAGTTGATCACAGCTTGGGGCTAGTGAGATAGCTCAGTTGTTAAGAGCATCAACTGCTCTTGCAGAGGATCCGGGTTTGATTCTGCACCTACAGGGTGGCTTACAACCAATTCCAAGGGAATCTTATGCCTTCTTCTGTCTCTGCAGTCATTGCACGACATAGGACACAAGTGTAGTTACACAAATGCAGGCACATATAAATAAAAATAATAAAAATTTAAAATGGTTTTCTTTCTTTTTTTTTTGTCTTTTTGAGACAGGGTCTCCCTGTAGCCTCAGCTGGCCTGGAACTCACTCTATAGACCAGACTGGCCTCGAACTCACAGAGATTTGCCTGCCTCTGCCTTCCAAGCGCTAGGATTAAAGGCATGTGCCACTATGTCAGGGCTAAAATGGTTTTCTTAATTTGGGAGTTTACCACTGTATATTTCAAATAATGTGTTGTAGAGATTCTATACTCCAAAAAGAAATGCTGTTGTTGTTTTGATTTGTTTTATTTTATGTATATGAGTCTACTGCCTGCACATATGTAAGTGCATCCATGTCATGTCGTGCCCATGGAGATCAGAAGAGGGCATCAGATTCCCCTGGAACTGGAGTTACAGTTGGCTGTTAGCCACCATGTGGGTTCTTGGAATTGAACCCAGGTTCTCTGCGAGAATAGCCAGTGTTCTTAACCACTGAGCCGTCTCTCCAACCTCTAGAACTGGTTTTGTTGTGGTTTGTTTGTATTTTAGTGAGGCACATCATCTGTTTGGTCTCAAACCACACAATCTGAAGTGGCAGTAATTGAAATTTCAATTCTTTTTTATTTAGCTGTGATAATTTGTGTCTACATGGCACATGTGCAGTTCAGAGGCCAGCCACCAAATTGAGGAACATTTATATAAAGAATCTGGAGAAGTCTTCTTGTGTTTCCTTTTCACTGTCTCAATTTCCGATTATCTTCACTTTCTTTTTTTCTAGCTGCTCTTTTTTTATGTGTATGAATGTACTGTCTGCATGTAGGTTGCTGCACCTTTGTTATGCAATGTAGGAAAATCCAGTTTGAATTGCAGGCTAGGTTTCAGCTAGCACGCCCCAAGGAGGAGCAAACAATGTGGCCTAGGTGCGTGATGCTGGCTGGGGCAATGGTGTGCAGTGGCATGGAGTTGGGGGATTTATGATTGGTCCTGGGAACTGACGTCATGTAATTTATAAAAGCAGGTTGTAGAAAGGAATAAATTTGAATTTCATAGTAACATCATCATGGAATTTCCGGCTGTTATTTATATTAATTATTGAATGCATACAGGCCAAGGTAGGCCTAATTTCATTCCGGTGGCCCATGGGTTGGAAAAAGGTTCCCCCTTGCGGACCACCAATCTGTGAGTGGACATAGGCTGAAGATAGGCCATCAGCCGACAGCCTGAAATTCCTGTCCAGGGTTCAGCAGTCTCTGGGCAGGTTGGAAGTCATGGCCAAGAGTGGAACACTTGTCTTGTGAGTCCAGGCTAAGGGCCTGAGTTGGAAGTACCCCTCAGGCTGGCCTACGGGAAGTAGCCATGTGGCCTCTGTGCCAAGGGGTCAGCTCCTCACAGTGTCTGCAAATTGGGCACTGTGTTCCACTTCCTTAACAAGGCTGTGTGGTCCTGTTCAGCATAAAAAAGAAAGCTTCCTACAGTGCAATGCTGCGGAGGTCAAAGAGGGTGTCAGATTCCCCTAGAACTGGAGTTAAAGATGGTTCTCAGCCACCATGTGGGTGCTGGGGATCAAATCTGCATCCTCTGCGAGAGCACTCTGCGCTCTTAACCACGGAGCCATCTCTCCAGCCCCTTCTTCACTTTCTTAAGCTGGGTCCTCACCATCTTTAGAACAGAAATAATGTAGGTTTTCTGTCAGAGTTCTTAACCTCTGAGCCATCTCTCCAGCCCCATCTTCACTCTCTTAAGCTGTGTCTTCACCATCTTTAGAACAGAAATAATGTAGGTTTTCTGTCACAGTTCTAACAAGATGGTGTAGAACCATCTTTTTTTTTTTTCATATGCTATATGAATTTTATTGAAATTCAAAACTCTGAAGCTGGCATTTGGAAAATCTGGGAAGAATTTTTTCTTCCTATCTTGTAATATAAATTGCTCATATCTGTAGTACCAGGCCCAAGCAATGAAAATAAAACTTTACAAATTGACTGAATAAATATTAAACGAAGAAGGTATACTTCTGAGTAGACGCAAAGGCAAGCATTTGCTATTTGTTTTAATAGCAAGGGTACTGAACTATTAAAGAAGCAAAACAAAATATAAAGTATGAGTAGAAATGAATAATTGGCATTGTTAGTAGAAAAATGTTAACTACATTTCAAAGGGCTGGAGGCATGGCTCAGGGGTTAAGAGCCATTGGCAGTTCTTGCAGAGGACACAGGTTCGGCTCCCAGCCCCACCACAACTGGCCATAACTCCAATTTCAGGGAATCCGGTCTCTGCGGGTACTGCAGGCACATAGAATATTTATATCACATCGCTAACACCATACACATAAAATAAATATTAATAATTAAAAAATATATTTAAATCTTAGTGGGAAGGACAGCTGTACAATTGATGTTAACCAAATGTTAAATCAATAATATCATGAAACACCCAACAAATACTAAATTCAGTTAACTAAAGCTAAGATATATGATAGACAGTTAAATTGTATCTATTTAAAAATTACTATGGTAATATAAAATGGATAGCAAAGATATGTTCTAATTACCACTCACATTAGTGCTAGAATGCAGTGGTTATAGCTGCATAAAGAATCTTTTGTCGCATTGCTGAAACTTGAGACTCTGAAAAGGAATATAACATCAACCTGCAAGATGGAAAACTGATCCCTGTGGACTGTTGTTTCTTTGAAGTTTCTTGTCCTCTTCAACATCTACCTGTTTGTTTATTTTCCTATGGCTCCAGGGCAGTTTTGGATTCTTTTTTTTTTTTTTTTTTTTATTTTTATGTGTATGTATGTAATTGTCTGCAATGCAGGTCCTGCGCACTATCCGTGTCGTGCGATGCTGCGGAAGGTCAGAAGACGGTCTCGATTCCCCTGGAACCCTGGAGTTCTCCTGGAACCGGAGTCACAGACGGTTCTTAGCCGCCTATGTGGGTGCTGGGGATCGAACCGGTCCCTGCAAGAGCGGTCGTCGCTCTTAACCGCTAGCCTCCTGCCAGCCCCAGTTTTGGATTCTTTAACAAATTTTTAATTACCTCTTCTGTTAGATTTAGTATACATATTCAGTTAATGGCAAAGACTAAAATCTACAGGTCAATGTAATTTCCCACTTTACTATTATAAATAAATATTGTAACTGTCAAGGTTTCTATGGTATTTTGCCTAATGAGATTGGGCTACATGAGACCATGTAACAACAACATACTTACATAAAATAAAAATAAGATATAAATATAAACATACATGCTTGGCAATTTATATTATAAATGGGAGATATCTGAAAGGGAAAAAGGTAACGTTACAGAAGCCATAAAATGAGATGTAATCAAAAGGACAGTGACTGTAATTTTAAGTCATTATAGTAAAAAAAAATTAGCCACATCCCAGGATATAGTTTATCCTTAATATCAGATATATGTTAGCAGTGTCTCTCATCCATTTAGTGATTCAAGAATCTAGCTTCCTACCATTTTGAAAGGTCCCCATGTAAGCATGTGGTTTGTTGCACATAGACCAGATCTGAAAATGACTTCTACTTCCCATTGCATAGAACATATTGAATTTGTCCCATTTGATCTGTAGGGGAGATAAGGAATGCCATTTTTTTTTCTTTTCTTCTTTTCTTTTTTCTTTTTATTATCTCTTTAGTTAGTTAGTTAGTTAGTTATATGGTCTCATTTTATAGCTCAGGCTGCCCTAGAATTCCCTATGTATGCAATACTGGCCTAGAAATTTTAGCATTCTTTCTGCATCAGCTTCTCTTGTTCTCAAATTATAGAGATATACCACCATGCCAGGCTTCTGATATTACTTCCCATCTCTCTAAGAAAAGAAAATGGTATGGTGAACATACCACATCAAGATTATGAGAAGTAAATGAAAGACATGATTTTATCCCATATATACATATCTCTTTTCAGCAAGGAGAGAGATACCATTTTCTTTCCACACTTGCCAGGGTTTACATTATATTACCAAGCATTAGATTATATAAGACTAAGATTAGATCCAAAAGAGTTTTTATGGAGTTTATACAAAGAAGCAAAGGAGAGGCTGGAGAGATGGCTCAGTTAAGAACATTGGCTCTTCTTGCAGAGGACCCAGGTTCAACTCCCAGTACTCACATGGAGGATAACAACTGTCAGTAACTCCCCTTCCAGGGTATCTGATGTCTTCTTCTGACTTCCCCTGCCATTGCACAACATGGGTGTACTTACACACATGCAGGTGATACACTCATACACATAAAATATTTTTAAAAAACAAAAGAAGCAAAGGAATAAAGAATAACGCCTTTATAGTCAAATATTTGGGGAATTTCTAGTGTTTGGAAGATGTTTTTGAACACTTCTTCTTGGTTGTCTTAACAACCTGCATTATATTGCAACAATATAGATATGTAGTATTTACATGAAAAAAATCATATTAGTTGTTCAGCATATGTGTGTGTGTGTGTGTGTGTGTGTGTGTATTATCTAAACCAGGCATGGTGGTGCACCCTTTTAATCCCAGCAGGAAGGAGCTCTGTAAATTCAAGGCCAGTGTCTTCTACATAGCAAGTTCCAGGACAGCTGGGACTACAGGGAGACCCTGTCTCAAACAAAAAAACTCCAAAAACATAAATATCTACAATCTGCTTGGAAGCTGGGAACACTGGGAACCTAAAGAAGACTGATGCAGTCAATCTTCATGTTGCTGACTGCATTTTTAACCCCAGGGAGGTTGGAGGGCTGAGGAATGTACTATCTTTTAGCATGTGGGAGACATCTTTATGTAATATATTCTGAAACTCCAAAGCAGAAAATGTTTCCCAGTGATGAATGAAAATTCTATCAGTATTCCCTGAATTATATTTGGACCTCCTCTATGCAGATTGTTTTATTGTTATAGTTGGGTTTATTTTGGATAATTTAGAATATTTTAGCTGGCTTTCCATGGATTATTTTTTGGTCCTTTAGAGATAGGGTCTCCATGTAGCCCCAGCAGTCCTGGAACTCACTATGTAGACCAGGCTGGGCCTTGAACCCACAGAAATCCACCACTATGTCCGCCTTCATGGATGTTTTTAAGGATTTCTTTGTTTTGGTGTAATATTCTTTTAAAAAAATTTTTTATTGTATTTTATGTATGTATGTATTTATTTATTTATTTATGTGTATGAATGTACTGTCTGTGTGCATGTTTGTGCACCCGTGTCATGCAATGTCACAGAGGTCAGAAGAGGGCATCGGATTCCCCTGGAACTGGAGCTCTCCTGGAATTGGAGTTTCAGACGGTTCTCAGCCGCCATGTGGGTGCTGGGGATCGAACCCGGGTCCTCTGCAAGAGCAGTTGGCGCTCCCAACCACTAGGCCATCTCTCCAGCCCTTGGTGTAATACTCTAATTCAATGTTTTTCCTAAAGTTTATTTCATGAATGTTTGACAAATTTAGTTTTATTTTTAAAAAAGTCTATTCATGTTCATACACACATAGGATAGAATCACAGAAAATGTAGTTATACACAGTATAGCAATTTCATGTAGAAATTTATTTAAAACAATAATGTGTTATTGAGTTGGCTCAGCATGTAAAGGTAAGATGCCAAACCTGATGTAATGAATGAGAATTTGAGAAATGTCCCCCATAGGATAGGATCTCATATATAT
>VZQC01012278.1:0-29302 GCA_009823505.1 Rhizomys pruinosus | reverse complement strand
ACCTAGAACCATCAAATGATTCTGTTTATTACACTTGATATAATTAATTCAATCTATATTTTATTTATCTGTGACCATTACACTATATTGATTTAATTTCTGTACTTATTTGATCCCTAACCATAAATTAATTTGAAATTTCCCTGGGGATTGCTTGAAAGTCAATGTAGACATGAGTATCGAAGTGTTTAGAACTGGCCCTCTTAGTTCAGGAATTAGTTTTGCTAACAGCAAAAATCTGAAGGGTAGTGTAGAGGGTATACCAATTGAGCTATCACACAAATCTCCTACCAGTCTGGTGGCAGGCTTGATTAAAGGTTTCCTTGTCCATGCTATCATCAAATGTCAGCATGGAAAACAAAGTGCAGAGTAATGCTTCGTCCTTTTTGTCTCATTGTCTGGTTGTGAAACATTCAGAACATGGGTACAGGATCTAAGATTCGCCACTGGGCAAGAGGATCTATCCCTGTCTTGTGAGACACAAGGAGTAATCCATCCTTTCAACTGAGAAAGGAAAGGAGTTTGGGTGGGCCAGCCACAAGGAGCAAACAACAGACTATGGGAAATCTCATTTCCCCATGCATCCTTGTCCTGAAACAGGGCCAGCATGCCATTTTATTCCAGTGGGGTCTGTATCCTATCTTGATGCCTGGGGACATCCTGCACCAAAAACATAATATCACCCTCATTGAATGCATGTATTGTAAATTAATTTAATCCATTCTACCTAAATATTCAATCCTCCATATCTAATATTTATATTTATAATTCTACAGTCTGTCTTGAATCCTTCATCTCTGTTACAGGTTTTAGCTCCTGGAATAATAGCCATTACCTCTGAAATTTGGTGTAATTGCCAATCCCAATTACACCAAATTTCAGAGGTAACGTCATCCTCTAATTTCCATTGGTTTCTCTGATTTTTCTTAGAGTTAACTTTAAAACTAATTCTTCCTATATATCACACACATTTCAACGCATCCTGGTTATGTTTCTTTTTTTGTTGTTTTGTTTTATTTTTGTTCTCATTAGTTCTATCATTCCACACTTTTTTATGGCGTCAGACTGGCTGAAAACTGGGTATCAGTTTCTTCTATTCTATATGCTGCAACCACCAACCATTCTTAAATGCCTACCGCTAGCACATCAACACAATTGGTGGCTGTTGGGTCTTGGGTTCCTTCTAGTAAATCATGTACATTGTGAGATGTAACCAGAACATGGATGGACACGGGGGAAAAACAAACAAACCCCTCACTCCTCTTAGACAGCAGGAGGTTACCATACAAGATAATAAACAGATGCCCATTCATCCTAATGTCTAAGCAATCCGGTTTAGTCCCAACTTAAAGAACTCCAAGGGATTATGAATCTCTGATTTCTTGTGTGCATCAGAATGCTTCAATCATGACAGATGCTTAATGGCATGTTAATAAATGAGTAGAAACACATGAATTCTGAGCTCATCACACTTGGAGTCATTGGATGTGGGCAAAGACAGTATTTACTTGAACACAGCTTCCCAATATCCAACTGCCTTCCATGTAACATATTTCTTGCAGTGTAAGCTTTTCTATGAGTAAGCTATGTTTTTAATATTCTCTTGGATCTCTTGAAAACTTTCAATTCTCATTGCTCTATAAATATTATTTAAGGTTTCCACTGTAAAATTCTGAATAGAAAATAATTTCAGATTTTAATTTTTAAATTAAAATCTGTTCGTTGTCTTGTAAAGCACCTTTCATCAGCCTCTTAACCTGAGTAGCTCTCTCCTTGGAGGAAAAAACCCACGGCTGATGCCACAAAATTACATCCTCTAATAGTTAGGAGCCGTTATAAGGCCACAAGAAGGACCCTGTCATATAACAGAAAGAAAAATGTAATTCTGGATTAGCATTACCATCCAAACATCTGGTCTATACCAAAGTAACCAAACATACCATAAAAATCTAATGTTAAATCCTATATATCTAATTTCTTATGCTTCATTTGTAGTATTGAAAGGCTATATATTATATGTTTAAATCCATATATATCTAATTGCATGTGCTTATAGAGGATTGAAAGGCTATGCCTGACAAGCTGGCAGCCATGAAAGAAAAAAGCCAGAAATGACTCGCGACCAAGACAACAGCATCCAGAGAAGTAGAATGTTTGCTTTCATCCACCAGTGCCCCTTTTCAAGCCTAGGGAACCAATCTGCGGAAGAGGGCGCGTTGTAGAATGTAAGGGCTACGATTGGGGTTAATGGTGAAAACTACAACAATATAGGATGGACACTCATTTGATCAACTTGATTGAACTACAACCCCTCACCCCCCGCCTGGATTGGTGGGACCCATGAGCTGTGTGGGTTTGGTCACAACTGCTCGGAATGGTTTTACATGACGGATACTTGTACTCAACAGACTCTCACCTATTGTTTTAAAAAAAAAAAAAAACAGAGAAAGACACAGAAAAGTTATGGCAGCATGCATGCTCTGGGATGGGTTAAGGTGGGGTGGGGGAAGGGAAGGGGCTATATGCCTAACTGAATTGGAAAATGATGTATGAAAGACACACACAACATCAATTAAAAAAAAACAAAATAGGGGCTAGAAAGAAGGGGGATAAGAGAGGGACCAACTTCAACAAAATTAAATGTGAAGCATAATGTTATAAGGAAATATGCTACTTTGTATGCTAAAATTTTTAAAGCTTTTTTAAAATAAACCATGGTTTTTTTTTATTTAAAAAGTCAAGAACAGCAAAAAAAACCCACTTTTTTCACAGTGATTTTATTGTTCAGTAAATCTGTACCTTAATGTTCTTTATTTCACATATCTTTAAGAAAAATACAAGATATAAGTCAGTATTAAAGACAAACAAAAGGCCAAGGTTTTTTTTTATTTTTATTTTATTTTATTTTTCTTTTTTCTTCTTTTTTTTTTTTGATGAATTTGTGCATTTGGTACATCATTTTCCACTTCAGTTCAGGCATATATTCCCTTCCTTCCCCACCCCACCCCTACCCATCCCAGATCGTTGTATTCTGCCCATAAGCTGTCTTGCGATCTTTCTAGGTTTGTTTTGTTTTTTTCATTTTTTTAAGCAATAGGTGAATTGCATGAATACAAGCATCCTTCTATGTAAACCAATGCACAGGCATGTTGTTGCCCAAACCCACACAGCCAGGTCCCACCACGGGGGGTGGGGGGTGTCGATGGTTGTTGTTAATCCAAGTTGATCAAATGAGTGTCAGACTATACATGTGTAGTTTCAGTCACCCTTACCCCAATCGAGCCTTTACATTCTACCACGCCCCCTCTTCCGCACATTGTTCCCTAGGCTTAAAAAAATTGGGGCACAGGTGGATAGAAGAAGGCCATAAAACTGCCTCAATTCTCTGGAGCTGATTACATTGGTCTCTGGTCAGTTCTGGCGTTTTCTTTCATGGGCTGCAGTTGTCCAGGATAACCTTTGCAATCCTACTAATGAAGCATCATTGTAATTAGATTTTAGTTAAAAGTATTTATAGCTTCGTTCATAGCACCAATTGGTATAACTACTAATGTTATGGTAGGTTACTTTGGTCATAGACACAGATGTTTGGATGGTATGTTTCCAATTCATGATTACATTTCTTCCCCTGATCAATATATGCGGGCTCTTACTGTGGTTATAACATCTCCTAACCATGTAGAGGATGTAGTTGTGGCATCAGCGAATGGGTTTTCCTCGCAAGGAGAGAGCCAAAGCCAAATTAGAATTTGGGATATACAGACAATGGCTGCATCTGCTGCACAGTATTTCCAGGCAGGTGAGGTGTAGCTTGGTGTGACGGTGGAGTCTTGCTTGACTCAGGAGACAGTATTTGCTTTATCTCGGTTTAGTGGGCTTTTGCTAACACTCTCTGGCATTCCAGAGACCATCCGTATGCCTGCAAATTGCCGTCTCCATATATCTTTCCCAGTTTATATCAGGACTATGGATGCAAAAGATTTTTTATTTACTCTTATGTGAAGAGAGAGTCCTCTTTTGTTTCATACAAGATAGCTTTAGGGTAAGATGTTTGGAGAAGAGAAAGGAGTGGCAATTAGGGCCTTAGGGAAGGGCGATTTACAGGGAAGAGGAGGGTACAATTTGCTTCTCAGTATCCCAGATATCCACAGGCAACAGAAGGCTGTCAATTAGTTCACACAAATTAGCTAGAAAAATTGCAGTTAAATAAAAGACAAAAGGAATTAGGTCTTAATTGTTTTTGATCATGTATGATATAGAGTATTTTTCAATGTTTTTCAGAGTTGATTAATATTTTGATTTTATAATCATCAATGTTGAGAATATTGCCTCACATGTATATATAGTACAAAACAGAGTGTGTGTGGGGGGGAGGGTGCTTAGTGCTATTTCAGAAAGTATTGGAAATTCTTCCCTAATCTCAAATGAAATTCATGTAAAGAGTTTTTAAATGAAATTCGAGTCAGCAATTCAAACATGATTTTAAAAATAAAACTCTGTAACACAATGCAATCCAAATACATACTTATTTAACACATATTAAGGAATGACAGTGAAAATATTAAAAACCTTTCTTTTCTGTAATAAACCATTGTTAGATCACTTATGTTGTCCCAGTAAAGGGGATTAGCCATGCTTTATATCCAATTTAGAACCTTCCCTAAAGTGCTAAACTTCTACTTCTAGGTGGTGACAGCTCAAGGCAGGTTGGGATATTAGGATTAGCTTTCTCAATTAGCACTGTATATCCTATCTAATATTTTCACTAAACCCCTCAACTAAGAGGTCTCTCCCCTCTAAACTCAGATGGATTGTGGTTGGATCTGCTCTCTGGTGTTATTAAAGGATATTTCACCTGAAATCCATTTCAATGTATCTATGTTTTGAACCTGGAAAAATTATTATTTAAAACAAGCGTTGTGTTTCTATGTGAGCAGGAAAAAAAAAAGAAGGAAATTCATAATGGGAAAAAAAATCACCAGTCAAAGAAAAAGTTGCAATGATGTGAGAAACCAAATGAAGGGAATCAAAGAAATGCAGGTTACCCTAAGAAGCTGGAAAAGGCAAGAAACAAATCCCTCACTGAAGCCTTCAGAAATAGTACAACCCAGAGAACACCTTGATTTTAGACTTTTAAGGACTTTAAGCAGTTCTAACTTCCAAAACTTAAAAAAAAATAGATGTTACTTCAAATCATTACATTTGTGGTAGTTTGTTCTAGCAAAAATAGAAAACTAATAAAAGCCAGTTTGAATAGATCTGAATGTTTAAAAAGATGATGTATTTGTATAATATTGATATGATATACATTTAATACAAAATGAATATGTAACATCCATTTGGAATCATATTATCCACTATCATTATCCATTGTAAAATGGATGAATTTAAATGTAGCAGAACCTTCTTAACTGATCTCCTTTTAAAGGAGATGGAACAATTGATACTTTCCAACTGAATAGTGAAACACAAAAACTTTAAATACTTGTGCAGTAATATTCATGCTTACATCTGATTGTACCAGTTAAGTATCCTGGTCTAAAAATGGCTGTATTTGTTCCCAAACCAATTTATTTCAATTATACACATGTACAGTGGGGGAATGAACTCAGAGCTTTGTAAGAAAGCACTCTACCATTGAGATATGCCCAGACCCACGCATTTCTTAGAGTAAGAGTCTAAAACAAAGAACTTTGCATACAACCCACCACATTTGATGTCACTTTGTCTCTGCCCTTCTATATCAATGTTCCATTTATGTAAAGGCCAAAGTCCTTTCCAGTTGAGATTGCTTTCAGTAGTGGGTCCTGCTAACAAAGAAAATGTCAATGTTATGACAAGTCTCTTGTTATCTTACCTTACAGAATCTTGTTGAAGTACATGGTGTTCTACTTATTTTGACAGTTGGCCTATTTTTACCCTGTCACTCAGAGAAGCTTACTGATCAGAAGAGAGGTAAATAAATTCCCACCTACTGACAAAAAACAGATTGCTTTTCTTCTTTGAGATTGTGGTAACTAATTCTGGGTATATGAGAAAAGTTTTAGTAAATAGGAATTGATCTTTTCTGAATTTTTACAAAATATTTATACTTTTATGTATCTGTAGAAAGAGAGAGAGAGAGAGAGAGAGAGAGAGAGAGAGACACTATGGGGGTAAGAGGACAACTTTCAGAAGGCAAAAGTCAGTGTTCAGCTTCCACTCTGCTGAGGCAGTTACTTTCTTATTTCTGCTCCTGCACCACTTACTCCAGGCTAGCTTCCAGGGAGCTTCTTAGAACTTCTTCTGTGTCCACCTCTCATCTTGCAGTAGGACTTCTGATATTACAGAAGCAATTTTTATGTGGGTTCCAGGGATTGACTTCAAGTTGTCAGGCTTATATGGCTAGCACCTTTACCTGCCGAGAAACCTCCTTGGCCCTCAATGTTTATACCGGAAAATTTCAATTATTTGGAGGACAAAATATTTCTCCATTTTGGAGGAGCCACATTGGGATATGGTATTCAATGTCTACAGCCTTTGACCAAAATAGAACAGTTATAGCAATGTAATAGTAGTAGAATAATAAGAAGAAATGATCATAACATACTTTAAGGTTGGGCTCTGTTGAGCATTTTCCTAGGAGTTAAAGACAAGTTGACTCTTCTTGGCCTAACACATTTAAGATCATCAACTTGGATTTCTGTGAGACTAACAATGCATTTGAGTTGGAGACCCTGAAAGAGAAATGAGCCCTCAGATCAAATAAAGAACAAACAGGAAATTTCTGAATACTACACATTTAACTAAAGGAATTTGTGATTCAACCAAATGTCTTAGATTGAGAATCATATCTTTCAGCATTGAAAAGGATTCTCATGGTTTGGAGATAAGAGCACATAGTGGTGAATCAGAAGGCCTGAATTCTCACCTTAGTTCCACTGTACATTCATTTAGGACTGGTGAAGATGCTTAGTTTCCCAGAGATGAGTGAATTGGGACCAAATTAATGGGTTCTAATCTAGACCCTTGGCCATCTTTAAGAACCTGGGGAATTTTCCAGGCTTGGAATTACTATTTTCAAAACAAGGATAGTAATAGAAACAAATCTTTATTGCATAAGTTGTGATTACATAGAATAATTATATGTTATATAATGAAAAGTTTAATGGAATAATTGGTAATAGTATTATACATATATCATAATATTCCATTAAACATATATATATATATATATATATATAATGTATCAGTTTATCTGAAATAAATGGGCTCAAAATGTATTCACAGAACTTCAGTTTTTTGGGGGGCTAGAGAGATGGCTCAGAGGTTAAGAGCACCGTCTGCTCTTGCAGAGGACCCAGGTTTGATTCCCAAGCACCCACATGGTGGCTAAGAACCGTCTTTAACTCCAGTTCCAGGGGAATCCGACACCCTCTTCTGAACTCCACGGCATTACACGACACGAGTGCACCAACCTACATGCAAACAATACACTCATACACATAAAAAATAATAAAAAAATAAAAATATTCTTTTTTTTTGTCTTTTCGAGACAGGGTCTCCCTGTAGCCCCGGCTGTCCTAGAACTCCCTCTGTAGACCAGGCTGGCCTTGAACTCACAAAGATCCACCTGCCTCTGCCTCCCAAGTGCTAGGATTAAAATCGTGCACCACCACGCCCGACTAAAATATTCTTAAAAAAAGAACTTCAGTTTTTTACATGTGAGGAAGAAGGATAAACACATTGTCAACAAAGGAAGGAGTGCCACAGTTGGCCATATTGTCTACTTAAAGGAGACTTATTTGCAATTTTCTTGCCCCTAAGGAAATGCTAGTATCCAAGGACAAATGTCTTCTGAGGAAATCAAATCTCTAATCACATAGCATAATTTTTGTATAAAAGTCTAAGGTCTATGAATATCTTTTTAATAGTACTCCTCCTGTCTAATCATAAATTAAATAATTAGCCATAGAATAAAAGTACATGCAGAAGTAGAGCTCATATTTGTGATAATTATTTAAGCTTTATTCTAACATTAGTAATACTGTGTAACTATTTCTTCAGCTCATACCCGACTACTGGAAATTGATTAGTCACCAAGATTATTCAAATTCAATGAGATTGGGGTTTAGAGAACATGCCAGTTTGGGATTTCTAACCCACTTCCCCATGCTTATGCTAATATTTTTGTCTGGATTGAGCTTCCATGGGATTTGTGCACGTTGTCACCATTGCTGTGAGTTCATATGAGTGACTGACTAGCTATGTTTCCTTATATTCATTCACCACCTCTGGCCCTTACAATCTTTCTGCCATCTCCTTTGCAATGATCCCTGGACATTGGGAGACCAGAGTTTGAAATAAGTGTCCTATTCAGGGTTAAGCACTCCAAAGCTTCTTGTTCTCTGCATATTGGCCAGTTATGGATTTCTGTTAATCACCATCAGCTGCATAAGGGAACATCTCTGGTGAAATTTTAGAGATATATTCATTTATGTGTCAAGATTGCATTGAAAATGGGTCACTTAGGTGTAATCTTCACACAGACACTTATTCTCTGTGTTTAGCCAGTTGTCAAACTCTGTGTTAGTCTCCATCTATTGCATAAAGAAGTTTTGGTGAGTGATGAGAGGTACACGTGTATGTAAATATGGGGATGGATATTTAGAACACAGTGAGAAATTATGTTGGTCTAAGGATGAGGCAAAAGTAGGATTCTCTTTAGGAACTATGACCTTTCCAGCAAAGTGTATTTGGCTATGTTTACAGTATCATACACAAATACCCTCCCAATAAGTGAGCCTTAATTCCAATTAGACAGCTGTTGGATTGCCCCAAGATAAAAACGCCTCTACTGTACCAATACAGCTAGTTTGCTGGGCCAGCCATTGTTTTTTATTAGGCTTTATAGCTGGGTAAGGCCATTGATTGATTGGCTCTCTCCTTTGGCAGGTTATATAGTATCCTCTGATACTACGAGAGCTTGTCTTCAGGGATGAGGTTCCAGGTCAGTTTCAGTTCAATTGCTTCAAGTCCTGTGTCTGAAGTACGTCTTATCTTCAGCAATAGGGTCCTCCCTTCCTGTTATGAGAGGCACTAGAGCTCTGAGGACATAGCTTGTGTAATTTTGGGAGTCTCTTGAACTACCCTGACCAACAACTTGAAGGTAGGTTTCTTCTGCCTGGCATTGTGTTTTTTGTTATATAGTTCTCACCTACACTTATGCAAATATGCATACATGTATATAATGTGTATTCTTCAATAGGACTTTGTACTGATATATTTCCCTCTGGTTTTCCACACTATGTAAGCATTATTTATCTCTCCTCTCACTCCCCCTGTATAACGCTCTCCACTCCTTCCTCAGTAAAAGTACCCCATTTCTCCCTTGATAGTACCTGTCTCTTATTCGTCCCTTCTCTTGAATTCTTTCTTCCCTTTACCCCCATCATTTCTTTTCATTTTCCTTTTCCTGCCTCCTGCTATTACATCAGGATATGTACTCTCATCTAAGGATTTGGAGCCTAAATGATCACAACAGCCGAGAAAACAATGTCCTGTTTTTTCAGTTGTGTTCTTTCATTTAGTAACGTTTTTACTTCCATCGTTTAACTCAAATTTCATGATTTTCTTTTTTATTTCACCTGGAGAAACTCCATTGTCAAATATACCACGTCTATTCATTCTCTACTCAGTTGGAGGGGATTTAGGTCTTTATTTTTCAGTCTATTGTGTTGAAAGAGCACAAAGAGTACAATCCTCCAATGGATGTCAGGTATTTCATTTGGGTCTTGTATCTGGCACGCGTGGTTTACTCTGGTCATGCAGGTTTATTTTATTTAAGGTCTCCATACTATTTCCCACAATGGTTTCACCAATTCGCCAACCCACAGCATGTAGTGGGGGTCCTCTTTTCCTTGCATCCTAGCCAGTGTTTGTTCTCTTTATCTTGGCCATTTGTGCGAGGTTCGCTGACTCTTAGGAATTTTGACTTGCATGTCCCTAATTACTAGGATGTTGAACACTATTTTTAGTGCGAGGTGATGTCTCTTTCAAAAATTTCACGATAATCTTTACAAATCTATCATATATTTAAGCAGTATATATCCAAACCCAAGATTCATCAATTTTTGTTTTCTCCTGCTCCATGTTCACCAGACTCAATGTAAGAAAAGCAGAAACTCCAGGTTACCCGCAATCTGCACCATTAGTCTTTGTGCATCAGGTTTCTCACCTAATATCGTTATACATGATGAAGAGGGGCAGTTCAAGAGCAACTTACAGGGGTGCGTGGGGTGGCACAGTCCGGGTGGACATGTCCACTGCGTCTTTCTTGGCATTTTTCTTCTTCTTTGCAACTTTCTATTCAGATTCCTAGAAGACTTTTGATTCGACCTGCTTATTTCTTGCTTATTGTTTTTTTGTGTTCTCTGTATACTTTGGATAATAATCCTCTGTCAGATGCCTAGCTATTTACTGTTTCTCCTACTCTGTGGGCTTTTCTCTTCATTCTATTGATTCTTTCCTTTACAGTACAGAGATTCCATTTGTCAGTTGTTGATGTTAATTTCTGTGCAATTGCTGTCTGATTTAGAACCGTCCTTTCCTGCATTCTATACCTTGCCGGGGGTTTACTGCCTATGTTCTCTTCTAACAATTTCTGCATTTCAGACTTCACATTGAAGTCTTTGCTCCATTCTGAGTTGACTTTGTTCAGGGTGTTAGGTATGTTGTTATCTAATTTCCTTCTTCTACATGTGGTGATTCAATTTTGCCACCACCATTTATTTGTTTAAGAACTGCTTTCTGGGCTGGAGAGAGATTGACTAGCAGTTAAGAGTGCCGACCGCTCTTACAGATGGACCCCAGGTTCGATCCCCAGCCACCACATGGCAGCCGAGAACCGTCTGAACAACTCCAATTCCATGGGAATCCGAGGGTGAACCACAAACTTGCTGCAGACAGTACATTATTACACGTACAGAAATAAATACAAATAAAAAAAAAAAAAAAAAAACACTGTCTTTCCTCCAGTGTGTATTTGCACCTCTTAAAATTATCAGGTGGTTGTAATTGCCTTAACTCATGTTTGGGTCTTCTATTTTTGAACATTTTATTCTTGGCATAAGATCTGAGGATTACACTTGGATATGTGCCAATGAGAATTCCATTCATACTTATAACTTTGAGAATAAAATATTCCCCTTTTTCACAACTATATACTCTGAGATTTATAATTTGTAGCTTTTATATCTTGTATGCACATTCTAAAATATTGAGTCAGTAATTTTAAATAACAAGGATTATATATATACACACATATATACATGTGTAAAAACTTGATGTTTATTTTCAGATCATCCAATAAAATATCCATTCAAGTTCTTCTAAATGTAACAATAAAGCTCCATCTAAAATGCTAAGATAATTAACCATAACATTTCACTCATTTTGCATTCAATTTTAAATTGGTGATTTGGGAGCTGGACATGGGGGTGTGCACATTTAATCCTAGCACTCAGGAGGCAGAAGTAGGTGGATCTCTGTAAGATCAAGGCCAGCCGGGTCTCTATAGTGAGCTCCCGGCTAGGTGGGGCCACAGGGAGACCATGTCTCAATTCTCCTCCCCCAAAATGTTTGTGATTTTGAAATTGTTTGTTTCTTCAAGACAAGGCGTGAAAACAATATTCTCCATTTTTTCAAGTTATTTGTGAATAGAAATTGAATAAACACTGCTGAGAACGATCTAAGAAGGCCAGGTCTGCTCAGTTGTAATGAATAAACAATTACTTCCCATTTATAGAATGTGATGAAGGATTATTTAAAATATTTCTTTCATGTTAATGAAAGAATTAATTCATAGAAAATGAAATAGGTTTTAAAGACATCTTTCCATTTTACTTAATACAGAATGATAGACTATTTTTTGGACTCTCTGTGGTAAATGGAAAGATGTTTTACCAAAACGTTAGGCATAAAAAGCAATATTCTTATTGTTAATCATGAGAGAAAACCAGGGATATTTATTCTCTCACATACACTTTTTTTTAAAAATATTTTTTTTTAATTTTTTTTTATTAATTTTATTTATTTCCGTATGTGTATGAATGTACTGTCTGCATGCAAGTTTGTGCACCCGTGTCGTGCAATGCCGCGGAGGTCAGAAGAGGGTTTCGGATTCACCTGGAACTGGAGTTCTCCCGAACCGGAGTTTCACATACACTTTTATGGAGACATATGGAGACACAGATCGAATTCTATAGATATATGCTATAACTTACGATTCACTTTAAGATATTTTAAGAAGCATGTGAATTGAATTGCTGGACAGTACAAAGTTTTAGGAAATTTAATCTCTACACAAATTATGGTCAGAGTTACTATGTAAAATCTTCTGTATTCTAAAGCAAAAAGAAACTCCTTATATTGTCCTAAGACTCAGTAGATATGAATAGAAAATGGGAGTTTATTTAGACTCTCTTAAATACACCATATTTTGCTCAATATATCTTTTATTTTATTTATTTTTATTTTACATATTTGAGTGCATTGCCTGTGTGTGTGGAAGTGTACCTGTGTCATGCAGTGCCAGGGGAGGTGAGAAGTGGGTGTCAGATTCTGTGGTTTTGGAGCTATGGATGGTTGTTAGCTGCCTTATAGGTGCCGGGATTTGAACCCCAGTCTTCTGCAAAAGCAGCAGTGGTCTTAATTGCTGAGCCATCTCTCCAGCCCACCAAGTATATTTCAACATACAGAATATTAGGGAAAATTTTGTACATTCTATTCAATTTCATTGGTATATTTGTTGATATTATGTCACATTTCTTATCATTAGAGCATTATGTAGTATACAAAGTCACTTATCAAAGTCTTTTTTTACAAAATAACTTTAAATAATCTAGATTAGTCCTGTACAAGTCAATATATTTTTATTTTCCTATATGGCTTATATATTTTACAACTTTTTAAACAGTCTGTATGGTAATTGATTAGTAGCCTGTTGGGAGAAATGGTTTTTTAACAAAATTTACTATTACTATTCATGAATATGATATATTCTTCCATTTAGCCAGATCTCAGTGAATTTCTCTTAGCAGTATTTTATAGATGGTAATAGAGAAATTTTCATAGAATTTTACTTTAATTTTTATTTGTATCAGTGTTTCCTTACATTTATTTAAGTATACCATGTATGTACAGTGCCCTCAGTACCCAGAAGAAGGCGTCAGATCCCCTGTGTTAATTACCTTCTCCTGCAAGAAGCTGCTCCAGTGAGAGCTGAGAGATGAACTAATCTATGTGTGTAACAACAAGTCATTCGTAGTCAGTTTATTATTATGTTCATTTAGCAGGTAAATAGTAGTAGATTCTCCCCTTTAGCCAGTGACCTATATAACTACACATTCTTGACCTTGACAACAGAGACATATATGGTCTCCATCTTGTGAAGCACGCTTTAAATCCAATCAGAAAGTGGTTTGTAACTCCCATATCTTTCATACCATTATTGAACCAGTGGGCATATCTTGCCAACCAGTCATGGTAGCTACGAAGGTGCACAGCTGGATAAGATTGCTGCTAACTTTTCTCTTCCAGTAGTGTGCATATCACCTTCCAGTGCGAAGATAATGACACAACTTTCCAGGTAATACTGAATACCACCAAGACAAAACTGAACAAAAATAGAAAACACTTTTAGAAATATTTATTATTATTATTATTATTATTATTATTATTATTGGTCTTTTTGAGACAGGGTCTCCCTTTAGTCTCAGCTGTCCTGGAGCTAGCTATGTAGACCAGGCTGGCCTTGAACTTACAGAGATCTGCTTGCCTCTGCCTCCTGAGTGCTGGGATTAAAGGCATGCACCACCAGGCCGGGCTATTTTATTTTATATGTACAAGTATATTGCCTGGATGTATGGATGTGCACCTGTGTGGTGCAATGCATTACCTTCAGAGGTCAGAAGAGAACATTGAACTCCCCTGGAATTGGAGTTACAATTTTTAGCCATCATGTTGGTATTGGGACTTGAACCTGGGTCCTCAGCAGTTCAGAGCACTGGCTGCTTTTGCACAAGACTGGGATTTGAATCCCGGCATCCACATGGCGTCAAACAACCACCAGTAACTCCAGTTCCAGGGAATCCAATGCCCTCTTCTGTCCTCCGTGGGCACTGCCCGACATGGGTGTACTTACACGCAGGCCTAACACTCATACACATAGAAATTAGTTAACTTAAAATTTATTCTACAAAATCTGTCTATATTTGCTAAAATATCTTTCAGCAACAAGCACTTTATATAATCCCCCATATTTATCTTACAAATGAAAAGTAGAAATGGCTTCCTAAAATCTGCTTTGTTAAATACAGAAATGGAAGAACGACAAAGCTAATGGGAAGGATTTCAGTATATTCAGATCTTTAGGGACAATTACCAGACTGCTGCATAAGATGTTCCAGTCACAATTGAAATACTTATTGGGAAGGAACTATTGGTGTGACAATTGTTTTATGAAGTCAGGGTTTTCTTAATTCAATCATGACTAAAGCAAGAAGAAGAGGAGGAGGAGGGGGAGGAAAAGGAGGAGGAGGAAGAGGCAAGGAAGAATAAAGGAGAATTAGTTTGGAATAAATCACTTCAAGTCCATACCCAATTCATGTTGGGTTCACCCAGGTGTGTTTATTTTAATAGCTGATCTGAAGGCTGACCACAGTCTAAACAGAAAAGCTGAGAACTTAAAACTAAGCATACATGCAGCATGGAATAATAATCTCTTTAAGCTCCTTGAAATGCTAACTGCCAGAAGACCTCCAACCATGAGATAAAGTTTTCACAGACATTAACATGGCCTCAAATACCATTCCTAAGAGAGGCTTTTACAATCCCAGGATTCAAATTCTAAGACTAACACCTAAATAATAGTCAAGGACAGACTTTATTTGACAATCTGTGTTCTCCTTTCGAAGACATTCCAGTGGATTCTATCAACCTTATTATTCAGAGCTGGGTGGGGTGGCACGCTGTAGGGATACCAGTACTAAGGAAGCTGAGGCAGGATGGTGAAGCAGAGGCCAGCCTGGGGTACTTAGAGAGGTACTAAGGTAGTCAGGGCCACAAGCAAGACCCAAACAAATCTGTTTTAAAGAGAAATCAGATTGTTGTCTCCAAAAGTTGTTCTGAAGCAGCGGCTCCAAGAGTTTGTCCCTAGGGTAAGGGAAATTCCCTCAGCTGTAACACCGCGCAATGGTTGGTTGGATAGACACCAGTCCAGGACTGGGCTTACACACAGACCTTCTCAGGAAGTCTATGGGCGAGAAATGTCCATGCCACTAACAGGAAGAGGGCCGAGGAGAGATGATAAAAGAATTAAGAGGCTGGAGGGGACACATGTGGATTGAAGTGGAGAGCCACGGCTTCACCAACTGCCTCGCTCTGCTCCAAAGCCAGGTTTGATTAAGCATGGGTCTGGGGGTGACAATGGCAATTTTTCCGTCGGTGTTATAAACAGACACCTAAAGCGGATGGCTCCAGCTGAATGGTCTTCCTGGCCGAGGTGGCACAAGCAGCAGGGGATCCACTTTCCCTTTCCCTGCTCCGCCTGGCCTGGCCCCTCCTTTTGCTTCCCACCTCTTCAGGCCCTGCCCCTTCTTGCCTAACTCCGCCCCAGCCGGCCAGTCGCTTCCCACCGCCCTTGCGAGAGGCTGCTGGCTCCTCTCTCCAGACCGGCTCGGTGGTAGTGGGACCGCGCAGGCGCAGCGTGCGGTGCAGAGCGCGGAGTAGCGGAGCAGGACCCGCGGTAAGCGTGGCAGCTGCGCGGGACTTCCCGGGGTGAACGTGCTTGCAGCCGAGGGTCCCAGGACACATCTGGGTGGATGGAGCTTTACTTTGACCCGGCTGGGGAAAACCGATCAGTCGTGCGGCTGTCTTTGGCTGTGTTGCTGGGGCTTATCTGGCCAGGGCCGCGTGCGGAGAGGAGTGGTGGCGGGAGTGTGTACCAGCAATAGAATTGCAAGAAAGGAGTCTAGAGGCTGGAAGTCCGCACATGGGTTTGGCAAGACCAAGAGGTTCTCCAAGGGCGCTGGAGGGTGGCCCGGCTTTAAGTTCAGTCCCCCTGCTTGGTGCCCCTGAGTGCTGTCTCAGGCTTTCTTCCACCCTCGCGTGGTTTTCTTGTTGGGGTGCAGAGTGCCGGGAAAGTTCCCTATCGTCCTGGAGAGGGTTTAGGGGAGGGGAGGTGGGCCATTGGCCCAGGCTGTTGCAAAAGAGGGTGTGGTGTTCCTATGACTTTCTTTTACCTGGGAACGTGTCTCTCTTCTGGTCCACTATGCCTGGGCATTTTAACAAAGGCTATGACTGTTTTGTAGGCAGTGGCGGGTGACAGTGAGGCGGGTGTGAGTAGGTGGTTGCTTGAGAAGTCAAGTTGGCGCCCTAAGGGGCGGGCGGGGGCGGGGGGGTTATGGGGCTTTGGAGTTCGGGAAGTGGAAAGGCCCGATCTACCTTTCTGCTTAGGCTTTTTCCTTTTTCCTGGTCCGCTGATTTTGATCTGTGCTAAGAAGATCTCCCAGAGGAATGTAACTGGATTTTAGTGTGTTTGTTCATGCTCTGGCTGCAGTCATAGGTTTTGTGATTGTGTAATTTCCATATATTTTTAAGAGTCCCTTCGAGAGAAAAGCAAACCTAAGGGAATTTTAGAGGGCATAACTGAATGAAAGAAGAGATGGAGTGACCAAAGTTAGCCAGGCCAATGCCTTTTTGATACTCACAGTATTGAAGCTAGACTTTGAAAGATGTGAAGGTGTGCAGGTCAGAATAATTGAAAAGTTAGGTAGAGATACTGTTCGCTGTTTCAATAGAGTGTATTTCAATGCCTTTTTTAAAATTTTATTTATTTCTGTATGTGTATGAATGTACTGTCTGCATGCAGGTTTGTGCACCCGTGTCGTGCAATGCCATGGAGGTCAGAAGAGGGTGTCGGATTCCTCTGGATCTGGCTTTCTCCTGGAATTGGAGTTTCAGACGGTTCTTGGCCAGGCCGCCATGTGGGTGCTGGGGATCGAACCTGGGTCCTCTGTAAGAGCGGTCGGTGCTCTTAACCCCTAGGCCATCTCTCTAGCCCTCAATGCCTTTTTGATACTCACAGTATGAAGCTAGGCTTTGAAAGATGTGAAGGTGTGTAGGTCAGAATAATTGAAAAGTTAGGTAGAGAGTACTGTTCATTGTTTCAATACAGAGTGTATCGTTAGGTCTATGGTGATGCCAGCCACTTGGGTGAACTCACTGTAGAAAGTTTAAAACTGATATTAAGAACTATGTGATATTGGGTAAAGGCCTGTAGGCTTTTGTTTTTAATTTTAGGACCTTTTATGAGAGATGGTACATGTGTTCCTAAGCATAGATGTTTATATTTTTAACCGATTTGTTTTAACTTAATACAGCATAACAAAATGAACTTCCTCCTCCTTCTCCTCCACCCCCTTCCCTTGATTGTGAATCATGTTTTATAAACATTTACTCTCAGATCTGAAATATGTTTAAAGGTACAATTGCTTCACCTCATGTATAAAGTGAACAGAATTTCTTCCTGCTTTTTCATTTTACTTGCTCTATTAATTTTTCCAATTTGAAGGGCTTTCTTGATAATATTACCATCTTCTTAGGAATGCCTTTTCCCTTTTCCAACTTCCTGATAAACTCTATTCATTCTTCCAAACTCCTCACAATTAACCTCTTGGAAAAAACTGCCAACTTCCCCAGACTTAGAATCATCCCTTTTTCTGTTTAATTGATATCACTAGGCTATCAGAACTTCAGTTATCCGTGCTATCCCAGTACTGGGGCTGAATGGCATGTGGTGAGCACACAATAAACTTATAGTTATTTGTTACTAAATGTTACTAAATTAGAAAGATAAGTCATTTCACATAGAGTTCATGGAGTAATAGAAAATATCGTGAATGGTTAAATTTTATTTAATATTTGACATCAGTTAATGTTAGTGTTTAAGCAATATAATTTGGATATGGATAAAACTTGAGAACAGAAATATGTTCTCATGTCATAGTTTATCCTCATAAACATATATCCTTATAAAAGAGGTATAAAAGCAAGAAATGAGTGAAAATGAGAATCATAAAATCACCAAGTTTAAAAGGCTAACTTTTAAATGCACAGAGCTTCAACAAAACATTGGCTTAAAAAAAGTCTAACTTGTGAGACAAAAACTAGTGCTTAATTAATGTGTAATGGAAAATTTGCCATTTGCAGAAGGTCACAAATAAGGTGCTGCCTGAATTTAGGAAGTACTCTTAAGTGAATGCAGTGCAACAGGTGATATCCACTAAAAGTTAATAATCTAAATAAAGAAAACTGTAACCTAAGTTACAATATACTGTTGAATCCTAAGGTGGTTGGAGCCATTAGCAAATGAGTCTTTAAATAGTGTATTCCTCAATGAGCTTGGTCTTACCATTTCTTCCATCTTGTCTTTAGATAGCTGTCTTAACTCCACCAGCATTAATGACCTTCCAGTCAGTCACCTTTGCTCTTATCAGAAAATATGCCGGAGGCAGGGGCATGCAGATCTCTGTGAGTTCAAGGCCAGCCTGGTCTACAGAGCAAGCTCCAGGGTAGCTGGGACTAAAGGGAGACCCTATCTCAAAAAGACCAAAAATGAAAGAAAGAAAGAAAGAAAGAAAGAAAGAGAGAGAGAGAGAGAGAGAGAGAGAGAGAGAGAGAGACAATTTAGAAGAAATGATTCATTTTTCTCACCATTAGGCTGATGTATATAAAGTATTTTTTTTCTTTTAAAGAAAGAAAGAAAGAAAGAGAGAAAGAGAGAAAGAGAGAAAGAGAGAGAGAAAGAAAGAAAGAGAGAGAGAGAAAGAGAGAAAGAGAAAGAGAGAAAGAGAGAAAGAAAGAGAGAAAGAAGAAAGAAAGAAGAAAGAGAGAAAGAGAGAGAAAGAGAGAAAGAGAAAGAGAGAAAGAGAGAGAAAGAGAGAAAGAGAAAGAGAGAAAGAAAGAAAGAAAGAAAGAAAGAAAGAAAGAAAGAAAGAAAGAAAGAAAGAAAGAAAATGTAACAATCTCATCAATTCCCGTCCCCAGCTTTCATCTCCTCAATGGATTAACACATTGGAGACAATTTTGTAAGCAAATAATCACTAGCTTTGTAAACAGTAGAATTTGTTGTTTCTCCCAAAATGATCCAGGTTTTGACCACTTGATTAAGGCATGCCGTATGCCTACAGAGCGGAGAATCTAGCCTAGCCATTGATAGCCTCTGTTTTTGTTTCTTCATTTAACTTCTCTATCCATCTAAATGTAAAAGTATTTTTCATGTGACTTTTTATTTTTGTCTTTTTGAGACAGGGTCTTCTTGTAGCCCCAGCTGGCCTGGAACTCACAGAGATCTGCCTGCCTCTGCCTCCTGAGATTAAAGGCATGCGCATTACACTTGGTTTATTTCACTTTTTTTCACATAAATTTATTATGTTTTTTAACAAATCTAGACCCGTGTTCCCGCCCATTCCCCGACCCCGCCAGAGCTCATGCATTCTGCCAAACATGCTTTTCATCTCTTTCTCAGTCTTTCTCAATATTCTCCATGAGGAAGTTGAGTGTTTTGAGCAGAAGTTCACTGTTTCAGTCAGTTGGTTTATTTCACTTTTTAAATAGCATTGGTCACTCTGCCAAAACATTTCATGGTTAATATTTGTGAATAAAATTTGAGATGCAGACGCTGAGTAGTCCATGAAAATTTTTATTTAAAAGTCTTACATCTTCTCTGATCTGTACACCTGTTTATTGGAAAAAAAATTACTGAACCATTCTGAATAATTTATACAT
Source organism: Rhizomys pruinosus (assembly GCA_009823505.1). Classification (NCBI taxonomy): domain Eukaryota; kingdom Metazoa; phylum Chordata; class Mammalia; order Rodentia; family Spalacidae; genus Rhizomys; species Rhizomys pruinosus. Next base: position 9,475 of record VZQC01012278.1, on the reverse strand, counting down.
CCTTTCCTAAAAATTTCTTCATCCTGACTTCCTTCTGTGTTTCTGTTTTTTTTTGTTTGTTTGTTTGTTTGTTTGCTTTGTTTTCTTTTTTTCCCCTCTATTTCTGTACTTAAGAGCAGAGTATGCTACTCTGGTATTTTCACAGCCTTAAAGAGTGGAAATGAAGCCCCTAAGAGACGACACTTGGAATTAAAGACCAAGAAGCTTTCTTTTGGTTTGTTTTGTGCCCCTCCTGGGGGAGGGGGTTGATTTAATTGTACTCCTCAGTTACTGGAATATTATCATTATGAATTAAAAACTTCGGGATAATGTTTTTTAATTTGGTGTATGCATCAGACTCTACACAGAACTCTTTCAACCAACACACTTACGTTTGCTGTCTTTTCTCTATATAAATCTACCTAATTAGATATTAATGCTGTGAAAACAGAAAAAAAAAATTACAGGAGATTTTGATATTCAGCCTGCTCAAGGACAATTTCTTTGAGCAATGGCAGTCAGAGTGTGGAGACAGTAAAAAAAAAAGCAACTTTCATTTGTAAACTGTTGGTGAAAGAAGTTAAGACAAACAGTGGACTCCTATAATTATAATTTATTTCATCAGAGTTTTGTAATTTTCTAAGATGTCTTATATATGTTTTGTTATTGAGGATATGCTGATGTAAATTATAATGTGTTTTAAGTTTCGGCTTGCACTTACTCATTGCTGGTAATATAGGAAAAGAGTTCATTTTTATTTATTAACTTTATATCATGACATCTGGCTATATTCATTTATTAATTCTACGAATTACTTTTTTTGTTAATTCTTTGATATTTTCCAGTTAGACAGTCATATCACATATGAACAACGGCAGTTTTATTTCTTCGTTCTTGTGATGGTTAAACCTGGGTGTCAGCTTGACTGGACTAAGGAACAAATAAGAGAAAAAGGATCTTCGGATTGGACCACCTCAACCCGGATGGCCCACCCCAAATGTGGACATTACCTTCTGCCGGCAGGCAGTATTAAAGGCCATGGCAGAGGGAGCTGATCCTTTTTTTTCCTGCGGCTTGCCTCTCTCATCTGGTGAGTTTGTCTTGCTGCTGTGATCAACCCTTTGGATCCCAGTGTGTACTGAGACCGGCAGATCTCCTGGAATGCATCGGGCCTTCAGCATCAGATTGGGACTACTGAGACATCCAGCCTTGCGGACTGAGCAGTTCCCTGGATTCTCAGCCTCTCCAGTGCGGTGCGGCTACTGTTGAACTCCTTGAACTCTGTCATGTGAGCAAATCAATAAATTGTATATAGCTATATATTCGTCCTGTTGCTTCTGTTTCTTTAGAGAACCCTGACTAATACAGTTCTCATGATGTATGCTGTTTATTTCATTTCTTTCCCTTATCCTACTAGGTAAGATTTCCAAAATGGTAAGTAAAAAAGAGTAGTGGTGAGAAGAGACATACATGACTTGTTTCTGCAATTTAGAAGAAATGATTCATTTTTCTCACCATTAAGGATGATGTTATTAGTATTTTTTTTTAATTTTATTTATTTCTGTATGTGTATGAATGTACTGTCTGCATGTAGGTTTGTGCACCCGTGTCGTGCAATGCTGTGGAGGTCAGAAGAGGGTCTCGGATTCCCCTGGAACTGCAGTTCTCCTGGAATTGGAGTTACAGATGGTTCTCAGCCGCCATGTGGGTGCTGGGGATCGAACCCGGGTCCTCTGCAAGAGCAGTCGGTGCTCTTAACCCCTAGGCCATCTCTCTAGCCCTCAATGCCTTTTTGATACTCACAGTATGAAGCTAGGCTTTGAAAGATGTGAAGGTGTGTAGGTCAGAATAATTGAAAAGTTAGGTAGAGAGTACTGTTCATTGTTTCAATACAGAGTGTATCGTTAGGTCTATGGTGATGCCAGCCACTTGGGTGAACTCACTGTAGAAAGTTTAAAACCGATATTAANCATGTGGGTTTCCCTTTTGTGGTTCAAGTCACAAATGACTTTTCACTATATTAGCGGATGGCTTTGCTTGCCTCCTTCCGATGCTTTTTTCCCCTTTCCTCCTCCTTTTTTTTTAATTGTTTTTTATTTTTATGGTGTATTGACTTGCCTAGGTTTCAGGTTTTCAATTTTGTGTATATATTAGATGTTGGGAGCCTAAGTCAGTCTTCTCTTTCTGTTCTGAAGGTTCTCCAAAAGGGAGACCACTCTCAGCAAATCCCTTGGCGCAAGGGGGGGGGCGCCTGACCTAGCCCGCCGGTCCCTCTGGGACAGGGACCCCGGAGAGAGAGTTCAGAGCGAGACCCTCTCCCAGCTGCACCCACGCCAGACCACCCCACCTGTCGCTGCGTACCTGGTGCGCGAGTAATGGTGTCCTGCCTGCGACCCAGGGGCCCGCCCACAAGTCCACCAGCCGGGACCAGAGCAGAAGCAAACTCGACCCTCTGTTCACTCTGCCAAGGAAGAGCGTGGTCCCTCTGGGACCGGGACCCCGGAGAGAGAGTTCAGAACGAGACCCTCTCCCAGCTGCACCCGCACCAGACCACCCCACCCGTCGCTGTGTACCTGGCGTGCGAGTAATGGCGTCCTCTGCCTTCTGTAATCATTGCATGGCACAGATGCACCTACATGCATACAGGCAGAACACTCACAAAAAAATAAATAAAAAAAAAAAATTATAAAAATCTTTAAAAGAGAAAAAATACCATTTTCAGGTGTTGTAGGAAGAAAAGGAGAATTTCTATTTTGGAGATTTCAGTTTATGGAAGTCAATCATGTATCGATAATCATTTTCCTGAGTCCTTATGAAAAAAACATCCTAACTAGATATAAATGTGGTAAGTTTTCTGCGTACGAAATGAATTGAAAGTCATGGGATTAACTTATGGCTTTGTCCATAGAAAGGGCAGAATGTGAAAAAGGAGTTTTCGAGAAAGAAAAATCAAGTAAGATGAAATATATAAAAGAAGTAGCGGCTGGGGCAGTACACACCATTAATCCCAGCATTAGGGAGGCAGAGTCAGGCAGCTGTCTGTGAAATTGAAGTCAACCTGGTCTACAGAGCGAGTTCCAGGACAGGCCAGCTGGGGCTGCAGTGGGACCCTGTCTTAAAAAGACAAAAACAAAAAACAAAACAAATAAACAAAAAAAGAAAACAGAAGTAGCAGCACTCATCACAGGAGACCAAGTATACTCTGTGTGATCCAAACTGTGGGGGCGGAAGGGGGGGAACACCATAAAATGATCTTTTTCTTCAACAGGACATTCAATCTGTAATTCAAATACTTATATCCATTATCACAATCTGATATAACAAAAACTAAAATTGATATTATCTTTAATTAAATAAAACTGGAATAGATAAATTTAATTAACAAATATTTTGAGTATATACCATATGCCTGCTGTTGTGGCAAGCTCAGGAAGATTACACTTCTAACTACATAATGTTTACAAGGTAATCATTAGGCACCAACGTAAGCTATACACAGGTGCACAAACAAATTCTCTCTTTCCAGACACAGAAATTTACAGTGTGTTTAATGTGTGAAACTGAGAATAGACAGACAGGCCAAAAGCATGCTTCAAGCAACGAGGCCTGCTAAGAAAAGCTCCAAACTTTTAGTGTCAGAGAAAGCTAGATTTGTTTACTGTTCTGTCATAAAAGTGACCTGGAACACAGAAATTCTTTGAACTGTGTGCCTTATATATAAACTAGGATAAATGACATAAGTAAGGGGGAAAATGATGATGATAAAACATCTAGTAAAATGCAAAGCGATTATTGTAATTACCATTACTAAAGGTAACTACATGTTTGGGGGTTAATTCAGAGATGAAAAGAAAAACTAATTTGAACAATCTTTTGAATAATGAAATATCAAGACTGGCTTTGGGTTTTAGGGAAAAATGTAAAATTCAATTCTACTGGGATTTTGCAGGACACATTCCTAGTCTGCTGAGGACTCTGATGTCCCATTTCTCTTGTTAGAAAGAGAGAAGGAATGTAGAAACAGACTAGCATTTACTCAACACAGTGGTAAAAATTCCAGAAATATGTCACACCCTGATTCCTAGTGCTGGTAATCATGCAAAGAACCAGACCAAGACAATGAAGAACCCCTGATTCTTGGTGAATAGGTGGCATTCAGACAGAAACTAGCCCCATTTAAAAAAACTCAATATATGAGTTGGGTGTGGTAGAGCACACGCCTTTAATCCCAGCACTCAGGAAGCAGAGACAGGAGGATCCCTGTGAGACCAAGGTCAGTCTGGTCTGCATAGTTCCAGATCAGCTCTGGCTATAGGGAGACTGTGTTTCAAAAAACCAAACGAAAATACTTAAGGCTTGAAATGAAAATTAAGAACTAAAATAGAAAAAAGTTTGAGTACACACAACTCAGAGAGGTTAAAGACATAGAATCTTTGGTAGAGTGGCTGATGTGATCTTCAGGGACATTGAATGGGGCTTTCCAGAAACACTGTGAAGGGTGGTGCTGTAAACTGAAAATTTCTAGTATCTGTCAATGAGTAATATGGATTAAGAGTACATAATAAAAAACTAATCAAATCAATCCAAAGGCTATGATTATATAATATTAGCAAAGCGAGGACCTCTGAACTAGGATCACAAGAACTGACTATTCAAAACTTTGCTTAGGTCAATTTTATAACTCCATGACCAGCCATAATTTAGAAAATCAAATCTAGGCCAGTTGTGTTGGCACTTCCCTTTAATCCCAGCACTTGAGAGGAAGAGGCAGGTGGATCTCTATGAGTTCAAGGCTAGCCTGGTCTACGAAGTGAGTTCCAGCTAGACCTACAGGGAGACCCTGTCTCAAAAAAGACAAAAAAAGAAAGAAAAATGAAAACAAATACAAGGAAAATAGCAATACCTCCACAAATATTACCATTTGCATTTCCAAATAAAATCTAAAATTCAAACATTGTTTTACAGTATTTATATTTGAATGAACAAATACTTGTATTATAAGACTGCTTATGAACATAAGGAAAGGTATTTTCCATACTTCAATAGCAATACTTTCTTCATAATTTTGAGGGGGAAAAGGAGGAAATGAGTTAGATACTGAATCAGGATAAAATTACATTAAAAAGTCAAAATATTCTTCCCAACAGAATTATTCTGGTCCCATAAGCAACACTAATTTAGGAAAGAAATTTGATCTATATTCCATTAACTATTTTTTGCTGCACTATCAAATTTTAATTTAAGCTTATGTTTCTTATTTCTCATGCTTTCTCCCTGAAGCAAACATGTCACAGTGGATTATTGTGGCAAGATACTCATATAGATTTTTTTTTATTGATGCTTTGTGTATTTCATACATCATTTTCCAATTCAGTTCAGGCATATATCACCTTCCCTTCCCCCCACCCCACCCCTACCCATCCCAGATCATGCATTCTGCCATAAGATTTCTGCTTCTTTCTCTGATTTTTTGTTTTGTTTTGTTTTCATTTTTTTTAACAATGTGATAATTTGTGAGTACAAGCATCCTTCATGTAAAACCAATTTGCAAGCAGTTGTGCCCAAACCCACACAGCTCATGGGTCCCACCATCCAGCAGGGGGGGCTTGTATGTTCAATCAAGTTGATCAAATGAGTGTCCAGTCTATATGTTGTAGTTTCACCCATGAAACCCCAATCGAAGCCTTACATTCTACCACGGACCCTCTTCCCCGGATTGTTCCCTAGGCTTAAATAAACAGGGCACAGGTGGATTGAGAAGCAAAACACTCTACTTTCTTTGGAGCTGATGTCTTGGGTCTCTAGTCAGTTCTGGCCTTTTTCTTTTCTGGCTGCCAGCTTGTCCAGGCAAAAACTTTCGATCCTACTATGCAGCCATGCAATTAGATATTTTAGGTATTTAAAACAGTATACATATATAGCCTTTCGTCCTACTAATTGAAGCACAAACCATTTAGATATTATAGGTATTTAAACAGTACTCATTGTAATGGTAGGTTACTTAGGTATAAACACAGATGTATGGATGTTTGTTATTTCATGCTTTACCTTTCTTCTGTTAAGTATTGCAGGGTCTTCGTGTGGTTTATAGCATCTCCTACCCATTAGAGGCTGTAAGTTGTGGCTCAGCCGTGGGTTATTCCAAGGAGCGAGAGCTCATAGCCAATCAGATTTGGGCTATACAGACCATGCCTGCCACTGCTGCACACTGTATTTTCTAGGGCAGATGAGGGTGTAGCTGGTGCTGACAGAGGAGATACTCATATAGATTTTTTACAAAATTGGAATGCATCACATTAGGAAACAAACCACAAAGCTGTGGCATACTGGAGCTAGATTCATAGAGGTTCACAAAATATAAAGTGTTTGGGGGCTGGAGAGATGGCTCACGGTTGAGAGCACTGACTGCTCTTGCAGAGGACCTGGGTTCGATTCACATTTCAGTGCTTCACAGTTTATAACTAAGATTTCTCTTTGAAAATGTACTCTATTGGGAATACTTGATCTGAAGTAAATTTCTTGGATTCTATTCTACTCCATCTTTTGAAACTGTGTCTTAGGGTGGAGAGATTGGCCTAGCAGTTAAGCTCGCCAACTGCTCTTGAGAGGACCTGGGTCTATTCCCAGCACCACCTGGCGGCTAAGATAGCTGTCTTAACTCCAGCTTTCCAGGGGATATGACGGCCTTTTCTGACCTCCACCGCATTGCAGGAGACACGTGCACCAACCTACATGTAGACAGTTTACTCATACACATTAAAAAATAAAATAATAAATTAAAAAATTATAGTTTTGTAAAACAAAATTTTATTAATTAAAAAGAGGCACAGACTTCCAGGAACAATAAGCCAACATCTTCTAAGGACACAGTTCTTTTTTTTGTCAAGCCTAATACCTATTAGAACTTGCTTTTTTCATTTTAATTATTTATTATATTGTAGGGTATCTGTATGTAAGTTTGTGCACTCGTGTCAAGGCAATGCCCAGTAGGTCAGAAGAGGGAGTCAGATTCCCCTGGAACTTGAGTTTAAAGGACAGTTTCCGAAACCACTGTGGGTTGCTGGGGATCGAACCTAGGGTCCCTCTTGCAAGCGCCGTGGCGTCTTAACTGCTAGGTATCTCTCCAGCCCTACGACAAAGTTTCAAAAAGCTTGGGTAGAATCGAATCCCAAAAAAAGAAATTTTCTTCATTTCAAGTGAGTTCNTTTTTTTTTTTTTGTGCATCAAAAACATTTAATAAATGTTGAATTAAATATATATACATATAATTCTTAATTGTGAATAACTGCTTGCAATATACAAAGCCACAGAGTAAAACATTTCTGTTCTGAAAGGAGGAATGGCAGCACTGAAAGGAGATATGGGAGCAATGGAAGTTTGAAATTGAGCAGGGCAAACATTAGATCCTGTGCTACATGTGCAGCATCTGGGGCATGTGCTGTGATGTGAGTGCCAAAGGACTTAGGCAGTCCTACCCCTGCAGCCTTGCCATCTATAGCCCACATGGTCTCTATTTCTCTCGAGGCCATGCTGTTCAGCACCTGTAGCTTTCCTCATCAGTCTCCAACTTTTGGGTCTCCATTGTATCAATAACTTCACCATCACAGCTTCACACATCATCACACAGTGACTCTAGGGATGCTGACTCTGCTACCAACTGCCTGGCCTCCCACCTTGGTGTTGAAATCTGGGTGGAAGCCTTCCTGAAGGCTTCCTAACCTCCTAACTATTGCCTCTTTGAAAGCCAGCATCATGTGGATGAGACCAGCTTTGCTACCAGTTCAAGCAGGAGGCTGGGCGCCCCCAAATAATGACTTCAAAAGACTCTTAGTGTCTTTGTAGCTGAACACTTGTTATCACTTCTTAGTATATGTGCTGCCAAAGCTAGCACTTGTTATCACTTCTTTTGGTGGCCCTGTGCAACCAGGTCACCCCAGTTTAGATGATTAATATACACTGTCAATGTAATTAGATTTCTATCATCTAGAACGCATAACTCTGGCCCTGTTTGTAGTTGTTGTTACTATTGTTTTGTTTTGTTTGTTTATTTTGAGGCAGTGTAGCCCAGGCTGGCCTGAAACTTGATATGTAAACCAGGCCGGCCTAGATCTCTGGCTGGCCTCTACCTCCCAAGTGCTGGGATTTAAGGTGTGTGGCACCACGCCTGGCCCTCTAGGCTTGTTTTTAAAGGCATATCTAGAGACTGAAGAGAAGAGACTGAAGAGACTGAAGATGAATAGCATCAATGGGTTGCTGTCCAAGACCTTAAAAAAGGGAGAAAAAGAACGAAGCCAGCAGTCAGCTCTCTCTGCTTCTTGACTGTAGACACAATGTGACCAGCTCATTTCTGTTCCCAACAACCAGGCCTCTGCGCCATGATGAACTATATTCCCTCAACCTGTGAGCCCAAATAAAACACTTCCTTCCTTAAGCTGCTTTTATAAGGTATTCTGTCATAACAATGAGAGAAATAACCAATATACTAGACTTCCATTCTCAAAGCAAAGCTTTTCAAACAATTTAAACCTTGTACCTTTGAGCGAGCAATAAACAGCATTAGGGAAATTCCTGAGACACACTTAAGCATCTTTCTTATTTTCCTGGTGCAAAGTGCTTGGCTTGTTTTTAAATTTATTTATTTATTCATTCATTCATCATTCACTCATTCGTTAGTGTGCGTGTATTTGTGTGTCTGAGCACACGCTTACATATACAGAGACCACAAATAAGCATCTGATGTCCTCTCTTACTCTCTGCCTTTTTCCTTTAAGGTAAGGGTCTCTCCCTGAACGTGTGGTTCCTGTTTTTTTAGGTTAGAGGTTAGAGTGGAAGTTAGCAAGTCCGAGCAATCCTCCTGTATCTGCCCCACTTGGTGCTGTGCACTGGGATCAAAGCACCAATCCTCATCATTTCAGAGTAAGCCATTTCTTTTTTTTTTTCCTTTTTTTTTTTGAGGATGATGGAGGGGGGTCTAAATACCATCAAATTCTATTGTATGAAAATCTCAAAAATTCAGAAAATATTTTTAAAAGATATGAATTTTTTTTTGGTCTTTTTGAGACTGGGTCCGTCACACAGCTGTCCTGGAACTCACTGTGTAGACTAGGCTGGCCTTGAACTCACAGAGATCTGTCTGCCTCTGCCTCCCAAGTGCTGGGATGACAGGTGTGTGCCACCATATGGAATTTTTTAAAAAGAGCAAGAGCTGTGAATGGCTGAGTGATCTCCCTGGCCCCTAACTGGCTCAGTTTTCTTGAACCTAGTCTTTGCACTAAGGTAGATTCTTCCTGGCTCCAACTTTATGAAAGCTTGTTTTCTGAGAAGACTGCAAGTTTTTCAAGTATTTTTCACTCTGCTCTTTGTTCCAAATTCTCATTGTAAAACTAAGTAAAAGAAGCCAGCAAAGCCAGTATCAGAGTTTGAATGCTGCAATACCTGGAAATATCCTCCATCCCCTTTAAATTTAATCTCTCAGAAAGTCTTGGGCATGGACAAA
>VZQC01012273.1:423153-585181 GCA_009823505.1 Rhizomys pruinosus | reverse complement strand
AGAGAGAGAGAGAGAGAGAGAGAGAGAATGGGACATGTGTGGGTATAGGCATGTGGTTGCCTGTGGGTGTATGTTCACGTGGGTACACGCATGAGTGCAGGTGCATGTGCATGTGTTGAGGGAAGAAGTCAATCTCCAGTGTCATTCCTCAAGGACTATCCATTTTGTTTATTGAGACAAGCTCTCTTTTTGCTAGGACCTTGCCAAGTAGGCTAGGCCAGCTGACCAGTGAGCCCCGGGGAACCTACCTGCCTCTACCTCCCCGGTGCTGGGATTATAAATGCACACCACCAGGCGTGGTGGTGCACGCCTTTAATCCCAGCACTCAGGAGGAAGAAGCAGGCAGATCTCTGTGAGTTCAAGGCCAGCCTGGTCTATAGAGCGTGCTCCAGGACAGCTGGGACTAAAAGGGAGACCCGGGGCTGGAGAGATGGCCTAGCAGTTAAGAGCACCAACTGCTCTTGCAGAGGACCTGGGTTCAATCCCCAGCATCCATATGGCAGCTGAGAACTGTCTGTAACTCCAAATCCAGAAGAACTCCAGTTCCAGGGGAATCCAACACCCTCTTCTGACCTCCGCGGCATTGCACAACCCGGGTGCACAAACCTACATGCAGACAGTACATTCATACACACATAAAAAATAAGTAAAAATTAAAAAAAAGGGAGACCCTGCCTCAAAAATACAAAAAACAAGTGCACACCACCATGCCCAGCCTTTTTATATTGGTTCTGAGGTTGAACTGTGTTTGCACAACAAGCACTTTACAAACTCTAGTCCCAAAATATGATTTTAAGTGGATATTTGACAAAGTTCTTAAGAATTGCTGACAACATTGTTACCATCCGAATAAGCAGTGGCTGCTGGCCATATGCTCACGAGTCCATTAGGAGCAAAGACAGAGTTCCAGGACAGCTGAGGCTACAGGGAGACCCTGTCTCGAAAAGACCAAAAAAAAAGAAAATAGCAAAATGACATTCCACACAGGGCTTGGAAGAAAACTTGAAAAAAAAATCAGAACCATCTATAAAGAGGGGTTTATTTCCCATTTGGGTAATTTGCTGGAGCCAAATAGTGCCCCTAGCTGGAGACAAAGCATTGGAAGACAAGAGCTCAGAATGCTAAGATGGGTGCAAGAGCTCCAAGCCTCATTGGCCCCAGCTGGCATATGCCTCCTTCAGGAACCAATTGCTGAAGGACTTTGGACAATCAGAAAGTAATCCAAACTAGGCAAGTATTTAAACTGACTGACCCTGTATTCTAGAAGTGGTGAAAAGGAATTCTCGAAAGAAATGTAAAGTATTCTCTTCTAAAGAGGAGAAAGAGTGGCTGACTATAATAAAAACATAACCACCATGAAGAGTTAAGAAGAAAATATATTTCTAGATCCTGGGTGCCCTTTCTCTATTATTCTAGCTTATCTGAGCTTTTATATGTCATTAGTAATCATGATCAAAAAACAAAATTCTTCCCTTCTTGGTGGCTTGCAGTAGTATGCTTAGAACTTGGGGAGTCGGCTCACATTCACCTCCTACTGTCTCAGACTGACCAGTGAATAATTTTCCTTTGCAGGATCAGTATGTAGCTTTGTCTTTGTTGGGGGAGAGGGGTCTTGTGGAGACAGGGTTTCCCTAAACAACCAGCTATCCTAGAACTCATTATGTAGACCAAGCTGGACTGGATCTCACAGAGATCTGCCTGCCTCTGCCTCCTGAGTGCTGGGATTAAAGGCTTGAGCCACTACACTTGGCCATAACTTTGGCTTTTTAATGTTACTTTTTAATTTTTAGAATTGCATTTATATATTTGGGGGGGGCATGGTGTACAAGTAGAGGCTAGAGGACAGTGTGCAGGAGTCAGCTCTTCCCTTCCACGGTGTGAGACCTGGGAATCCAACGGGTCATCAGGCTTGGTGGCGAGTGCCTTTCCCACTGAACCGTCTGACCAGGCCAGGCTTTTAACACATTCTTTCCTCTGTGCTTCCAATAATCTTGAAGGATCTGTGAGATTAGGACTCATTTACAAATAAAAGCCTCATCCTAACACCTGGATAATGAAAGCATGCAAAGGAGGGCATCCATGAAAGCGGAGCGGAAAGACGGCTAATGTTCATTTTCTATCTGACAACTAATTAAAATGAGAGGAGAAAGAGCTGCCCGCCATGTAATTATAGAAAATGGGTGATGAGGTAATGAGCAGTAGCTAAATTAGGGCTGTCAGTCAAGCCGCAGGGACCTCTTGAGGCAGAAGAGAAGGAAAAGGAAGGAAGGAAGGGAGGGAGGGAGGGAGGGCGGGGCCGGGTGGGCGGGAGGGAGGGAGGGAGGGAGGAAGGAAGGAAGGAAGGAAGGAAGGAAGGAAGGAAGGAAGGAAGGAAGGAAGGAAGGAAGGAAGGAAGGAAGGAAGGGAGTGTAACTGGTCTGTTGACTGCAACATTAATAAGCTTTATTCCAGACTTGGTCACATTTCTTCTTTGTTTCTCAGTTGCTGACGTCACTTCCTACCCATATATTTTTACCTTGGCCCTACCATACTGTTTCCTTGGGCCTTTCCTGAGAATTAGTGCAAGTGTCACCTGTATCTTATTTTATTAGCTTTTGAACATGGAACCTGACTGCATCCTATAAAGCTCAGTGGAATCCAGGGCACTGCCCCGTTTGTTCATGTGCACATGGATTGAATGAAGGAGTGACACCCTGTGCTACGGAAATGAGAGGAAAGCACACAGATATCTGTCCCAGCACAGCCAGTAGTGAAGGGCCCTGGATCTCAGCCTGGATAGGCACACTGCCCTCCCTTCCCTCCCAGACACCCTTGCACATGGAAATCATGTTTGCTGATGGCAACATTTTATTCTGATTTGTTTCAGTTCAGACCACATGCCTAGAACAGAAGAGAAGCTCAATGCGCGCTCAAGTATGGAATGCACAGATGTGTGCCAGTGCTCTGAGAGAACTAGGAGGTGCTGTAGGAACACAGGAATACAGTTCAGAGCTCCCTGAGAGAGAGTAGAGACAGTCACAGAATGCTTTGGAGAAAGAGTATGAATGGTCAGTTAGAGTAGGAAGCAGCCAGGACTAGAAGAAAGCAAAGAACAGTTTACAGCGACACTATCACAGTACAGAATTGAAAGACACAGAAACGGGGCAGGCGCAGAAATGATCATCTCGTTAGAGAGTTGGAGTGTGTTCTGCTGGCAGCAGCCAGATTTTTACATTTAAGTTATGTAATTATTTATTTATTTATTTATTTACTTAGGAACTCATTATTTATGTGTATGAGTGTTCTGCCTGTATGTATGGAAGTGTACCCATGCAAGCAATGGCCACAGAGGCCAGAAGAGGACGTCACCTCCCCCAGAACCGGAGTTACAGATGGCTGTTAGCCTCTATGTGGGTGCTGGGAACTGGACCAGAGTCCTCTGCACGAGCAGTCAGCGTTCATAATCACTCAGCCATCTCTCTAGCCAGACAGACAAAGTGGTAAATAGGAATAAGTCAATCTAATAAGGGAAAGAAAAATGTAGGCATTATTTTTTTTCTTTGTTCAGAGAGGAGGTTGGTTGTTTTGTGTGTTTGTTTGTGACAGGGAGCCACTACGTAGCTCAGGGTGGCCTGGAACTTACAGTCCTCCTCCTGCCGAGCTTCGAGCTTCTCTGCTGCTAGCACCGCCAGCCTGTGCCACGACGCTCCAGCTCAAGGCCGTTTCTTCTGGGTGAATGTTCTACTTACTCCTCATCCACGTCTAGGCTGGTTTAATGCTTGCATGCCACCGAGTCTTGATCAGAGGCTTCCTATAGGTTCTGTTTCCAATCCTCACAGCAGTGTCGCCTTCGGGTCCTGTCTCTATACTATATTTAGTGTCTCTTCCTTCTCCACTAGGGCTCCAGAAAACAGTATCTCACCATCTTGACTTCACCACCAGGCAAGGTTTGGAGGGACTAGAGGGAGCTCCATAAATGTTTTCCGAATGAATTGATAGACACAGAATCCGAAATTAGGATGGCCCAGAGAGGAACTATACAGGGAAGAAAATGATGGAGGTCAGCCTTGGAAAGAGCAGAAAGCACTGAAGCAAGACAGGAAGTTCAGGGCTTCTCTGATATGTGATTGATTGGCAGTCACTGTTTAGCCCCATTAATCAATTGGCCAGATGCATCTTAGGAAACTCATTGTAGTTACAGTGCTCAGTCACACTGCAGACAGCAAGCAGAAAGGCCAAGAAACAAGCTTGCCGATTCACATGATCTCATTTCCAGAGAAAACTCAAACAGAACAACAGATGAACTACCCTCTATGAGCCCAGATCACCACACAAAGGAATGTCAGGGTGTATGGTAAATTAGGCCTGACAAAATCAGCAAGAGTAGGATGAGAAAATGGAAAAAAGTGAAGTATTTTTTAAAGCAGAAAATATCTGAAAAAGAGCTGGCATAGATGTCATCATAGTGAGCTGCAAACCTTGTGAAAGCGGATGGAAAAAACACTACCATATTTTAAAATATATTTTTTATGGTTCTTAGCCTCAGCCTTTAATGGCTGCGCTATCCCCATAGCCAGTTATGGCAGAATGCATGATCTGGGATGGGGTAGGGTGGGGTGGGGGGAAGGGAAAGGGAAATATGCCTGAACTGAATTGGAAAATGATGTATGAAATACACAAAGCATCAATAAAAAAATATTTTTTTAAACACTAGCTATGTTTTTAAGGAGAAGGACAAAGATAAAGACTAGGCAGATAAAAGTTAGACAAACGTGAAGAAAGAGGAAGTGTGAAATAGGCATTAATCATGGGTGGTGAGGTAGTTCAGCCTGGGAACCTGAGCTCCATCCCGAGGACTAACATGGTGAAAGGAGAGAACCGATTCTCAAAAGTTGTCCACTGACCTCCACACATGTGTCATGGCACAGCACACTACACTCATGCACATCCATCATCATACCACAAAAATTATAGTAATAATTTTAATTCATAATGAAATAAACTAAGTATTCAAGGCATACAGATACTAACAGTAATGCATGAGGATAACTGATGAATGGTATCTCTGAGGAAAAACAAAGCATAGAATCCCAAGGAAAAGAGGAAACACGAGCCTGGGATAGAAATGGACCTGGAAGGATCAAGCGAAGGCACTGCCTTACTGTGTGTTCCCTTTGAAGCAGGCCCTAAGTAAAGAATATAAGGGCCAGCAGTTTTCTCAGAGACAGTGGTGGTAGTTGTGGTGGTCATTTTAATTAGTAAAGGAATAGAAATGTGGGATCAAGAAGAGGCAGCCAATGAAAAGTGTGTGGAAAAGCCAGTGTGGGTAGCAGATAGCCCCCATGGACAACAGAAGCAGTGTAGATGCGCACAACATTTAAGTGAGGAGCTGGATCATGCATTGACCAGCAGAGTCTGTGAGCAGCTGGAAGCCCATGGGCACCTGAGCAGGCCAGCCATCCTGCCAGCCCTGAGGAGTTGGTAGATTTGATAGCAGGAAATAGAAGGCATTAATACTTTGTCAGCTTTTGTTTTCTCTAAAACAGGAGTTTCTGTTACCTACTGAGGTTAAAGAAAGAGGGAGCGGGGCTGGAGGGCAAGGAAACGGGGCAGGCTAGAAACGCACACGGCAGATTGGAATGATTAGTAAACTGAACCCTGGTAACATACGAAGGGGAAGGAGTTACTGGACGAGGACTGATGATGGGTCCATCTCTGTAGCCTGTGATTTTTCTTAGCACAGATCCACAATGTTTGTTATAGGTGATAAACAGCCAGGCAGTTGGGTTCATCCACATGTGAGCTTTGCCAGCAAGGTACAGTGAAAGGGCAGTAAACCATAGAGCCAAGAAAAGGAAGAGAAACTTCTAGATCACAGAGCACATCACTCAGCTATTAGGCCCACACGTCTCACTTGCACCCCATTCTGGCGGCCCTGGTGGCCCCCGTAATCTTGTCCCAGAAAGCAAGCTGATTCTCTTTTTATCCCATCTTTTTTTATTTCTACTAAGCTATTTTTACTACAATCTTTTACTGCCAGTGGGATTTTTGCAGAAGGTTAATGTATTTGGTAAAATGAAGGGCAAAGTACCAAAGAAGAATACTGAAGGAATCAACTATAATAATTTGGTGAAGCTGAAGAACCTGCAAGGCATACAACCTCCAGTCTGCAGTGAAGGTCACCCTTGACCTTCTGTGCTAAATGCTTCTTCATTCATCTACTGTCTGTTTTCCTATACTCTGAGGTTTCCTGCTGAACTAGGAGCTCATAGAGAAATTAAGTCCAGTTCCAAGATTTCCAAACTCACCCTTTAGACCAGTTGCCAAAGCTGGCTGCCATTACAGTCACATGGGAAGATTTTAAAAGCCTCTGTTCTTGGGCTTTTCCTCATATTAATCCATGATGCCTGGTGGGGAGTTCATCATCTCCCCAAGTATCCTCATTGGGCTGGAGTTGAGGATCGCTGCTGGACAAGGGACACCAACCTGGCTTCCTGTGCAGCTGACAGGCAGCCCTGACTTCTTGCTTGAGTTACTTGCTTCTCAATGGTTGGGTAGCTATGGAAACCTGCCACACACATTTTTGTTCCCACAGAGCATGCAAAGGCCTTGCCTTTGGTCCCTCATACTTTTTTTATTTAAGCATTCTTTGAATGTTTTATGTCCATAACTCTCCATGTGTCACTTCAGAATAATTCATAGTAAATAACAATATTTCCTGAGCTTTGTTAAAATGTGTCTACTGACTTGGGCTTTCATGGAGGTCTCTGAAGACATTCATCTTCCTATGGAAGAACTTGTGTTGCTTCAGATATTATTCTGAACTCTTGAAAGTAACATTTGGTGATGCCATATTCCCTAAGTACTGCTGTGGACACTGGCATATGACACTGAATCACTTAAGAGTATGGACTGTGGAGTTTCACTGCCCAGACTTAGTTCTCAGCCCAGGCACATAGCCACAAACAAATTCAGATCAGAATGGTCATGAGTTTTTATGCAACATAATGTCTATAAATGTGTTTCACAGCACCTGATATAAATTCTCAAAAAATATGTTAGTTGGCATCGTCATCTCATTTATTTCCCACAATTCTACTGTGAATAGGTATTATTGTCCATTCTAGACATGAACCAGACCTCCAGAGTGAATTAATGAATTGTCTATAGATGTAATTTTAAGCATATCTGAAAAAATATTAAATATTCCCTTGAGACTTATTATAAAATAAGAGAAATAATTTTAGAATGGACTGCCTACAGTCTAGGAGGAAGCTGACTTGCAAAACTGGACTGTTCTGGCATTGGAGAGAGAATGATAAGACAAAAAGAGCCCCTACCCTACAGAAGGGACCCTGAGCTCTCCACCTGAAGCCATTCTTCCTCATACTTGGGTATTCTTTCCTTGTTAACAGAAATTTTCCTCCTGTGCTGAGAGGTTCCTAAGATTCTTGACCAGTTAAAATGTATCAAAATTGGAGCATCATCAGACAGCCTTCTAGTTCCTAGAGTGCACTCTGGAAATACTTTCTTCTTTCCCACAGCCAGAATCCTTGGGACCATCAGAAGAAAACAGTGACATCATGCTACTTTAAGGTAGCAAATACTGGGGCTGGAAAGATTGCTCAGTGGTTAAGAGCACTGACTGCTCTTGCAGAGGACCCGGGTTCGATTCCCAGCACCCACATGGCAGCTAAGAACCATCTTTAACTCCAGTTCCAGGGGAATCTGACACCCTCTTTTGATCTCCGTGGCATTGCACAACATGGGTGCACCAACCTACATGCAGACAGTACACTCATACACATAAAAATAAATAAATAAACATTTAAAAAATATCATGACACTTATTTAAAAAAAAGAAAAAGGTAGCAAATACCAGTGTTCCTACCATAACAACTCCCTGGACATATCCTGACCTGGCCTCCCGCTGGAAAGTTCTAATGGTGTGGACTGGAGCACATGGCCGATAAATAACCAGACCACTAACTAAAATAATGACCATGAGTAGATTTATTCTAATTAACTAATTTCTAAGCTATCAATGAATTTAAAAAGATCATCAGACAATAAACAAGTTCACTGAACATTGCCTTTCTGCTAATCATCCTTCCTCGGCTACTCATGATTCATTCATTCATAAAGCATTCCATGAGCATCTGCTGTGTGCCAGAGTTTTCAATTGTCTCTAGGTATGCACAGTTCATTTAGAGATGTTAGTAGTTAAAATGTCTCAAAGAGGGCTGCATTTTATGATTGCCATCATCCAAACTGCTGTCAAGATAAAAATATAACATTTATATTCTTCGATGTCTTAAATTTTTAGATAAAGTTGTCCATTTTAGATGTTAGGAAATTTCACTCTATCGCTATAGAATCAGGACTGTATTATTATAACACCACTGTCTCATTGCTGAAGACCTGGCTGGGAACGTGTTCTGACAATAGAAGCTTGTCTCTAAGATCAGGCTGCAAGGAACTGTGATTCTTTCTGGCCAAAATTAACTTCTCAATATAATATATCATTTTGGAAGGAGAATGACTTGGTATCAGTTACTTTCCTTGTCACTAAAACCAAAAACCTGACAGAAACAACTTGAGGAAGGATGTATTTTGGCTCATAGTTTCCGAGGTGTCAGTCCTGGGCAGCAGGGATGGCAAATCAGAGCAGAATGGTTCATGTCATGGTGGCCAGAAGACAGAGGAAAGGAGAATATCAAAAGTCGGGGCAAGATCCCCCTGTCAAACACTTCCTTCAGTTAGACCCTACCTCTCCATAATGCCAGCAAATTAGGAATCCATCGAGGGCTTAAGCCATTCATTTCATCAGAGCCTTCATGGTTGAAGCACCTCTGGAAACTCCATCACAGATACAGAAATACCCCACTAATTTCCTAGGCAGCCCTTAATCCAATCAAGCAGACAAGTAAATTAACCATCAAGAGTTGAAGCTAAGGTTGGATTAAATCGAATCTCCTAAAATGAAAAAAATGAATCCACACAGTTTTATGACTTAGGATTGGTCCACTTTTTTTTTTTTTTTTGGTCTTTTCGACAGGGTCTCCCTGTAGCCCCAGCTGTCCTGGAATTTGCTCTGTAGACCAGGCTGGCCTTGAACTCACAAAGATCCGCCCGCCTCTGCCTCCCAAGTGCTAGGATTAAAGGTGTGTGCAGGATTGGTCCACTTTTTATGGCATGTCAAATTTCTATATGTAATTATTGAAAATGAAAGTTTTTACTACTTAGAAACAGAAGCGCATAAAAGAATCTACATGTTGCCGGCTGGAGAGATGGTCTAGCGGTTAAAAGCGCCAACTGCTCTCGCAGAGGACCCCGGTTCCATCCCCAGCACTCACATGGCAGCTGAAAACCGTCTTTAACTCCAGTTCCAGGGGAATTTGACACCCTCTTCTGACCTCCACAGCATTGCACGACACAGGTGCACAAATCTACATGCAGACGGTACATTCATACACATACAAAAATAAAGTTTAAAGAATCTACATGTCATTCTATGGGTGATGAAGAAAGATCCTTTGATTTGATTCGACTATGAATTTTCTATTAGGAAAATAAATTATAGATATTTTTCTTAAAAACTAAAGTCCATAAAATCCCAGGATAGGGCCAGGCATGGTGGTGCACGCCTTTAATCCCAGCAGAGGCAGGCAGATCTCTGTGAGTTTAAGGCCAGCCTGGAGGCTGGAGAGATGGCCTAGCGGTTAAGAGCACCGACTGCTCTTGCAGAGGACCTGGGTTCCATCCCCAGCACCCACATGGCGGCTGAGAACCGGAGTTTCAGGAGAACTTCAGTTCCAGGGAAATCCGACACCCTCTTCTGATCTCCACAGCATTGCACGACGTGGGTGCACAAACCTGCATGCAGACAATACATTTATATAAATAAATAAATAAATAAATAAATAAATAAATAAATTTAAGGCCAGCCTGGTTTACATAGTGAGTTCCAGGCCAGATAATTCAGTAAATTTAGAAATAATTTCCTGAAAAGGCAAGGAAAATTTCTACATGAAAACAAGAAGGCAATACATTGTTTAAAAAAATAGTGAAAAAGGGCTGGAGAGATGGCTCAGTGGTTAAGAATGCCGACTGCTTTTACAGAGGACCCGGGGTTCAATTCCCAGCCCCCACATGGCGGCTAAGAACCATCTTTAAGCTGAGCATGGAGGTGCACACCTTTAATCTTAGCACTTGTAGCACTTGGTAAATCTGCCTACCTCTGCCTCCCAGAGTGCTGGGATTAAAAGTGTGCGCCACCACACTGGGCCCCATTATTGAATCATCTTTTACAGTTTCCTTAATTCTAATTCTTCTGTCATCCAAGAACTTCTTGGTCAAAAATTGCACATAATTTTGTGTTCCTATTTTAATAAGTATATAATGTTATTCTTACCTGTTGAGCATGAAATTTCCCTTTTTATAATATATAATGCCCTAAGAATCTTGATGTACAAGAAGAATTTGAAAGGACTATTACAAAATTCTTTTCTTTTCTTTTCTTTTTTGTTTTGTTTTTTTGAGACAGGCTCTCCCTAAAGCCCCAGCTGGCCTGAAACTCACTCTGTAGACCAGGCTGGCCTTGAACTCATAGAGATCTGCCTGCCTCTGCCTCCCAAGTGCTAAGATTAAAGGTGTGCGCCACCATCCCGGCTTAAAGATGGTTCTTAGCTGCCTTGTGGGTACTGGGAATTGAACCCCGGGTCCTCTGTAAAAGCAGTTGGCATTCTTAACCACTGAGCCATCTCTCCAGCCCCTTTTCACTATTTTTTTAAACAACGTATTGCCTTCTTGTTTTCATGTAGAAATTTTCCTTGCCTTTTCAGGAAATTATTTCTAAATGAAATTTTATTTCTTAGCAGATTCTAACAGCCTTGTGAGCACATACTGTGTTTTATGATGAGAAACACCAAGTTATTCCAAATGATGACTGTTTGAGGCAGAACAACTACTTAACTATCAGTGATGACAAAGATTTGACAAGAGCTTTCAGAGATAAAGGAACTTATATACAGAAGGTCACATTGACTTTCAAACTTCTTGGCAAGTATATTTTTTCAGAGTTGTATTCATAGTAATTTGCTGTGGAAAAGCAAAATAAATCCAAATAGAAATAAAAATACATATTTAAGGGGCTGGAGAGATAGCCTAGTGGTTAAGAGCACCGATGCTCTTGCAGAGGACCTGGGTTCGATCCCCAGCACCCACATGGCGGCTTTAAGAACCGTCTGTAACTCCAATTCCAGGAGAACTCCATTTCCCAGGGGAAATCGAGACCCTCTTCTTGAACCTCCACGGCATTGCACGACATGCGGGGTGCACAGACCTGCATGTAGACAATAGACATTCTACACATACAAAATAATAAATTTTAAAAAAAATAAAAAAAAATACATATTTAAGGTACTGGACCATATTCTAGGAACTATATAAAGATTTCACAAAAAAAGCATTGTCTGTCTAAATAGTAGGTCACATTTTTAAAAGAAAGATATTTAAACACTTTCGGATATTTATGGGGCTGGAGAGATGGCCTAGGGTTAAGAGCGCCGAGTGCCGCTGCTCTTGGAAGGACCCGGGTTCATCCCCAGCACACCCACATGGCACTAAGAGAACTGTCTGAACTCTTCCAATCGAGGAGACTCCAGTGTACAGGGTAATCCTAGACACCTCTTCTGACTTCCAGGCTTGTGCAGCGAACGGGTGCACAGACTTTTGCATGCCAGCAGTACATTCATACACATACAGAAATAAATAAAAATTTTAAAAAATTTTTAATTTGGTTTTAAGAATCAGAAATTGCTATTTGCTTCTTACATCTTATAGTAAATGTCTTATTTTACTCTAACATTCCGTTTTATCTATGTTAGCTGTTCTATATTTTATAGATTTCTTTTTTGGTCTTTTTGAGAGCGTTTCCCTGTAGCCACAGCTGACCTGAAACTCACCACATAGACCAGGTAGGCCTCTATCTCACACAGACTCTGCCTCCTGAATGCTGGGATTAAAGGCATGTGCCACCATATCCAAAAGTTCTATACATTTCATACAAGAACTCTTCAAAGAAGAAAATGAGGAAGGATTGTTAATGATGTATACTAGTTTTAAGAGCCTTAAAACTTCATTTCACTAAATAATCCTCAGCATGTAAACATTGGTACAAAACAATATATGTATATACATATGTACATATATACACATGTACACATATACACACAATATACATACACATATACATATACATACACATATACATATATACACATATACACATATATATGGAACATATACACACATATATATGGAATATATATATATATATATATATATAGCCTTGGAACAAAATACCTACAAACATACATAGTGTCTTTTTTATCATGCTCAGAAAGTAGAAAGAGTTAAAGTTGGTTGCAATCCTTGTTTATGAATGGATTTCGTTTAACACGATTTTTTTTTTGTATGTGTATGAAATGTAACTGTTCTGCATGTAGGCTTTGTGCACCCATGTCCAATGCCTGCCTGTCGGTGGTCAAAAGAGGATCTCGGATTCCCCTGGAACTGGAGTTCTCCTGGATTGGAGTTTTTACAGACGGTTTTCTTAGCCGCCATGTGGGTTGCTGGGGATCGAACGCTGGGTCCTCTGGCAAAGAGCCAGTCGGTGATGCTTTAACCACTTAGCTAATCTCTCCAGCCCCTGAATTTTTTTTTTTTTTTTTTTTTTTTTGAGGCTATTTTAAGTGGAAATTTACATGTAGAGTCTAAAATGATGTAGAAACAAAAAAAAAATGAAAGCGCTGAAAGAGTTAGCAAAACTTGAAAGCTTTTTTTGTTTTTGAATTTTTCCTAAAAGGCCCACAAAGTACTTCAATTCAGAAATCAAATCTTCATAAAGAAATTTAAGGAGATGAAGCCGTGGATTTAAATTGCTATTTACTGTTAATTCTAACATCCAAGTGTAGAATTTCTGGAGAGGGTTCAGCCTACAGAGATTTCAGCTTTACATTACATTCACACAGCTTCGAAGCTCCTGGAGAAGTGTGGACCCTGCTTGCAATCTGCTTTATAACATTCTTCAGAGATTTTTTTTTCATTCTTTGGAGATTTTAACCACATCTAAACTTCACATCCTTGTCAACCATCCGATTTCCAACAACACTCCTGTCTAAATTTTATCAATCTGATGAATGGAAAAATAGCACAAAATGGTTCCTGGCAAAATTTTCCTGAAATAAATCTCTTTTTTTTCTTTTTTTTTTTTTCTTTTTTCCAATATTTATTTTTTCTGAAATTTTTTGTGGTCACTTTCATACAAAACCTCTTTTAATCATCAATTAATACCCAGCCACCATCCACCACCACATATTTCCTGCAAATTTCATAACTTCCTCTTTCATTACTACTCCATTGTGGTAAATATTTTCACATGAAATAATCTTAAAACAACAATAAGCATACTCAAAGAAATAAAAAAAAAAAAAAAAAAAAAAAAAAAAAAAAAAAAAGAAAGGAGGAAGGAAGGAAAGGAAGGAAGAGAAGGAAGGAAGGAGGAAGGAAGGAAGAAGGAAGGAAGGGAAAGAAGGAAAGGAAAGAGGAAGGAAGGAAGGAAAGAAAGAAAGAAAGAAAGAAGAGAGGAAGGAAGGAAGGAAAAGTGAAGGAAGGAAGGAAGGAAAGGAAAGAAAGAAAGAAAATGAAAGAAAGAAAGAAAAGAAAGAAAGAAAGAAAGAAAGAAAGAAAGAAAGAAAGAAAGAAAGAAAGAAAGAAAGAAAGAAAGAAAGAAAGAAAGGAAGGAAGGAAGAAAGAAGAAAGAGAGAGAGACAAAGGGAGGGAGGGAGGAAGGAAGGAAGGAAGGAAGGAAGGAAGGAAGGAAGGAAGGAAGGAAGGAAGGAAGGAAGGAAGGAAGGAAGGAAGGAAGGAAGGAAGAAAAGAAAAATGTTGGGACACAAAGGAAGGAAGGATCAATATTTGCACATTTTCTATTAAAGATCTTAAAGAACCTCTGTCAGTTTTAGCCATTTAATCCTCAAAACCTCAAACGTGTGCACAGGCTCAAAAGTCAGAGTGCACAGGTGTTTCTATGAGGCCAAGTCAACATTACCTGGCCAGGGGCTCTCCTTTGGCCATTCCTGAACTCCATGCCTGGACATCCCACCCCAGGAACCCTAGCACAGAGATCACATCCTACCATTCCCTCGACCAGGCTCCAGTTCTGAAGAGTTTGAGGACTTCAGGTGAGGGCAGTTTTCTGTGCATGAGATGACGGGCTGCTCATAGGATGGCCCAGTTTGTGTTTCTGTTGCTGTGAGACAGCACTCTGGCCAAAACCAACTTGAGGATGAAAAGGTTTATTTGGGTTCCATGTCCAGGTCACAGTTCATCCTTAAGGAAAGCCAGGGTAGCAACTCTAGACAGGAGCCTGGAAGCCAGAGCTGCAGCCCAGACCATGCAGGAGCTCTGCTTTCTGGCTTGCTCCTCTCGCCTGTGCGCAGCCTGCTTTCTTATATAACCAGGACCACCTGCCTAGGGAAAAACCCACACTGGTCTGAGCCCTCCCAACTAACTCAGCAATCAAGAAAATGCCTGGCAGACAGGCCCACAGGCCAAGGAATAGAGGAAATTCCCAGCTGAGGTTCCTTCTTCCCAGGTTTTGATAACTGAAACTACCTGGCAAATAGAACAAAATCCTGAGATCAATTCTGTATCTCAGGGGAGTTGAAAGAAAACAGTGAGGTGGCTCAGAGGCATGGGGACAAATGTGTGGTGCCCTTCCTCCATGCAGGGACAATTTGAGAAAAGAAAGGCGTACAAAGCTTATCATAAGGAAGGAGATCTGCCTGAAAGAGACACTGGCAGAGGAGACAATATGGACAGACAGGTACGCAAAGCAGGAGGGTGCTGCAGGCACTTAGAGCAAACAGCCACACGTACCATTTGGCTGGAAGGGAGCATGGTGAAGGCAGGGAGAACAAGGCACATCGCCACCCAAATCAGCATGCAACTGCAGAGAGATCTACCAACAAGTGGCCATGCTGAGTCAGTTCTCTAACACTTTGCTTCCTCTTCTGGAAATAGGGAGTTATTTAATCTCTGCTGAATTCTGATAAGGATTATAACCAATATATGGAACCCATATAGAGAGTCTAGGAAAACAATGCATACGGAGGCTGAGAATTTCTCATTTGGCTATAGTTTCCTGTTTTACTAAGAAGTTATATAGAAAATCCAAGTAGTGGAAATTATTTTAAATAGTATTTAGTCCTTAAAATGTGTGTGTGTGTGTGTGTGTGTGTGTGTGTGTGTGTGTGTCCTTGCGGGCACATTTTTTTTTTAACCTGTAAATGGGAAACCTACTTCTATTTCGCCTGCCTGGGAGGCACACTTTAATTCCACAAGCATTTTACCACTTCCCTGTCTAGTTTTATTGCTATTTCAAGCTCTTTTGTAAAGTGCAGATGTGAAAGAGCTCCACCTGCACCCTGAGAGCCTGGTGGTGTTATTGGTTCTTGCAGGAAAAGGTAATCAAAGTACAAAGAAAAGGCTTAGTTGTTACCACATTTGTTAACTCTAGCCAGATGCTCATTAGCAACATACTAGAAGCCAAAAATGAAAGATCAGGCTGGAGCTTGGATCCAAAAATAAGGACCATGCTCTTGTAAAACATCAGTAGATACAAGCCAGAATACGAAGGAAGGGATGGTTCTTCTGTGTCATTTTCTAGAGACATGGCCTTGAGCTGTGTCCCGGGTACCACCGCACAGACCTGCACTTCTGCTGTGGCTGCAGTAGGGCTTCTCAGTGTGACATTTTGTAACAAATCACTGAGGTATTTGTTAAATCCACAGGTAATCTGGCAGCACATCTGATGTACAGAATCAGAATCCCAGAGTCTTCTAGGGGACTGTAATGATTAAGACTGGTGGGAGCTGGAGAGATGGCCTAGCGGTTCAGAGTGCCGACCACTCTTACAGAGGACCCGGGTTCGATCCCCAGCACCCACGTGGTGGCCGAGAACCATCTGAAACTCCAATTCCAGGAGAACTCCAGTTCCAGGGGAATCCGACACCCTCTTCTGACCTCCGCGGCATTGCACGACACGGGTGCACAGACCCGCATGCAGACAGTACATTCATACACATACAGAAATAAATGCCGGGCGTGGTGGCGCACGCCTTTAATCGTAGCACTTGGGAGGCACAGGCATGTGGATCTCTGTGAGTTCGAGGCCAGCCTGGTCTACAGAGTGAGTTCCAGGACAGCCAGAGCTACAGGGTGACCCTGTCTCAAAAAAAAACAAAAAAAAAAAAAAAAAAAGACGGGTGAAAGCTAAGGGAAAAAAATGGGGAGTTAATGCTGGTGCTGTGGTGGTGGCTGGTGACCTCTTACTATATGTCACCATTCTCCTAAAATCCGTGATGTTGCTGTTATTTAACTATCATGGCAGTTACTCTCCTAGTGAGTGCTGGACTCAGAACCTCAGCCCAGGGAAGACTGACTACCATGCCTCCCCAGTTAAAAGGGTATCTCCATTTCATGTTCTTCAGTTGGTGGAAGGTGACAAGTTCAAGAGCCCAGTTTCTCACCTCGGCCACCTGTCTGGACATCCCAGAGCTGTCACTGGAGATGGACCCTCAGAACACATTTCTAAAACTTTTTTAATTTCTGGAGTTTGTTTTGCCCTTGCGCCAACCCATTTCTCACATTTGAATGAACAGCACTACTTCCACACCATGTACTGATTAAGAGAGTCATATTAATTTAAACCACCTTAGCTATTCTGGAGGGAGTGTGCTAGAGTCCCCCTAATCAGACAGCTGTAAACAGCATCTCTTTTTCCAGTAGTTGTCAAGACACCTGTCCATGCTATGTCACCCGCCCCTTCTTGCTGAAGTCCTTGCAGAGAAGGGAAGGACTGTCTTAGGGCCCTTCCTATCTTTGGGAGATGACTAAGCTGGATGAGCACCCAGGGATAGAAGGAGACATCTCAATCACCTAGAAACTAGAAGAACTGATGAATTATTAATGAGCATTAGTCATTTTTCAATAAATCAAAGTAAATATGTTGGTAGGAAATTATCCCAGCACTTTGAAGATTAATGATGGTCAAAAAAGCAATTCAATTTCATTTAACCAACATATGCCAACTGTCTACTAAGCACCACCTTTATTCTAGGCCTGTGGAGAGCAGTAGATATGTAAAAGGTCAAGAAGCTAGTCCTCTTAAACACACTAAGTTGAATATAAGAGTGGGAAACTCCCAGAAATAGAAACTTTTTTTTCTTTTAAGGTGTACATATGTAACTTTATTAGTCAGCTTGCTGTTCTTATAATGGAATATCTGGCACAGGCTACTTATTTAGCTTAAGGTTTTGAAGGTTCAAAGTCCAAGCTTGGGCTTAGTGGTAGGAAGCGTGGGGGAGGGCATTCCTTTGGCCTCTATGAGGTCAGTAGGTGGCAGCACGTCTTGACAGGAGTAGGGGTCTGAACAAGCAAGTGATTACATTGCCAAAGAAAGGAAAGAGACCAGGCTTGCTCCTTTTATTACAATCTTTTCTCGTGGCAGCTATCTTTGGGTTACTCCCAATAACCTAATGACCTCCCACGGGCCGCACCTCTTAAAGATCCCAGCACTTGCCAATAGCACCACACTGTGGCCAAATTTTGAACGCATGAAACTTTTGGGAGCACACAAGCCATATTCAAACTACAACATTAACATAACATACGTGATACATATGCTATTATATACTAATAATGTAAAATAATTTTAAAATTGTTATTATATTTTTCTTTCACAATTCATTACTAACATCATTTTCTTCTCTATAGAAATACCTTCCAGGCTCTCTATCTTTCACTGTAATACACACAACACGGACTTTTTTCTTAAAATAGATATGGAATGGATTTGTTACCCTTTCCTTCTCCAGATTTCATTTTGAAATAGAACTGCCCTAAGCCTAGGGTCATTCCAACATGGATGAAGTCACTATAAATGGTTCTTAAATGCAGAATAACCACATCTTTCTTTAACACCTGTGTTCAAGTTTGGCTTTCAAAGTTTGTCCTATTATTTTGTTCTACAGTTCAAAAGTTCCAAATCATGGTCCTTTGTTAATAGTACTATCCATAACTAATTAACTAAGAAAGGTCACCTATATAATGCTGGTTTATTTTCATAAAGTTTGAAATTAGAGAACTTTTGACAATCTGGGGGGTTGGTGGTTTTTTTTTTGTGTGTGTGTGTGTGTATGTGTGTGTGTGTGTGTTTTGGGGAGGGTTGAGACAGGGTCTCCCTTTAGTCCCAGCCAACCTGGAGCTCACTCTGTAGACCAGGGCCTGGCCTTGAACTCATAGAGTCCATCTGCCTCTACCTCTGCCTCCCAAGTGCTAGAATCGAAGGTGTGTGCCACCTCACCCGGCTTAAAGACAGTTCTTAGCCGCCATGTGGGTGCTGGGAATCAAACCTGTGTCCTCTGCAAGAGCAGTCAGCACTCTTAACCACTGAGCCATCTCTCCAGCTTGACAATCTAGTCTTTAACAACACAATTTTGGAAGATAAACTTTAGGCTATAATTCTCATTTCTAGAAACTGACCACCATTCCTTAAAAAATGACTTTCCTTAAAAAAAGTCAGGAATAAGAGTAACAAAATGAATACCTAGGCAAATACAAATGTTTTTTACTTATAATTTTCAATTCTGCAAAAGCAAGATAGATTAAATAGAAACCATACTTCAATTTTTATGGGGGTAAGGCTTAAACCATCATCATGCTTGCTAGTCTACTACTATACCACTGAGCTAAATCTCTAGCTGTCATTCTTTGAATTTTAAATGTTGATCCTCTCCTGGGCTAGAATTTTAATTCTCTCTCATGATGCTGGGCAATAGCAGGTGGCACAGCTCCCAATCAACTAAATTACCATGAAGGAAAATAGTTACTACACATTGGACTGTGCTAAGCTGGGCTATTTGGCAGGTGAGGTGTGTGGAATGCACTTGGCATACAATATTTTCAACATGTGATGGGTTTATAAGGAAGTAACCCTTTTGTAAGTCAAGGGACATCTATTCTTATAAATGTCCTTCTAGAAAAGTACTCATTCATAAGCACAGATCATTTTTTTTTTTTGGTGTTTTTGAGACAGGGACTCCCTTTAATTCCAGCTGGCCTGGAACTCACTCTGTAGACCATGCTAGCCTTGAACTCACAGAGATCCGCCTGCCTCTGCCTCTCAAATACTGGGATTAAAGACGTGTGCCACCACACCTGGCCTGCATGGATCATTTGTAACATCAGCAAAAAGCTCCGGACCTGGGAAATCTTCATTATTTAGTGGAGATGAGTATTCCCATTAGTGAACCTCTTCCACAGCACAGTACAAGCCATTAAGGCTAGCAAAGCCATTAAGCCAACATTGACCTTATTTTGCTTGAAGACATAGAAGAATAGCTAATTTGTGGGATTAATTACTAAATCCATGGCGTGTTCCATTTTAGCTCTTTTGCCCAAAGCTACTTGTGATGAATAAGGAAATTAAGAGACTTGGGTATAGCATCCCTACAAAATAGTGCTGTCAGTGGCTTGACCAGTCCAGCAGCAACCCCGCCCACCCATGGCACCATGACTTTGACCAGTGTTTTCTATTTCCAAATGATCTGAGACTCCTTACTACACAAAATAAGCTATTTCTTCATGTTTTTCTTCTATAGGCTCCCTATCCAAAAGTTCTTTGACTCCTTCAAAGTTCTCTCTATACCACAAATAAATACAGTTAACAGTGTGCTGTTATTTATATCTGCTTTCTCATTTGCTGCTATGGAAAACGCCTCCAATAATTTAACGTGTCCTGAAAGTTCTCAGCCGTATTTTTAATATGCTGAGCTATAAAGTTGTTAGTTCTACTAACATTTGCAAATATTTGTTTGTGCTCTGGACACATAATTTCTGCTGCATTCAAAAAAAGACTCCTTTATAAATGTGTTGTCTGTGAAAAGGTTTTGATGCTGAAGCAATTTTTTTCACTTAATCAAGAGCTGCATTTCACAGCATCTCACTTATTTAATTCCCATTCAAAACCAAACACTGCCATTTCCTCAGTCCATTAAGTTTTTCAGAGACCATCTTTTCTGTATACCGCCTATGCTTGGTTTCATTATGGTGCCTTAAGATGTGATTTTTCTGAATTAGCATTCTCCAGTTGCAGTATTCTTTGAAGAAGAAAGTCTACACCTATATTTTTTTCTTAAAATACTCAACTACGTTTTTTTTTAATATACAATTCTTCTTTTTGCTATAATAAAAATAGCAGTAAACATAAAGCACTAAGTAGGAATTACTTGATTTTGATGTTAAGAATATAACAGGAATCGGGGAGGTGGGATTTCATTAACTGGCACAGCCCTTCACAGAAGGACACCCTACCTTGTGAGAACACTGGCTTTTTGTCATCAAGAAAAGCCCCAGACCAAAAAAACGTTAAGAAAAATATCCTAAGTTTTTTTTTTATTTTATTAATTTTTATTTATTTCTGTATGTGTATGAATGTACTGTCTGCATGCAAGTCTGTGCACCCGTGTCGCACAACGCCGTGGAGTTCAGAAGAGGGTCTCGGATTCCCCTGGAACTGGAGTTCTCCTGGAATTGGAGCTTCAGACGGTTCTCAGTTGCCATGTGGGTGCTGGGGACCGAACCCGGGTCCTCTGCAAGAGCAGTCGGCACTCCCAACCACTAGGCCATCTCTCCAGCCCCAAGAAAAATATCCTAAGTGTTTAAATGTTGGTATCTCACTCCAACTTTACTGAAGTACCGAGTTGGTCAATTCCATTCCAGTCAGACAAAACAAGTGTCAGCTGTGGGATACCTGTTTGCAACCTCTGGGAGAACATACCAGGAAGAGCATTTATACCCTCCCCTTGCTTTAGCCTCTGAGAACCTAGACAAAGGGTACAATTCTATCAGCATGATTATATTACTGTCATATTAAGTTGAAGATAGTCTAACTAAACAGCATTCATGGAAGAGGACAACCTTCTAGAAGCCAGGCATGTTTGGGGAACCTTAGGTATCTCATTTATTAGTGTGGGTTGATGTTGAGTTCCTCACCTGGAAACATGGGTAACAAAATTGTCTTTTAGGGGCTGGAGAGATGGCCTAGCAGTTAAGAGTGCTGACTGCTCTTACAGAGGACCTGAGTTTGATCCCCAGCACCCATATGGTGGCTGAGGACTGTCTTTAACTCCAGTTCCCGGGGAATCCGACACCCTCTTCTGACCTCCATGGCATTGCATGACATGGGTGCATCAAACTACATGCAGACAGTACATTCATACACATAAAAAATAAATACTTTTTTTAATTGCCTTTTAAGTCTGTCAAATGATTAGGGAATCATTTCTTAGCATGCCAATATCTAGAAGGCGCACCACGGTGGTAGCTATAACTGTTGCTGTGAAATGCAGATTCGATATTTCTTACAGCATTTCTTTCTTTCCCACATAACTATCACCCACACCCAGGTCATGAGTGCCCCCCACGCCTGCCCACACCCGCTTCTCTGCACTCGTGTCGCCTCATGGCCTGATGGTCCACACACAGCTCACCACTAGGGTTTTCTTCCTTCATGTTCTACCAAGCTCTTACCTGGATCTGAAATGTCTGTCCCTTCCCTCTCCACTCAGTTTATTCTTGTGAGATTCCATCACCTTCTCTAGAAATTCTTCCTTGAGTGATTTCGGCTCCAGTGGCCACTGGTTATGCCTTCTTCCTCCCTTGCCTTCCCTGTCCTAACTCTGGCTACTGGCTCTACTCCATTCAAAACCAACAGAGATTTATTTCCAGGAGCAGGTCATAAGAGAGAAGTGCATGTTACCTTCTGGGTCTCATAAGTAGAGCCTGGTGGAGTGTCTGAGAAGGTCCTTTTGAAAGATAACAGAAAACACAATACAGAATATATACAATATCTCTATCTATCTTATATATATATATATATATAATGTATGTATGTATACAAGAAGGCTAAAACCAAAACCCAAGGTCAGGCTCACTTTGGCTACATACCCTTTCTTGGGGTCATTTTCAGAGCACGTAGCTTTTTAGCGAAGGGAGAGTAAAAGTACGTGTGTAGCCAAAGTGGGACTGAATTCTTGTACATCTACATCCATATTCCTATAGGAAAAGAGAAGCTTCTGGTAACGTAGGGCTGCCAAAAGTGCATGTGGTGGCCGTGCATAAGAGGCACCCATCCTCCAGAAGGACACAGGCCCCTTCCAGAACATTTAGGATGAAGAAGAAAGGCTACACTGCAGTCTGAGTGTACGTCTCATCTAACCATGTTGCAAACGACCTGCACGTCTGAAGTGGTTCTAGTGGGAAAGTGTCCTCTTCGTGTATGATTTTAGAAGAATGGTTCTGAATAACGTGCAAATATTTATTCTCTTCTAGGAACATGGGTGACATTCGGAGGTCAAATTTCAGATGAGGTAAGTTGCTTTCAGCTTCTACAGCTCTGACAAAAGAAAATACAGAGAGAACGGTGCAGAACGAATGCTCTTCCCAGACCCAGGATGTCATCTTCCCCTTTCATTAATATTATGTGTATGTAAAGAGTGTGTGTGATAAAAGTGCAGGTGCGTATAAAGAATATGTGTGTGCAGGTATGTGCATGTCACAGCACACATGTGGAAGTCAGAGTACAACCCTTCAAAGTCATTCTCTTCTTCCACAGTGAGCTCTGCTGAATCATCTCACCTGCCCGACCTTAACATTGTCTAAAGACAATGTATAAGTCACACAGAATTGTTACGCTTGACTTAAAGATCATTTTCAGTATTGAATTTTTCACAT
This sequence comes from Rhizomys pruinosus, assembly GCA_009823505.1. Classification (NCBI taxonomy): domain Eukaryota; kingdom Metazoa; phylum Chordata; class Mammalia; order Rodentia; family Spalacidae; genus Rhizomys; species Rhizomys pruinosus. Next base: position 562,342 of record VZQC01012273.1, on the reverse strand, counting down.
TTAGACTATTAATACCTCTTGAGGCTGTTAATCTGTTATATGAGCGGGTTTAGCAGTCAGAAGTTGAAACTATTTGGAATTAATAGTAGTCATTTTATGAAAGATTTTTTGATGCTGTTGATGCATGTTTTTGATGTATGTATGTATTATGTTTTGCTCAAACTTAGATAACTAGTTGGCCCCAGTTTGCAGAAATCTTTGTCAGTTTTAGCAGACTAGATCCTGGCAAACTAGGCATTTGGTCACCGTAGCTTGGGCAGTGAATCCAACCTCTCTGCACTTCAGTTCCTCCTGAGTGAAAGATGATGATAATGCAGACCTTGAAACTTGAACATCAAGTAGCCTCTGAGGTAGCAGACACTGAACAAATAGCAACTGTGGTAATTATATTTACTGCAAAGTTCCTTCTGATTGTTGTGCATTCAAAACAGTACTTAGCAAAGGGAAATCTTACCACTGTCTTTAAGGAAAACCTTCATGATGTAAATGAGAAATGCAGGCTTTGAGCATCAAGAACTCTCCTGAGGAAAAGAATGTAGGAAGACTTGAGTCATAAGACTGTCTAATCAGTTACTTCTCTTTAGGTTTATAGAACTCTGTGATTCTGGTGACCTTCAAATGACAGCAGTCTGTGTACTAGGAAAGCAGACTGCTCCAAAAATTCAAACTACCCAGATGCCCAGCTATTTAATAAAAGGGGAAGGGAACTCCCCTGAGATCAGCAACCTCGAGTCTCTATCCTTCTGAACCTTACTTGCCTGTCTTCAAGGCCACTGATGGGATATCTGAGGGATACACTTAGAAGGATCCAATCCCCTCTACCATTGATAAGTGTGGCCCACTAGCACTTCATTTATAGACAGTTAATATATCAGTAAATGCCTCTATTCAGCAGAGTTTAAGACTAATGAGATAAATGCCTGCGATGTGCTTAAACAAGTGTTTATCCTAGAACAACCCCTTTACAAACGCTGTTCTTACTAGTGTACCATTCCCAACGGGAAGTTTGGGACAACAGTGGTTTCCTCTATAGCTCCCAAATTCCATAATGTAACTAAACAGATATGGGAATATTGAACATAAGACTCTATAAAGGATTTGAGTCTTGGGAGCTTTCCTGAGAAGCAGACTCTTAAGTTGGAGATCAGCATACAGGGCAGTGCTTAAGAAACATTCTGGGGGTCAACCCAGGGCAGGGAAGGAAGCAGGCCTGGGCAGACAGAGAAGATGGGTCAGGTGCTGTCTCAATGTGACTTCAGCCAACTCCCTGGGCATCTCTGAAGGTGAAATGGGCCTAAAGAGCTGTCTCAAGATAGAAGAGCAGCCCTGGGCCCTCTTACCCCTCTACTGCCCAGTCAATAAATAAAGGCTAATCTGGAGGCAGATCGTGATCAAAATGACTTCAGCCAGGCTGGCAGCAGAAAGCTGTTTAATGGCAGCATTTCTGGTAGCGCATGAAGTGAGTCCCTCTTCCCTAAAGGAAGACCTGGGAGGGACATCGGAGTTCACTACAGAGTCCCATAACAGGCATCAGGTAGGCATGTGGAGAGGGAAAGGCACAGAGACCAATCCACAAGAAGTACAACAGAGGCCACAGACACTGTCAGTATGAAATAAGCAGCAAGCGGGGAGGAAAAGCTGTTTACAGGCCATGTTCTCCAGCCTACGTGTAAACTACTACTGTCTAATACAGGATGTGGAGGGGGAAAAGACAAAGGCAGCTTTCCCTGTGGAACAAAGGGGCTAACTGTGAGTGACCCACTTTTCTGCAAGTCTCTGCTCCCCCTCCCCCCCCCCCACAGCACCTGCTCTCTGCTGCAGCAAGCCCAGGTCTGGGTGTGCACAATAGAGTCATCATGAATGGCTTCAGAGGCACTTTTCTCAGATGTATCCCAAGCAGCCACTGTGAAGAAGACTCCCACAGAGAGAGACGGTCAGCAAAGAGGAAGGAGGGCAGAACAGCCAAACCCAGTCACTCCAATGACCGAATTCCTCCATCCACTCGCCTGTTCTTAAGGGACAAAAATAGAAGCCAATAGCAATGAATTCACCTCCCCAGGTGGTTCAGCTTTCTCTTGGACTTTTGGTTGCTCTCAACATAAAGCAGGTACAAATATGAGATAGCGGGATGACCACAGAGTAAGGTGCTGTGTAATGTAATTACCAGCACTACCTCAGGAGGTGGTGATACCCCCATCCCTGAAAGACTTCGACAATATCTTGGATAGGTACTTAGGGATATTAGCAAACTAAATAATTCCACAGTATGCTTTTCAAAAGTGAATTGCTTCATCATAAAAACCAAGACATACATTGTTCATGTGAATAAAACTTTCTTAAAAATAGTAAGAGCATATTAGCATTTGACCCACTGAATTTTTTGCTTTTATTTCCCATTTTCGCATCTATAATGTAGGTGAGGTGCCTTTAATTATGAATAACAATAAACCCCGCTCAGTTTAACCAAGAAGAGAGCATTCATTTTTTTTGACTGTAAAACTAGAAGTGTAGGAGGAAAGCAAACTCCTATTTCCCGCCATTCTCTGGCCCTATATATAACCCCGTGTATCAACTTCCTCTTCAAGTAGCAAGAAAGAAATAGCTACAGGGATTTTAGGCCTCAAACAGAACAGAAACATGAAGGCAAAAGTTCTGCCTCTAGAAATTCTGCAAAGAGAAAAAGGAAAGTGTTAACAGAAGTCTTCCCTGTAGGTTCTCATTAATTCAAACGTCTCACAAGACCTTTGGCTGATAGGCCCATCCGGTTCCAGTTGGAGGAAGTAAGGTCAGCTTTCCCTAATGCCTCTAGGCTCCCTAGGGGAATAGAAGATCCCTGGAGGGAATCCTCTCCATTTTTCAGATAAGGAAACTGAATTATGCAAGGCTCAAATGAATCACCTAAATTTGTTTATATAGGGAAGGGATTCGAGGACTGTGTTAACTTTCCATCACTGTGACAAAATACCTGAAATAATCAACTTTTAAGGAGCTAAGGTTTAATTTGCCTAACAGCTTCAGAATTTTCAATTGTGTTCTCTTGGCCCTTATTGACTTTCACCCTGTGGTGAGACAGTAAATCATGATTGAGTGTGACTTAAAGGACAATGCTCACCTCCAGCCAGGCAAGAAGTAGAGGCAGGATGCTGATTTTCTCTTTGAGGGTACATCCTACCAATGACTTCTACTTATCCCTGGGCCCTGCCTCTTATATGTTCTCACCTCCAAACAGTGCTCTAGGCTGTACCCCAAGCCTTCATTCCACACAGACGCTTTTGTGGGACATTTCAGACCCCAAAGTATATCAAGGTCTAAAACCAGTCTTCAGACTTCATTCCATTTTTCCCTGTTATTCTATACTAGGACTTTACAATCCATGACTGGGAAGTGTCTCTGCCTTCAGTCACTCCAAATATCCATCCATAATTCTCCATACATACATCATGTTGATAAGATGTAAGCATTCCATTTCCCAATAATAAGCCACCAGTACGTCATGTAACATAACACAAGGATAATATGTAACACAAGCATGCTGATCTCGAAAACAGGACGGTCAGAACAGAAAACTGTTTTTGCCTTAGCTTTTCACCTCTACTTAGGATGAAGGGGTTTTTTTCTTGTTGGTTTGTTTCTTGGTTTGTTTGTTGTTTTCTTTTTTGTTTTGGTTTTGGTTTTGTTTTCTTTTCTTTTCTTTTGTGAGACAGGGTACCCCTATAGCCCCAGCAGGCCTGGAACTTGCTATGTAGATTAGGCTGGCCTTGATCTCACAGAGCTCTGCCTGCCTGAGCTGGAATTAAAGTGCCCTAGACAGGTACATGACATGATTAAGGTTTCAGTGGTAGCAAGCTAAAAGCAGTAACTGCTTCCTATGATAAAGGATCAGCACAGGCTCCTCTTTCCCAACCTATCCCTGCTCTCCATAGGCTCATTTTCAAAACAGCAGAGCATAGTTTATCTTGTAAATGCTGATGAAGCAGCTTTTAGCCCACTGTCAAAGAACATAATGGAAAATCAATTGTAATTATGTATAAAGTGGAAGCTTTTTCAAATAACTAATAAATCAGTCTGTAAAATGAAAAACTGCCCTCTCCACTGCTGTAGATACTTTGCCTCTATGGCTGTCCCTCTAGCTCTCCCTCTACTCTTCCGGCACATCCCTCACTTGATTTCAGTAGCACAGAGCATGGAACACAGCTCTGATCTGTTTGCAGCCGGAGCAGAGGGGAGCTCTCTCCCAAGCAAGTCAGGGTACTGTGTCCTCCTCTATGGCCATCCGGCAGCAGCTGGGTGGTGATACTTATTATTTGGCTAAACTGCCGGCGGCAGGAGTTTTACAACAATCCCTGCTATCCGGCCTGTGGTTCAACAGCACAGTTGGCTAAGCCTTGAGGAAGTCGCAAGCGCTCAGGTCAGAAGTCTTCCAACTGCCAGAATCTATTGGCTTAGAAAAAGGAGTTGAGGGATGGAGTCAGCAGTGATACAAATGACCCTCTTTGTTAGAGAGATTAAATGTCAGAAAGAATATTGTCAAATCACATCCGCCCAGCAGGGTGGGAAATACAGATCTGCGCACCTCAGGGCTCCAAGGGCAAACCAACCTCAGCTTAGAAGTGAGAGCACAGCCCACTGGTCAGAGTGCCGGAGGTCGCCTGCCCTCTTTCTTTCTCTTTTTACTCACTACAGCTGAGAAAAACAGGAGGTGGTTAGTGAGCTCTCAGAGCTATTAAAGGCAGATGAAGGATTTAACACGGAGTCCGGATCTGGAAAGTCTTGGCATTTCTGAGTGGCCTTTGCTTCTGGTTGTAGGTTGCTGAACGGCTGATGACCATTGCTTATGAGAGTGGCGTTAATCTCTTTGATACGGCTGAAGTCTATGCTGCTGGAAAGTAAGTCGGAACCAGTTTCTGTTCATCAAATAGCATCTGGAACCCAGAGAGTGTGCGCAGACATTGCTTAGGTGTTAGGGAATAGGGACTTCGGTGCGCTAGGGATTGCTCCGCCTCAGTCTTCTCATCACTAGAATTGAGAATGTTGACATGTTGACATGTGGGGTGCTCTCTCAGCCCTCCCAGTATTAAAAGTGAGCTGAAGGAAGACAGAAATAAAAAGCGACTCTCAACTTTTAACTACATGAGGGGCAGAGGTAGCTGACATCAGAGAGATGGTGGTAGAGAGGGCCAGTTGTTAGTTGACTACATGACAGAACAGGTGAATGAGCAGGTGCAGGATCGTTGTTTAAAAGCTAACCTTTGGGGCTGGAGAGATGGCCTAGCGGTTAAGAGCGCCGACCGCTCTTACAGAGGACCCGGGTTCGATCCCCAGCACCCACATGGCGGCCGAGAGCCATCTGAAACTCCAATTCCAGGAGAACTCCAGTTCCAGGGGAATCCGAGACCCTCTTCTGACCTCCGCGGCATTGCACGACACGGGTGCACAAACCTGCATGCAGACAGTACATTGATACACAATACCGAAATAAATAAAAATAAAAAAAAAAAGATATCATCTTACTCCATTAAGACTGGCTAGGATCAAGAAAACAAATGATACCAAGTGCTGGAGAGGTTCTGGGGAAAGAGGAACATTCATCCACTGCTGGTGGGAATGTTAACGCGTATAGCAACTATGGAAAGCAGTGTTGAGAACCCTTGGAAGTATTGGAATGAACTTGCCACCCGACCCAGCCATACCACTCCTGGGCATGTACCCACAACACTCATCCTGCCACAGAGATACATGCACAGCCATGTTTATTTCAGCTCTCTTCATNCAAACCCCAGCACCCACATGGCACCTGAGAACAGTCTATAACTCCAATTCCAGGAGAACTCCAGTTCCAGGGGAATCTGAGACCCTCTTCTGACCTCCGTGGTATTGCACGACACGGGTGCACAAACCTACATGCAGACAGTACATTCATACACATACAAAAATAAATAAAAGTTTTTAAAAATTAAAAATAAAAAATAAAAAAATAAAAGCTACCTTAGCTGGGTGTGGTGGTGAATGCTTTTAATCCCAGCACTCAGGAGGAAGAGGCAGGCAGATCTCTATGAGTTCAAGGCCAGCCTTGTCTACATAATAAGCTCCAGACCAGCTGGGACTAAAGGGAGATATTGTCTCAGAAAACAAAAAAAAAAGAAAAAAGAAAAGGCAAAGCTAACGTCATCATTTGCTAACCACATCTCATAGCCCCAGCCTAGGAGAACTGGGACATCTTCCCTATGGGGCAGCCAGGACAGTGTCCTGTCGACAGCCTGTCCTTATGCTGGTGTTCCTAAAAGCTCAGACAGGAAAGATGAGGTCCCCAGCAACATTAAGAAATCAATAACTTTTGTCAAAGGGCATTTCAGAGCCTAGTCTAAGGACAGAGCAGGACATAGAGAAGCCATGCCTCTGTGTGAGGAGTCACTTCTAGCAGCATGCTTCATTTGGACCTGTGTGGATTTGGGGCACTAACCAGAGCTTGCTAAGTCAGAACACGAACACATAGCTAATGTGCCTTTGTCGGTCCACCATGCCCATACCACCCAGCATGCAAAGTAACTAGGCTAGTTCTGAGTAGATCCGGATCCCTGGTCTCCTGGAATAAACTCAGTGTCAGGCTTTCCTCAGCAAAGGAAGTAAACAGCCCTGCTGTTCTGTCAGGAGACTGTGGCACATGGTCACAACGGGCCTGCCACGCTTCCCTCGGGACACTTGCAGTCAAGTTGTGTGTGGCTTGCCCCATCACCCTGGCCAAGTCAGCCCACCAAATGATCTAATAGCGTTTCCCTTGCTGGGCTTCCTCCTTTTTAAGTCCAAGTCTATGTTTAAGGACCATCAGAGGCGACAGAGGGAAACAGCTTCCCTGCTGTTTTCCAGTCAGTCCAAAGGGAGAAAGTCAAAACTGGACGGCTGTTTCTTTCTTCACACTCCTTTGTCAAACGGTTTCCTCCTCTTACTCAGCACCAAAGAGGCTGAGGTGGAGAAAGAGAGGAGTGAGTGACAGGTCTGCTAGAGTCCTGTTTGTACTCCTACTATGAGAGATAATGATTGGCTGATTGTCCCCGTGGAATTGAGATAGGCTCCCACTATGAAATAGAAGGTTCGACATGACAAAAGCAAGACAGGGAGAAATGGAAAACATCCCAGTACCATCCAACACCTGTCTGTTGGGCACATGCTCCATAGTTACCTTGCATCATGATTTCTTGGAGGCCGCACCCTCTAATAAAGGCAACTTTGTTTAAGTCAAATAAGAATTAGCAATGGCCCCCATTTGTAGCCCACTAATGAACAAAGTGCTAATTCCATCAACCTCCCCACTCATAGAACTCCGGCCACCCAGCTGCTTCTCACAGCGAGGGTCTCACTGGAAGAAATGTAAGAGGATCTTCCAGGTCTCTCCATCTTGGGGAATCTGGCTGGCAGAAGTGGAGGGAAAGAGGACACCGGGCTGTCTCCAATGCATCTTTCCACAACTCAGCCTTAGGGGACAGAAAAGATATTTTGCAATGTCTCCTTATATCTTGGCCCTATGACAAAATGACTTAATCCTAGGACATTCTCATGTGGACCACTGTATCTGCAACCCTGGACTTGGGGACATTTAATGTACAAATCAAATCTTTGTTTATCCTCCAAGATCACTTAGGAGCCAATATTTTCTGTTGAAACAGTCCTAGGTCTCGTCCTCTGGTCACAACTAAATTGTTCCATAGCCATTAGAAGGAAAACCTTGACTCTCATTGGACACCATGAGGCAGGATATTTATATATAGGATGAGTGATTCAAAAGCACCAAGCTGCCAAATGATTCTGCTGATTCTTGTATCAGGACTGCAGGCGGTCTGCTGGCAGCGCGTCAGGCTTTGGCAGGTACTTCTGGAGTGCTCCAGAGCAGGATTCTGCAGGCACAAGCAGAAACTGTGGAAACTGCACTACCAGCTGAGCATGCTTCTATTTTTGGGTTCTGTAGGCACGGAGAGTTCAAGAAGGAGTGGCTCTGGTGTTTGGGTTGACTCTTGCTTTTCTGGGACACTGCATCCTAAAACATTGTCTGTTTTCTCCCCCAGGGCTGAAGTGATTCTGGGGAGCATCATTAAGAAGAAAGGCTGGAGGTACCATGTTTGTAACAACCACTTGTTTGACTTTTGAAAGCTTACTGTTTTGTTCCAGAGGATGGAAAATAAAATAATATGACACTTGCTCAAAGCACTGACCCCCCCCCAAAAAAAAAAAACCCAACATTCAGCAAAGAAATAATTTACATTCATTTGGAAATAAATACCAGAGAGTTTATTACTTGTATTTCAAAATTTATGTAGCCGTTGAGCACAATGAATTACTGTGGGGTTAAGCAGTGAAAGAAGGAATGTTTATGAGATATTTGTCCATAAAAGGAAGTGGCATTTTCATGGCTTTGACAGCATTTGTAATTTGGTAAAGAAAGCAAGCTGCAGGAAGCCGATTATCTAGACACATAGATTTATGTTCAGCACTCATGTTATTAACAACTCGGTACAAAGAAATGATCAAACAAAGCCTTTAGGATAAATGCTCTAAAGCTTTCTCATCCAAGCACAAGTATCCAGCATCTGTCCTGAATTCCGGAGCTTTATTATCTCAGTATTCAGAGAAGTGCTTCATCTGCTGTCGTTGAGGGGTCCCACAATGGGGTGTGCTTATCCATCCCTTCCACCACCTTCTGTACCCAAGCAAGTGGTAATGAGGGGTGCATGACATCTGCGGGGTTTGGGTGCAGTCCCCTCTGTTTCACAGTGGGTGTCACTTACAATAGTCACTGCAGCCTCGTCATGGACTGAAGCAGGCAAAGCCCAGCAAACACCACTGGACAATGCAGGGCACTCTTCTGCTCTGGAATAACATCTGCTAATGGCCAAATACATGGAGCATCACGGGGCTAGAGGGATGGCTCAGCTGTTAAGAGCACTTACTGCTCCTCCAGAGGACCCGGGACACACAGTGTCCTCTCCCCTTGTGTCCTCACAGTGTCCTCTCCCCTTGTGTGTCCTCACACGGCATCCTCTCCCCTTGTGTCCTCACACGGCGTCCTCTCCCCTTGTGTGTCCTCACAGTGTCCTCTCCCCTTGTGTGTCCTCACATGGTGTCCTCTTCCCTTGTGTGTCCTCACATGGTGTCCTCTTCCCTTGTGTGTCCTCACATGGTGTCCTCTCCCCTTGTGTGTCCTCACACAGTGTCCTCTCCCCTTGTGTGTCCTCACATGGTGTCCTCTCCCCTTGTGTGTCCTCACAGTGTCCTCTCCCCTTGTGTGTCCTCACACGGTGTCCTGTCCCCTGGTGTATCTTCACATGGTGTCCTCTCCCCTTGTGTGTCCTCACACGGTGTCCTCTCCCCTTGTGTGTCTATCATCTATGAGCGTTCCCATTGCCGAGGGCTAGAGGCCTATTCTGCTCCAGTGTGACCTCATTTTAACATAACTCATTACATCTGCAATGACCCTTTTCCAGATCAGCTCAGGTTATTAGGTCCTAGGGATTAGAACTTTAACGTATCTTGAGCAGAGGACACAATTCAACCTGTAACAAAAATCCTGGAACTAAGTCGACAAACAGCACAATGAGACCAATAGCAACGTGAAGCCTGCTCCGCGTACCAGGGAAGGAGAGGTGGTGGCCCTTTGCCCTGTCAACACTTAGCAAGTGTTTACTCATTCTCATTCATAACCACAGAACCTATCACAATGTACCTCTTGTGGAAAACAGATTAACGTGCATATTTCACAAGCTGCCTTTCAGCCTTGCAAATAAAATCTCAAGCTATCTCTGTGCTATAAAAGGTTTATATTGGCTCCCATTTGCCTCGAGTAGGAGACTGGTGAGAAGATAAACCAGTCATCCTTACATTGAGTCTATAAAAGTTGTTCAGCCAGCTCACTTGGCTTCTTGGCCTTCTGCTGACTCTTGCTAGCTGTGCAATCCAAGGAAAGTCATTTCACTTCTCTGATTTTTTATTTACCCACAAAATGGTTCCTGACTATGATGATGGCCAAGTGAGATAAACTGTGCAAAAGCCTTCAGAAAACTGCTGTTTCTCTGTGTTCCACTCACAGTATCATTCTCCACCACCCAGAGAACAGCTTGAAGAGCCTCTGGGTCAGCGATAATTTGCTAGGCTTCTATCTAGTCCTGCTGCTTGAATACAAAGGCGAGTGTGCATACACACGCATGTGGGACAGTTTGGCAGAAAGCCTAATTTCTCGGGGTTTGGATAGACAATGCAGCTTTAGCATATTATTTGCTCTGAGCAATCAAAAGGACTATGTTCAGTTGTTAGGAGATTCCAACAGCTTTTGTTCTAGAAAATATAAAGTGTCTGCTAAAAGAGACCAGGCTCCCCTATGCAGATTTTTATTATAATAAGTATCACAAGGTTAAGGGACTAATCTGGAAGGTACCCCAGCCCTTTTGGGGTATGCAATCTCCAGGATCCATATATCTGTGGACCTTACATTTCTGCACCTTAAATTACTTTTCAGGGAATTAACTTCAGTGGGATGGGGTTGCTGATATTTTCAACAAGTTTGTTGTTGTTGTTGTTGTTGTTGTTGCAACCAATTTTTCAGAATTGTCACTGCATTCCCCACTGGTTCTCGTTAATCACAAGGAGTTTTATGCCCAAGAGCCTTGAGGTGTCAACTCTGTAGCTGACAGAATTATAAATGCTTTACTTCAAATACTCTCAAAATTTGGCCTTAACCTTTGAATCTCAAATGATTTTATTCTCTACATCGATTCAATATAATTACTCACACAGAGAAACTGAAGTGTACTGAGCCCGGGCTCCCAAGTTTAAATTACCTGCCTGTAGTTCTCAAAGCATGGTCTTCATGATCATAATACTAGAGCATTTCTATCCTTGATTGTGGCTTTTGAGAAAGTAACAACCTTCTCACAGTTTCCACACTTTATTCCCTTGAGGTAAAGTGGTGGGACCTTTGGTAAAGGAATTTAGAATTATTTTCCTTAAACAACATTGGAAATGCTTAATGGAATAACTGGGTACTTAAAACCATTCCTGATACAAGACTGTATCTCATCATTCCTATTTCTACATAGTCACTACTTGTCAATGTGATGATTAGATAGGATAACAACTCAGAGACATTAGGACCCATGGTCTTTGGCAGAGAGATTTCCTCTCAAGAAAGGTTCACAGGCAATCAACATTATGCCAGATTCTAAATAAGTGTTAATTAGTGGCTGCTCAACTGAGCTACTAACGCAACTCATCCTGTAAGTCACCCGTATTCACATGCACCATTTCTGACCCCCACACTCAGCCCATACATTTGGTAAATATTGCAACGCCATTTACAGACTTTCTGCCACAGCCCACCTCCACCTCCAGGACCTCCAGGCACACATTTCTCTTCAGTCCCTTCTTTAGTGTCTGACTTCAAGTCACTGCTCAGTAGCTTCCCTTGTTCTTACATTTCAGTGACATGAATTCAGAAATGTATCTCTATTATTTTTTTAATGTGGCATACCATAAAAATTGTTTCTGTTGCTATAATAATAAGATTATTTAATCCCCCCAAATCTGAAATGTGTTTATGATTTCTCTGTGTCTGATATGCAGGAGGTCCAGCCTGGTCATCACAACCAAACTCTACTGGGGTGGAAAGTAAGTTAAATACTTTTTTTTTCTTTTCCTACTGGACAGGAAGTAACTATTACTTCATGCTTTTTCCCTTTAAGCAATCATCTTGCATTTATCTTATCTAACATTAAAGTTGATTGGCTCAGAAGATTTTTTTTCCCCTCTGTGGCACCAAAATAGTAATTCGCTTAGGACTACATTTCAGCAAAGTAGACCCAAAGAAACTTGGTACAAAGCAGGTGACTACTTGTTACTAAAGGATTCGTGTAGGTTTTTCAAATGCCAGTATCGTACTTAGCACCATTTCCAAAATAGAGTTTGAAATTTAGGAAAAGAAAATAAAGCAAAAAGGAAAGCTACTCGAACCTGCCAGAACTCACAACGATTTCTTTGGAATTCAAAGATAAAAATATCTTGTCTTTCTCCACATATAAGTCTCTGATCATTTCTTCAGAGGGTTCTGAAAGTTCTGATCAAAAGGATATCTCATTGGGGAATAACAGTAAGCTCACCTGTGTCACTCACTGTCAGGACAAATGAAAGAGAAGTCCTCTCCTTGTTGTGGGATACAGAACAAGTCCTCAGGGCGAACTGGCTTCCTGCTGGCCTTCAAACTGGTGCTTATTCTCCAAACCAGAGTGCTTGCTGCTTTAGCAAACATCTAAGGAAACAGCAAGCTGGTCCACACACCAACGCGGCCATTGGCTCTGTACTTCTCCCGGACATCTCAGTGAGTTCCAGAATCTTAACAACAATAACAACAACAAAAAAACAGAAACATGCAAAACTTTATTTACCTCCCTATAACTGATAGGAACTGGTGGGGGAGGTGTCGTGTAGGATTGGTTTGGTTTAGTTTGGCTTAGTCTGTTTTTGATGTTCTTGCTATTGGTTTTGTTTTGTTTTGTTTGTTTTAAGAGGAAGCAGAAACTAGGTCTTCTTTAGGAATATCCGAATCACAATGTATACACATACATACTTATTACTGGTCCTAACAATACAATATTCCTATTATCCTTTGTAAAGTAATATGGTGCCTGTAAGAAATATGGGTGTCAATTTTCTGTACTTTAATTCACAGTGCCTTTGCTTTATATGTTTGTGGTGATACACAAAATGTTGCCTTTCAGGTAGAAATTATCCAGAAATGAGGCCATCTTCAAGAACTATTATGCTGTAGAGCTATGCCCAATATTACCTAATATACTTATAAAAAGAAAAATTCAAATACATTCACAGGTGAATGGTAAACTACTGTTTTAAAAAGAGGCTGTCCAAAATATTGATGCTAGGGCTGGAGAGATGGCCTAGCGGTTAAGAGCACCGACCGCTCTTACAGAGGACCCGGGTTCGATCCCCAGCACCCACATGGCGGCTGAGAACCGTCTGAAACTCCAATTCCAGGAGAACTCCAGTTCCAGGGGAATCCAACACCCTCTTCTGACCTCTGCGGCATTGCACGACACGGGTGCACAGACCTGCATGCAGACAGTACATTCATACATATACAGAAATAAATAAAATTTAAAAAAAAAACAAAAAAAAACAAAATATTGATGCTAAAGGAATGTTTTATCAGTACTTTAAAATTCAGTCACCACTTTCTTTTTTAATCGGCCAGAGTCTGAGAATTGTCCAAGAGGGCTGCAGGCTACCATTAGAGGTTTGACTTATTTTCTTAGGATACTAATTTAAGTTTGCTTCATCTTATTTTAAAGAAAATTCATTGTTAAGTACTTCTGAATGTCAAAAGATACTTTCAAATTTATTGCTTCTTTAGAAAATTTAATATCAGTAGTATGGTTATCATAGAGTAAACCCATAAACATGCCAAGATATTTTTTTCTTCTTCAGATTAAGAACAAGGTATTGTAGTCTATGTAGTCTACGTAGAGAGGGTGTGTCCAATTAATCTGTTAATTTAACCTAGAGCCTCAAGATATGTGTGGTCACACATATGATCAACTGATCTCCTGGGGTCTCCAAAGAACAGAGATTCACATGAGGTACTGACCAATGGTTCAGAATTTTCTTAGAACATGGTATAAACTTGCCAGTGCAGACTAAGAAAGAATGATTATTCTTGTCTGGGCATGGTGGCACACACCTTTAATCCCAGCACTCGGGAGGCAGAAGCAAGTGGATCTCTGTGAGTGCAGGGCCAGCCTGTTCTACAAAGCAAGTTCCAGGCCAGCTGGGAGACCCTATCTCAAAAAAAAAAAAAAAAAAAAAAAAAAAAAAAAGAAAAGAAAAAAAAGAATGGTTATTCTTACACATTTAGAAGCAGAATTTTTAAAAAAATATCACACCCCAGTCAAAGTCACTTGTCTCTTTTGTCTTTGCAGAGCCGAAACAGAAAGAGGATTGTCAAGAAAGCATATTATTGAAGGTGAGTACTGACACTTCTGTTTTTGTTTGTTTGTTTGTTGGCACCTGATCAAGCAGGGATCAAGGATATATGATCAAACACACTGGAAAGGGAAAAAAAATCTATATGAAAAAAGCAACAGTCAACCAACTTTCTTCTGGGGTTGAGTTCAGAGAACACAGATATACAAGAAGAATTAGGAACCCCTCCCCCCAAAAAGCCAATTATCTAGAACACCTCTCATGCTGTACTAGTCACAGAAGACTGAAAGAGCCTTACTGAGATATAATGCATATAATCACAAACATGTACCCACTTAAAATGTGTAATTGCTTCATTCTGAGTGTAATTACACAGTTGTTGATAATCATCATAATCTAATGTTAACATTTTCATCAACCCACAAAGAAACTTTGAACCTATTAGAAGAAACCTACTCACTCACCCTTTTCAGAGCCCCAAGAAATTACCTCTGTCTCTAGTTACTTGCCACTTCTGGACAGTTCTTACAGATGAGATGGTAAGTGCAGGGGGGGTTGGTGAGACACACAGGCCTTTAATCCCAGCACTCAGGAAGAAGAGGCAGGCAGATCTCTGTGAGTTTGAGGCTTGCCTGGTCTCCATGGAGAGCTCTAGACCACCCAGAGCTAAGTAGTGGCGGGGGTGAGGGCAATCGTGGCGTTTTGTGACTGACTTCCTTCACTGATGTCCATCTGTGTTAAAGCACACACTGGTATTTCATCTTCCTCTTTCACCAAATAATATTTCACTGTATGGAATACTGGCATTTAGTTTATCCATGTCTCAGTTAATGTACACTTGGATTACTCTCACTTTAGGGCTATTATGAATAATTCTATAAACATTTATATGCAGTTTTTACATGGCTATGTTGTCTTTATCTGAGTTTGACATTTCTCATTTTTTATTTTTATTTGTATGCATGGGAACATGAAATCAGAGAGACCTTTAAGTTTTAATTATTATATATGAGCTGGGTGATTTGTACTTAACCTCACTAACCATCTGTTTCTTTTACCATAAAACAGATTACAAATATTCCTACCCTATGTTGTTACTGTATAGGGATTGAAATCCAATAATTCATACAGGGAATAATGTCTCTCATATAACAAACTATTATTTTTGTCACTATCATTACTATTGTTCTTATAAGTGCAACTGCACTTTGTGGATTGGACCCTCATGTACTAGGTGACATTCTGAGGCCTCCACAATGAACAATCAACTCAGGCCCCTAGAGAAGGGTCCCAAACTCCTCTTCCACACACATTCCCTATGCAGGCCTTAGCATCCAATGGGACACTGAAGTCAAGCCTAGCCTGAGCCTCTCCACCATCACCATTCCTGCTCCAGTACCATGGTGCTTGTCAGTACAAAACAATCCGTGCCCTTAAGTCTAGCTGACCACACAGAGCAATGTGCTGCTATAAGTTGCTTTTCTTTTCTCTAATTGGTTAGAAAAAAAGAAAGAGATTCAGAATATGGTTCACACTGGCATCAACAAAGAATTATAAAATCAAAGAGAAAAAAAGATGGAGAAAGTTTTATTGAATTTCTATTGTTTTAATACTTACCCATGTGTACACATGATTTAAGATTTTTTTTTTAAGTCAGCTTTCTATAGGCCTCATACAACTTAATGGGAATATCTAAAATTTCTTCTTCTTTTAGTTGGGTAATAAGGAATTCTCCTAGGATGGATAAACCAGTTCAGCTAAAATCTAAGCTGACCCAGATTCAAATGTTAACATAAAATTTCAGACTTTTGAGATTGAGACCACTTGTTATTATGTTATTTGTGTGTGGTGTTCTTTTAAAGTTCATAGTTTCACCTAAAGACAAGGGTGAATGAATACAAGATAGTTATCCCAAAGGGCATTTCTATGGAAACTGAAGTCAGTTTCAGGAGGTTTACAAATAAGTATACTTGGAATTAATTGGCTTGCTTCCTGTGAGAAGATGGCTTTATTCAACATTGATGATTCATATGCACATTAAATTTGAGAACTACTGGTAGAGATAAGACGAAGTCTAGTTCATATAGAACTCAAGCTACCAGTGTGCCGGTGATCTTGGACACAAGAGTTAATTAGAGTATGAGTTTTACTTGTCTATAAATGTTTTTAAAATATTTTACTCATTATTTTTATTTTATATATATGAGTGTATTTTTGCTTGTTTGTGTGTAAGTGCACCTGTGCCCACAAGAGGGCATCAGATGTCCTGGAACTGGAGTCATGGATGGTTGTTAGCCACCACATGGATGCTGGGAACTGAGCCCGGGTCCATTACAAGAGCAGCTGGTACTCTTAACCACTGAGCCATCTCTCCAGCCCATGTATAAATGTTTTTTTAAAAAAATTAATATATGGCCAGGCATGGTAGGACACACCTTTAGTCCAGTGTCCCTGTCTGCGGCAGTAATGGAGGTACCGAAGGAGACCCAGACCTGTGAAGATGGGCGAGAGAGAAAAGGAGACCTGCGAGCGTTTGTCAAGGTCAAATTTATTGAGCACAAGCGTTGTAATATATAATATATATTTTCTGTATATATATATTTAGACTTGCAAGAAAGAACTAGGGTAGGGGGTGGGTGAAACAGGGTCTGGCGTCAGAGAGAGGTCTGTTTTTGCCAGATCACTGAGTTGAGACATCGGGGCTGGAGTATCTGTGGCTTTACTGCACGTCCTCACCCAGCTCTTGGAAAAGGTCGAGGTGACAATTCACAGAGTCAACTCCTTGTAAGCAAGCTCAGCGTAAGCAAGCGTAAAGCCTGCGCGTCCTTACATAATCCCCCTTCTTTACATTAAGAAGGTATGGATAAGTATCGGGCAGAGTGGCATCTGCAGCCGGTTATGTGACCGTCCCTGTCTTAGTTTCGACCTCTACAAGACCCCTTCCTTTTTTTTTTTTCCTTACCCATCTTGGACACCCTGTCATCCTCAGGGCTCCTGTCTTAGGTTGGTAAGAGGGAGAGGAAGTTGCCGCCCTTCTTTGGGGCGGCCACCTGGGCTGGTTTGGGCTAGCTCACTCTTATATGGCCTGAGGGCGATGATTTAGAGCAAGCAAAAATTGAGCCTTTCTAGCGTGGGTGTAGGAGTGGTCCCAGTATTATCTTCATCACTGGTCACCACTCGGTGATAATGGACCAAGACTGATGAAGCAGCAAGGGAATAATCTATTTGAGAATTAATAAAGACGGGTTATCGTTGGAATGACCCAGGCCCAAAATGAAAAGCAACAGGAGAGTCCCACAAAGAGGTCCCAAGATACTGGGTAATAGGGTGGACAACCAAGGAGAAGTGGAAAACCAATTTTTATACCAGGATTCTTGTTGTTTGCGTTTTCTTCTTTTTTCTTCCTAAGCCTTTTTTTAACTTTTGTAAGCTATTTTCTACTAATCCCGTCATCAACATCTCCAATTGTGATTTTAATATTTTTTAAAATTTAAACCGGCACTGGGAGCTGGATCATCAGAACTGGGATCTAGGCTGGTACTCGTAAATTTTTGAGATAAGCAAGTTAGTGATTTTCTGCGAGCATGTATGTCTGACAGCTTTGGCTCCCAGCAGCTCCTCCCTTCTTTTATACAAAAAGAGGGGAAGCCTCACTTGTAAAGGTGGGTTTTCAAGTATCTATGTTCATATTTTGAACAACCCAAGGTCCCATAGTCCAATTTGAGAAGCTTGTATGTACAGGCATGTTGATCATTTAAGAGTCCAGTCCATATAGCTGTAGTCTCACAATTCACTCCGCGCTCACGCAGCCCGTACATCCTACCACAAAAAAAAAAAAAGGAAAAAAGGCCGGTTCCTCTTCCGCAAGTTGTTCCCTAGCTTTGGGAGAGGGGCAAAGTGGGTGAGAAGCAAAACATTCTACTTTTTCTGGAGATGTTTTTTACTCTAGTTAGGTTGTTTCCCTTCATGGTTTGACAGCTTATCAGGTATCCTTCTTTTAATCCTATTAGCAAAGCACAAGCAATTAGACGTACAGGCTTTAAATAAAAATGATTAAAGGGCAAGCCAAGCTGTGAGCATAGACACAGATGTTTTGGATGGTATGTTAATCCACAAGCTGTGATTTCTTTATAAAAATGTCAGATTGCTACTACTGTGGCTCAGTAATCTCCTAACCACTAGGAGGACCATAAGGCTTATGGCATCATCAGCCATGAAGTAATTCCTCGCAAGGAGATAGCTAATAGCGCATTAGATTGGGGAAGAAGGTATAGACCATGGCTGCCTCTGTTGCACAGCATCTCCAGTCATTTGAGGTGTAGCTGATACTGACAGAGGAGTCTTGCTTGACTCAGAGACCAACACTTTTGCTTTAAATATCATTTATATAATCGCAGTGTGGCCTTTGGTAACGTTCTCGGGCATTCCAGAGGCCAACTGTAAATGAGCAAGTGATGTCTCAAAATATGTTTTCAAAAATGCTTACACCAGATATTTGACAACAGGGACTTACCACCTTTTCCTTGCTGATATCCCATTTTTACAGGCAAAAAGGCCTTTTATAATTTGGGGGGGGGCTTGGATCCCCCAACCAACATCTCCGTGCAGAATGATCCATTGCTGACATCAGAGATCTCCTGTATTAACACATTGTGGTCAATTGTATAAGACAGCTTATAAAGACCTTACTTTAATATTTGGCTCTAGACATGAACCAATCCCTGTACAGTTTGTATGTCTATTAATCAACCAAAGAAGGCAGTAACACCTGTTCTATAAGCATTCACCATTATAGCAGTAATTTTCGATCCATAGCTGGGGAACGACCCCACACCATCACTTCTCCTTCTTATATAAAGTTGAGAGGTAGAAAGGTTCCAGGGCATCCGGAAGCAAACCTCATCGAAGACCACATCATAAACAGCCATCCCAAATAGATTTAGGAGAAATGTTCATGTCTGTTGACTCAGGCAATAGAGGTTCTTTCTTTTTCTTCAGTGTCCAGATGGGTCAAGCCTCTCTGCCGGCATCTCTCAGTCCATCTTGCAGTCAAAGACCATGCATTTTCAGACATTTAGGTTGGGGTTTTTACCTGTGGGAACATACAAATCGGTCCTAAATCTCCTCCCATTGTTAGCGGATTAAAATTGTTATTAAATTAAAAATGTATCAGAAAGTTTGGACGATAGAGGGAATATTATGCCACCAGTCCTCTTTGTTGATCAATAGATGCCTAAATTGTATTAACACATACCCATAAACAGGAACCAAGTGTAAGTCTTCCAATCAAATGTATCCAAACTGTTTATCCTTGACTGTAGGCTTATTTGGGAAATGAACTCAAACTTAATTTCTTTAAATTACCTACAAGTAAAGGAGAAAATGTTACAAGGTGAGACTGCATAACACAGAAAAATACAGAGCCCATTTGTGCCTTATCCCCAAAGCATTGTTGGAAATTCAATACAGATGACAAATAAAACAATTAACATCTTATTTTTTCAATTAGTTTAAATGTATTACCATTTTAAACTGTAAACCTTACAAGATGGATTATAATAGTTGTCTTTTTTAAGTTTTTGGCCTTTTCTAGGCTTGGCATGAAAACCTACTTTAAAGATTTTTTTTTTTTTTTTTTTTTTTTTTTTTTTTTTTTTTTTTTTTTTTTTTTTTTTTACAGTTCTTATGTACATTAGTTAATTAAAGATTGGCTAAATATGTCCCATGAGAAGTTGTTACGGCGACCATCATGACCATCGGTGATTAATTTAATTTCTTAGATGTATCATTATTACCACTTGATTAATTTTTTTATAGTTATCATCATTACCATCTTGATTAATTTCTTTATAGTTATCATCGTTACCGATCTATATTATTCTTATAGACATTTTTATTTTTTATTTTAAACATCCAAAAACTTATTAACACTTTAATACACTGAAAACCTGGTTGTACCAGTGTAGATTCATTATTTCAAATTCCTTGATAAGATTAACCCCCCATAAATTTTGTTGAAATCGAACCATTTTTTGGCTGTTTAATATAAAGTTGCATCTTAAGATGGAAGGGCAGTTCCAACTTAGAGGCAACGTTTTTATATTAAATCATGTCGGGTAACATAATGTACTTAGAACACAAAAAGTACACAAATCCATACACACACACATGGGCGTCATACATACATACAATACAGACATACAACACACATACATAAAGTAAGAAAAATTTGTTAGGTTGACCGGTAAGAGAAAAAAGCCATATCGTTTGATGTTCAATGAGAACAGGAATTTTTATAATTTTGTTAATAAGGTTTTTTTTTATAATTAGAATAAATGTCCCAATAACACACAAAACAGCTGAGAACCATATGCCAGACCGAGTCTTGAGTGGGCCGCATTTGCAAAACACTTGCCTTAATGAAGCGAGAGACTAAAGTTACTATTCTTTCGCCTATCTGTCCCTTTGGTCAATTGTCCTAAGCTGTCTCTCTGCTAATCCTAACTGTCCCTATGTTATTGACAAATCTAAAGATTGAGGATTCCCAAAAGTAGACAGGCCAAAGTTGTGTGTAGTCTTGAAATGATCCAACTTGTCTTGCTATTAAGGACTTTGGAGTAATAATAATTCTTAGCCCATCACAACAATTATACCATTATTAATTATAATCATTAGCATTAACGATTATTAGTCACAACAATAATTAGTAATTATGAATAATAATAGCCAACAACAATAGCCAACAACAATGAACAATTTTACCATTAGACTGAATTTTTATTAATTATTAATAATATAATATTTAATAACAATAACTATAAATATTTTAATAACATTTAACATTAATACTAATAATTAACAACAATCTACTCATTAAACTGGAATAATATGCAAACTATAAACCAATTAAAAATTGTTGACCTAAGGGGTATAAAGAAACATGTTTCTAATGGACATCGAATCTATTTTTGTTTATAGTAGTTAATAGATTTAAACCTGTAGAACTATAATAAATTGAAAGCAGGAACCACACTCACTCACACATATACACATAGTTGAAGATGGGTCTAGAGAAGCATAACTAAAACCAGTTTTATTTAAAGATTTTCTTATTTATAAATTAAACAACAATATCATTCACATTCATGATTTTAAAGAAAGACTTTTACCAATGTTGCCTTAAAAAGGACAATTTATCAGGACAAAGTTGTGTTTTGTTAGAACTTCAAGGCCTGTAAAGTATCCTCTAGGAACTTTGAGTTAAACATGTGAGATGGATTTGAATACTTAAGTGATACAACTTGTTAGGGTGGAGGATCCACAGTCCTGTCTCCGGAGGATGTGGAATCAAAGCTGCATCTATTTAAAACACAAGGGAACACTGCCCCCGGCCTGGGCTCTTGTCGCAGACTTTCTGCTTCCCAGTGAAACACAGAATACTGTAAAGCAAGCCCTTCCCCCACCAGTCCATCCACTGTTTCAGAGCAGGAAAATGTAACAGCTTCATCTTTGCCTTTTAGTCTTTTTACAAGCAGAGCTGGTGGGGAGGTCACTCTGCAGGACTCAGACAGCCCTTAACTCACAGACATCCCTTTGGATAAAAAATAAAGGTGTGGGTCACCACCAAGTCTGGAAGTGACAGAGCTCAATTTGCATCATAGAAGCTGGCTCTAGGAACACCTCTAGGGAAGCTTGCTGCAAAATGCTCAGCGGCATGCCTGTCCTTCCACCTCTTGTGACCTTCCCCATCCTCGAACTTGTGGCCAGAAGGCGGAGCCAGGGACTCCTAGGCTGATCAGCGCAAAGTGGTTCCAACCACATTCAAAACCCTCTAGAAGTGCAATTGATGGGAGAGGAGGGGCTCCTCTCACAATTTATCTTCGAATACCCACGAACCATACCACCCCGCCAAGGAGAGGAAAAAGAGAGGGGGGACTGGGGAAGCAACAGATGCCCCAATCCAGGAAGCACATACAGCACCCACGGCTGCATAATCGTGTCCCTCCGAGTGGGTAAAAACCACACATAGAAATGCAAACAGCCTTCCTCAAAGATCTATCAGAGAAAGGGTCTCCGCACACAGGCCAAATCCCATCTAGACGCATCCACAGGCTCACCACCAAAGTCAAAGCAGAATTCCCTTTGCCATCATGCATCAAACAATGTCCTCTGGAATTGCCTTTTTCATAGCTTCCTTGAAAAGTGTTATTTTCCATCTTGCAGAATTCTGCTTACCAAACTGGTCTCCAAGAACCCACAGGTCCCATCTTTTTTTTTTTTTTTTTTTTTTTTTTTTTTTTTGTTTTTTTTAGACAGAGTAAGCCTCCTGTAGCCCCAGCTGTCATCGGGAGCTCACTACTCTGTAGACCAGGCTGGCTTGAACTCACAAAGATCCCGCCTGCCCCGTCTGACCTCCCAAGTGCTAGGATTAAGGCGTGCGCCACCACGCTGGAATCTGTTTATCCGTCTTAACAAAAAGAAACAAATAAACCTTTAGAAACCACGTTTAGAATTTTTTGTAGGAACTTATGAGACCCGGGTTCAAATTAGGAGAGAGAGGGCCTTTGAAATTGAAAAAGTTTAAGAGGCATGCAAAGTAAAGCTTAATTTTTATGGTGTCACAATATAGAATGAAAAACTTTGAAGGCCACTTTTAACAGAAACCAACACAGAGAATAGACACATGACATCATTAATCTCAGACACATGGAGAGAACGTTAACACACGAGAGCTGGCATAGCACATTTGACTTATATATAATGAGAGATTTTTTTTTCCTTAAGGTGGGCATAAGTTCCTCTACCCACCTTGTCCCATATTTTGGGATGAATGGATGGTCCATTAAGGTACAACCCAGGACAAGTATCACCGTGGAATATAAAATTTGTTACTATTTTTTTTTCTAACCCAGACTCCTCTCTCCCGAAGACTGTCCCGTCTCTCTCCCTTAGACAGCTGAAGTGGCCCATCTCTAATTTGAGACAAAGAAATACTTACTTTTCATCCTGAGGTCCTGGCTCCGTGGGCGGCGGGCCGTCTCTTTTCTCCAAGGATCTGGCTCTGTGGGCGGCGGGCGTCTCTTTTCTTCAGTGTTCAACCGGCCGGTCCTTCTTGCTTCTTTGTCTGGTGGGGGATCTCTGACTTCGAGCCCCTACATCGGGCGCCAAATGTCCCCTGTCTGCGGGGGCAGTAATCGCAGGTACCCGAAGGAGACCCCAGACCTGTGAAGATGGGCGAGAGAGAAAAGGAGACCCTGCAAGCTTTTGTCAAGGTCCAAATTTATTGAGCACAAGCCGTTGTATATATATCTTGCAGAAAGCAAGAAATAGGGTAGGGGGTGGGTGAAACAGGGTCTGGCGTCAGAGGAGGGTCTGTTTTTGCAAGATCACTGAGTTGAGACATTGTGCTGGAGTATCTGGTGGCTTTTGCTGCACGTCCGCACCCAGCTCTTGGGAAAGGCTCGAGGTGACAATTCACAGAGTCAACTTCCTTGTAAGCAAGCTCAGCGTAAGCAAGCTAAAGCCTGCAGCTCCTTACATCCCAGCACTCGGGAGGAAGAAGAAGGCAGATCTCTGTGAGTCCAAGGCCTAATATGGTTCCTGTTAAATCAAAACTTGAAAGAAAAATGGGCTTATAATAATAATCTTTTCTTATAGTCACTTGAAAGCTATTTTCTTTTAATTTTTATTGAGCTTTTGTACATTTCATACAACAGTTCTTAATCAAATTTAGAACCCTTCCCCATCCATGCCCTCCACACATCCCCACCAGACCTTATGTATTCCACCATATATGTTAAGTCCCATCCAGTCATGCATTTGTACCCAGATGTCCTTCCATGCAATTTCATCCACTGGAGTCTAGTCAGCCTATCTAGAGATCATAAGTAAGTTCTACTCTCCCTCAGCCAGTAGTAATCATTCTCCAACAGTTCTCAGGCTAGGCCCAGCCTGCCGCCCATTTCCCTGGCACCACTCTGGGCCCTGGGCCCGTCTGATTAACCTGGCATGGGTCTTGTGCTCAGTGACACCATCACCCCAAGTTCACATGGGCGAGCTTCCTGTGGCTTGAGAGCCTCTGCTCCCCTATGTCCATGAACCACTTTGGCTCTTACTCTGCTATGTCCTCTGAGTCTAAGGAGTAGAGGTTCAGCTGTCGATATGTAATCTAGGCCTGGGTATCTCTCGGACTTTTATTCTCTGTGTGTGACCAGCTGTGGGATTCTTCAGTAGCCTCTATCTGTTGGAAAAAGAAGCTTCTTTGATGAGTGGCATATGGTATACTCGTCTATAAATGTAAGGATCCACATTTAACATATGATAAAAAATTTCACGTGTCTAGGAATATGACAGAGTTAGGGTTTTCTCTAGAATCTACGACCTCGCCATCCATGTGTATTCAGCTGCGTTTACATTACAGTGCCTCCCATGATTTCACCCCCCCATAACAGTGCCACCACAGCACTAATGGAGGTAGTTTCCAGTGCCATTCGTTGTGGTTATTAGGCTTTAGGACTGGGTTGTACCATTGACTGGTTTTCTCCCCTGGCAGCTTCCAGAGTCTCCTCTAGAACTATGAGAGTGAAATATAGGGTAGAAGGCTTCCAGGTCAGTTCCTGCTATGTCTGAAGCATGTCCTCTCTTTAGTACTAGAGTCTTGTCTTCCAGTTCTGGGAGACAACCAAGAGCTCTGGGAGTAGCCTGTGCTATTTTGGGAGTCTCTTGGGCTACTCTGACCAACCACTGGAGGGGAGGTCTCTCCTGTTGTCACCGTACTCCTTGCCATGCAGCCCCCAGGTGTACTATGCAGTAATGTTCACACACCCCATGTGCATCTCTCAGTGGGGGTTTGGAGGCAACACATTCCCCTCTGGCTTTGCTAGCCCCCCAAGATCCATTCACCTCTACTCTCCCTGCTCCCAACCTCCCTCTCTCCTCCCCCTCTCCTTCCTCTCCAATCCAAGCACTTCCATTATCCCCACCATCCCCCAATAACACCCAATTCCCACCATCCCCCTTCTCCTGAGTTCCCTCCTCCCCCACCAGTGGCCCCCTGCGTGTCCCTCCCACCTCCCCTCCCAGCCAACAGTCCCGAGTTCCCCACCTCTCCCCTGCTAATATCTGTCCCCTACCATCCCCCTCTTTCAGGTTCTTGAAAGCTATTTTCTTTATAGAATTTATTGCCCTGTGTACTTTCAAAGAATTTTCTCCTCAAGGGCCGGGAGCACTATTCCCCCTCCTCCTGGGCTTACTTCCTACAGATAGACACTGACTGTGAGCTGAGGACAGGGTGCTGTCAGGAGTTCCTTCTGCAAATGCATTCCCTGCACTGGGGCACTTAGGTCTTCCACTTCTTACTAGCTGCCCACATGTCCCTGGGGAGCCAGGGTTAATGCATTATTTCTACATGTCTGCTTAAACTTAAGACAATATCTGGTCCCAGGCCAGCACTCAAGAAAACATTTGCTATATATTTCTTTTAGCAAAATCCTAAATAGCTCTTAAGGAGACATTTGTTGAGCGTGTCTTTGTATTGCTGTGAGTCACCTATTTCTATAAGATTAAAAAGCATCCTAAGAGAAAAAGGTGGCATTCCAGATTTGGTTTGCAATCACACAAAAGATCAAAGAAAAAAGATCATGTAAGCCTCTCCTCTCCAAAACCAAGGGGTCCCAAGACATTGTTTTCTCATTTAGCTCTCTCCCTCTGAAACTTTCCAGACATGAGCACTACAGTATAATTACCACATTGCATTTCTGTCAAATATTTTAGACAGTGTTCTTTTGATCAGAAGTTCTGAAGAGGGTAAATTTGTTAGCCTTGGTGCACATTACAGAATTAAGTCATAAAAAATATTTTTTTTGTCTTTTTGAGATAGGGTCTCCCTGTAGCCCCAGCTGGCCTGGAACTCACTATGTAGACCAGGCTGGACTTGAACTCAGAGATCCACCTGCCTCTGCCTCCCCAGTGCTGGGATTAAAGGTGTATGCCGCCATGCCCGGCAGATGAAAAAGATTTTTTTAAATAAGTAGGAATGCTATAATACAAAGTACCAACCTGCCAAACTCATTATTTGCTTGTCTGGGTCTTATGTCCTGTCTGCATACAATTTTTCCCCAGATTGGCTCACATCATAGTACTTTTTAAGGTAAGTTCCACTTCAAATTGCCCCTTGAGAAAGCTGGTATTATCCCAACCTTGAGAGTCCCTGTGGGTTGGGAAGAGCAGTTATTAGTCCTTCTAACACCTGTAAGCCCTGATCTCTTCATCAAAGCTTTTAAAAGCACCATCACAGACAATCCTTCCTCAATGAATGGAAAATATTTCCGGAGCTATATTCAAGCATTCCATTTTCCTGTCAGGAAAGTAATTGTGGCTGTCCAATAAACTAGTTTGAAAATCAAATTTAAATGAGCCAAATTTAAATTTATAAGAGTGTCATTTAACAGGCAATTAATTTTACGCTTATAATAAAAAGAGAAAACCTCCAGTCTTCCTGAGGAATTAAAGAGGCTGATAAGGAGCTGCTGTGCTTCATGGAAGTGAGATAAAGCGGTCCCCTGAACACTGTTCTCCTTTTGGTTGCATAATATTATACATAATACTTTCTATTTTAGGGAAGTATTAATTTTACTGAAATTAATTTTTCCCAAATACTCATAGGAATTTCTCCAAATGGCTAAAGATACACCTTTACTGGTTCTGTCCTCTTGAGTTTCTATCAATTTTTTTTTTTTGTCTTTTTGAGGCAGGGTCTCCCTGCAGCTCCAGCTGTCCTGGCACTCACTATGTACACCAGGCTGGCCTTGAACTCACAAAGATCTGCCTGCCTCTGCCTCCTGAGTGCTGGGATTAAAGGTGTGCGCCACCACAGCCAACTTGAATGCCTTTTTATCTTTTTTGTTGGCTTATTTTTCTACAGCTTTTCTGTATTTAGTATGATGTTAGTGTTAATCTTGTCATGTACAGCTCCTTCTATACCAAATTCTCAACATTGTCATCATGAAGGAGTGTTAAATTTTATCTAATGCATTCTCTGTGTCTATTGATAATATTGCTTTTGTCTTTCATTTTGTTAATGTGGTACAGCACACATATTGATTTATACTGCCAACATGCAACCATCTTTAGAATAAATCTCACTTTGCTGGGGTATATGATCTTCATGGGCTGTTGCATTAAGTCTGCTAGAATTTTGTTGAGGATTTTTGCATCTGTATTCATCAGAGATATTAGCCTGTAGGTAGCGATGTGTGTGTGTGTGAGTGTGTGTGTGTGTGTGTGTGTGTGATGTGTAATAATTTAACATGCCATAGGTTTGGGTATGCTGTTTCTCCATTATCAATTGTCTGGGGTTTTTTGTTTTGTTTTGTTTTGTTTTTTGTCTTTTGGAGACAGTGTCTCCCTGTAGCCCCAGCTGTCCTGAAACTCACTCTGTACACCAGGCTGGCCTTGAAATCACAAAGATCTGCCTGCCTCTGCCTCCCAAGTGCTAGGATTAAAGGCGTGCGCCACCAGGCCTGGCTTTGTCTTGGTTTTTAAAATTTCCTTCTAAAACAATTTAGTGGTTCTTCTTTAAATGTCTGATAGAATTCAATAGTGAAGTTTGAAGTTAGAGGCTCCTGGGTCTCTGGTGAGAGATGTTTTACTGTGATTTAATCTTGTTACTGATGTTTGTGTTCACTGTCTTCGTGATTCAGTCTTCTAAGTTATGCATTTTTTAGAAATGCATTCGTTTCCTCTAGATGGCATTACTTGTCGGTAGAGAGTTGTTTCAGTGATCTCTGGTGATCTGTGGCTTAACTTGTGCTGTCTCCTTTTTGATTCTGATTCCACTTCTGAGTCTTCTCTCTTTTTTCTTAAACTAGCTAGAGGGCTGTCAACATCTTTTTGAAAAGCCAATGCTTTTATTTATCTTTTGGAATTCTGTTTGCTATTTTATTTATTTCTCTGGGATCTTTTTCCTTCTACTAATTTTTTATTTGGTTTTCTTTAATTTTTGGACTCTTTGAGGCTGAATAATAGGCTGTTTATCTGAGACCTTTCTAGTTTTTTGATTTGGGCATTTTTGCTATAATTTTCCTACTTATTGAATGAATCCCATAGGTTTTGATAAGTTGTGTTTCTCCTATAATTTGCTTGAAGCAGTCTTTCAATTTACTTCTTGTTCATTGATCCATCCATTGTTTAGAAGTATGACATTTCATTTCCATATGTTTGTATACCTATTCCTTGGAGGAGGGCTTTGTGTATATGTGTGTAAATCATGTATGTACATGTTGGTGTGCATATTGTATGTCTACAGATCATATATGCACATGTTGCTGTGCATGTACAGATCACAGGCCAACTTCCACTGTCATTTCCCAGGACCCATCCTCCTTGG
Organism: Rhizomys pruinosus; assembly: GCA_009823505.1. Lineage (NCBI taxonomy): Eukaryota > Metazoa > Chordata > Mammalia > Rodentia > Spalacidae > Rhizomys > Rhizomys pruinosus. Next base: position 533,982 of record VZQC01012273.1, on the reverse strand, counting down.
TTTTGAGACTGGGTCTCTCACTAGGAACTGAGCCCACTCTTAAGCTAGGCTGGCTGACCAGCAGCATCCAGGGACCAGCCTGTCTCTACTTCCCCATCATACACCATCTCACCTGGCTTTTTCTGCATGTTCTAAGGTTCAAACTCACATCCTTTATTGACTGAGCCATCACCCTGGTCCGCAATTTCCAAAGATTTTCATTGATTTTCTTTATTGCACTGTAATCAGAACAGATACTTGATTCGGACTTTTGTTTGGTTGGTTGTTGAGACTCGCTTTATAGCCTATTTATGCAGCCTGTCCTGAAGAATGTTCCATGTACTGTTGAAAGAGTGTGTATTCCATAGATATTGGGTGGGATGTTCTGTAATTAACTATTGAGTACATTTGTTTCAGGGTTCAGTTTATTGCTATGAAATAGCAATGAAGTTTATTGCTATTTCTTTTTTATTTTTATTTTTTGGCCTTTTTGGAGACAGGGTCCCCCTGTAGCCCCAGCTGTCCTGGAACTCACTCTGTAGACCAGGCCGGCCTTGAACTCACAAAGATCTGCCTGCCTGTGCCTCCTGAGTGCTAGGAATAAAGGTGTGCACCACCACGCCCAGCTTAACCCTGCTATTTCTGAAGTCTGCACATTACTGAAAGTGGGTATTAAAGTCCCCAACTATTATTACATTGAAGTCTATATCATTCTTTAGGTCTATTAATGTTTGCTTCATATTTGAGGTATTCTAATAGTGGGCATGTAGATATGCCCACTTCGATAACTGCTGCTGTTTAGCTGAATCTTTATCATCATTGAATGATCTGTCACCTCCTTCGCTGGTCCCAGTTTGAAGTCTGTTTTATCTAAGTAAAGCTCGTCCTGCTCTCCTTTGGACTTCATCTGCCTGGAATCTTTTTCTAGCCTTTTAGTCTACACATGTCTTTACAGATGAAGTCTTTAAAGCACAATTGGGCTTTTGCATTTACTCATTGTGCTGAATAGCTTTAGTGTCAACTCAACACTCTTGGGTAGAGGAAGCCTCAGTTGGGGAATTGGCTCCATGGGACTGGCCTGTGGCCATGTGTGTGGAGTAGTCTTGATTGTTGAGCAATGTGGGAGGGCCCAGCCCACTCTGGGTGGTGCCACCCCAGGCAGGTTGTTCTGTATTCTATAAGAAAGCAGGCAGAGGCAGGTGGATCTCTGTGAGTTCAAGGCCAGCCTGGTCTACAGAGTGAGTTCCAGGACAGCCAGAGCTACAGGGAGACCCTGTCTCAAAAAGAAAAAAAAAAAACAGACTCAGCATGGGCCAGGGAAGCAAGCCAGTATGCAGTGTTCCTCCATGGCCTGTGCTTCAGCTCCTGCCTCCAGGTTCCTGCCCTGAGTTCTTACTTGGGCTCCCTCAGTGATGAACTGTGACCCAGATGTGAACTGAATAAGCCCTTTCCTCCCCAAGTTGGTATTGATCAGAGTGTTTTTGTCTCAGCAATTGAAAGCAACCTAGAACTCTTGTCTTTTGGTTGTTGTTTTATTGTTTTAACCTATTCAGTAACTCTATGTTTTGTTTTGGAGATTTCTCCAATCTTTGTTTTGGAGAGTTTACTCCATCTAAGTTTAAGATAATTAATTATTAGTGAGTAAGGTCTTACTGCTGGCATTTTGAGACTTATTTTCTAGATGTTGTTGTAGTTCCTTCTTTCTTCCAGTCTTCCTGGTTGACTTCATGGTTAAGTGAATTTCCCTGAAGGGTTTGGATTCTGCTTGTTATTCTTGCTCTGCCTACAGAGCTTTTCTTCATACTTACCATGAAGTTTACAAAAAACATCTTTTGGTTTTTTACAGGTTATTTCAAAATTATAACAACTGAATTTTGACCATACATATGAAAGAAAGACTACTCGTGCACTATACTCTTTTCTACATTTAAATTTTTAATGTTTCATTTTATTTTTATATTGCTTATCTCTTAAAATATCAATGTAGTTGTTTATTTTATGTGTATGAGTATATTGCCTACATGCATGTAAGTATACCACATGCATACAATGCTCATAAAGGCCAGAAGAGGGGGTTAGTTCCCCCTGAAACTGGAGTTAAGAATGGCTGTTAGCTGCCATGTGGGTGATAGAAACTGAACCAGATCATCTGCTCTTAATCACTGAGCCATCTCTCCAACCCTCTCCATACTTACTATTACCAGTGAATTTAATATCCTCCAATGCATTCTTCTTATTCATTCATGTCTTTGTCTTTCATATTGAAGAACTCCCTGTAGGAGTTATTGTAAGATGAGTCTAAGTAGTGATAAATTCTCTCAGCTTTTGTTTGAAAATATTCTTCTGTCTCAGTTTCTGAAAGATGACCTTCCTGAGTACATTATTCTTAGTTGGCAGAGTTTTTGCTTGGTTTTTGTTTTGTTTTTTTTTCTTCATGCCCTGTGAATATATCAGGCCACTTCCTCCCAGCATGGAACTTTCCTCCTGAGAAGTCTGCTGTGAAGTCAACTGGATCAGTCCTACTTGCTCCTCCTCTTCCCCCACCCCCTCCTCCTCCTCCATCTCTCTTGCTACTTTCTCTCTTTGTCTTTAACCTTGGAGAATTTGATTGTAACACATCTTAAGGTACATTTGGTTAATCTGTATCTGATCAGTAACTCTTAACCTTCCTATATCTGAAAATGTATATCCTCCTCTAGGTTTGGAAAGTTATATATATATATATATATATATATATATATATATACATATAAAACTTTGTATGTTTGTGTATATATTTGTATATATATATATTTGTATGTTTGTGTGTGTCTTTTTGAGACAGGGTCTCTCCCTGAAGCTCTGGCTGTCCTAGAACTCAAGAATGCCAGGTGTGGTGGCACACACATTCAATCCCTGCAGAGGTAAGAGGATCTCTGTGAGTTCAAGGCCAGCCTGGTCTACAGAACAAGCTCCAGGCCAGCTGGGACTAGAGGGAGACCCTGTCTCAAAAGACCAAAAAGTAAATATATAAAATAATACATAAATATATCTATACATTATGTCTAAATATGCATGTATCTGTATATATGTGTGTGTGTGTGTGTGTGTATACACACACAAAACTGTATGGGAATTGTGTTTGTTCCTATGGAATTAGTATGTATCATGATTTTTACTAAATTTATTCTTCGGCAATTTCCTACATGCATACAATGCATTCTGGTTACTCTCCTTGTCCTCTCCTATTTCCCTCCTCCTCCCGTCAACCCTTACTCTTGCCTACAAATTACGTTCTCAAATCCCTGTTCTTTGGTTTTGTTTTGCAACCTGTTGAGTTTAGCCAGGGCCATCTGTGTGACCATGGGTTTGGAACCTGCATTGGAGCCTGATGATCTCACTTGTGGGTATTCACCTGAAGACAATGACTATCCCCTCCCCAGAATCTCCTAATAGCCAACAGTTCAGCAGGGATGGGTAGGGCCCCATAAGCCCCTCTCCAGTCCATGTTCTACAGGCCCATCGGAAGGAAGAGCAGCTGCTGTAAGATGGTGATTGCACTGGCCGTATTCTCTGTTTCCTAGCTCTTGCATTCTTTCTGTCCCCCCTTCCACAGTGTTCCCTGTGTCTTAAAGGGGGTGATATAAATGTCCTGTTAGAGTTGAGCACTCAGTTGTCACATATTCTCACCACCTTAAGTGTCCATAAATCTCCACACTCACCCCGTTCATGCTGTTATGTTTTTAACAAACTTTTTACCCCTTTGGGATTCTTGAATCTTTCTTGAAACCCAAAAACCTGAGTATTTGTTCTTCTAATATTGTTCTTAAATTCCTATAAGCTTTCTTCATTTCTCCTCGTTTTTCTTCTATTCTCTGTCTAGAACTATCCTGACTTCAAGCTCAATAAATCTTCTGTTTAATAGATTCTGCTATTGATTCTTTCTACCCCATTTTTCATTTCATTTGTTGTGCTTTCTACCTCCAGGATGAGTTTGATTTTAAAAAATTATTTCACTGGGGCTGGAGAGATGGCTCAGAGGTTAAGAGCACTGGCTGCTCTTCCAGAAGACCCAAGTCCATTTCCCAGCACCCACATGGCAACTAACAACCATATGTAACTCCAGTTCCAGGGGATCCAACACCTTCTTCTGGCCTCCACAGGGCACTGCACACACATGGTACACTTACACACATGCAGGCAAAATACTCATACACATAAAATAAAAAGTAATAAAATATATATATAAGTTAAAAAAAATAAAATTATTTGCCTCTCTCCTGTAGGATTATCTGATAAATTACTGAATTGTTTCTGTGTTTTCTTTAAAATCAAAACAAAACAAACAGGGTTTTCAGTAAATTATCTGTAAAGTATCTGCCACCCTTGACAATCTGAGGCTAGGTTTTTTTGCTAGTTTGTAGACAGGGACTCATTATGTAACTTGAACTAGTTTCTAAATTGCAATGTTCCTGCCTCAACTTCCCTATCGCTTAAATTATTAGGCCTAGCTTCAAGGTATTTTCTTGAGGTTCATTAAATTTCCATAAAACATGGGGCTAGTGAGATGGCTCAGTAGTTAAGAGCATTTGCTGTTCTCACAAAGGACCCTGGTTCAGTTCTCAGCACCCATTAGCAGCTAACGACTATCTATAATCCAGTTCCAGGGGATCTAACGCCCTCTTCTGGCCTCTGCAGGCACTGCATGTATGTGGTGTATTTACATACATACAGGCAAAACACACACATAATTTTTTTTAAGTTTCCATAAAACAGCTATGTTCAATTCTTATCTGAAAAATCACACATATCACCTTCTAGTCACCTTCTTGCACCTTACTCTGTATATCAGATGAGATCTTGGGTCCCTGAAAGTTGTTGATGCTTGCTGGCATCTAACCACATCCATGAATTAAAGTCTTTGGCATTTATTCCAGTCTTTACAACTTGGCTTTTATTGGTGCCTAGCTTTCCAGAACTTCTAAGTAGACTGTTTATTATGCTCTCTGAGCCTGTGAACACTGCTACTGTTTCAGTACTAGCTAGTACTTGTCCAAGGTTGTCTAAGGCCATAGTTGGTATGTTGTCACTGTTTCAGCAAGAAGTTGTCCCTAGCCTCAATCTGTGGCTATTCTGCAGTTGGTACATTACAGACTAGGAAAGTGTCTAGAAAAAATAATCCAACCTGAATGGATTGGCGACCCTTCATCTGAGACCAGAGTGGATCCACTTTATCTACATTCACTAGCCTACGGCATAGCACAATAGGATTCTGCCTAGTGCTGGGCCTTACCATAAAAGGATGCAGCTCTAGTGGACAAATTCTAGGCCACTCCTGGAGCCCATACCTTACCAAAACCAATGTAACACTGAAGCAGAACCAAGGTCTATGCTGCTATGGCCTGCCTGGTGCTGTGATCTACCCTTAGCTTGCCACCACTGCAGCCAGCCACAAGTGATTCAAGTCCATCTTGTACAGGCTACAAGTTTCTACCCAGTGCTATGGGCACTAGCCTGGCAGAAAAATGGACGGGGTTTGGCCCACTTCAGATTTCATTTTAGCAGCCCCAGCCTGCTAAAGTGTAGCCCCAGCTACACTTCTTTCTCTGCCATAAACACTTACAAATAGAACCTTTTATTGAACTATGTTTCCTGAGGTTGAGGGGAGAAGAGTGGAGGTAATTCCTACACACCAACCTTATGCTAAATGTGGTCCCACCTGAAGCTCACAACCTCAAGAACTGGTATGGTCCTGACCCATGCCACAGTTAGCAGCTGCAGCTGTGGGAGCCAAGTCCATCTTACTGATTAAGGAATCTTGTCTAGCTCTGGCATGGATCCAGAGATTGTCTGTGAACATTACCCTGGGAGTGAGGTCTGTGGGAGTCTACTCAGTACTGAGTTTCACCATAGTTAATGTGGTACTGTGTGGCCACCAAGAAGGCAGCCATGGGACCTGAAAAGATTACATGGCTCTGGAAAAAGGAACCAGAGGCCCATACGGTTTTGTCTTTATGTCTTTGCTTTATTTCTACTTCTACATCCACAACACGCGCGCCAAAGACATGGAGAGCTCTGTTTTTACACTCATACTCGTTAGAGTCACAGATGAATATTTATAGAACAATGAATAATAATAAAGTGGCCAGAAATAGTAGTTTAGTGAAACATGAGCAGGATAGCATTATGGCCATGATACGCCTTCCTGAGAGAATGGTGTCTCCTTAGAAACTAAAGGAGAACCAGCATCCAGAGATAACTCCTCAGCAAGCCTCCTTGCATAAACTTTCTCCTGAGACAAGGCCATCCAGGCACGAATGCTCAAGGTTACAGCTTAATTGACCAAACATATATATAATTTTTTTGTATTTTTGAGACAAGGTCTCCCTTTAGTCCCAGCTCGCCTGGAAATTGCTCTGTAGACCAGACTGGCCTTGAACTCACAGAGATCCGCCTGCCTCTGCCTCCCCAATGCTGGGATTAAAGGCGTGTGCCACCAAGATCGGCCTCCAAACCTATTTTTAAAGTCATAGGAACACTATTTCACAGTCCCTACAGTACTGGGTTCCAAGTTTAAGGCCTGAACTTAATTTCCCTTCCTTCCCCACCAAGAACAGGCATTTCTCTCAAGACTGCTTTGATTCTTAGATTTGGTAGAGGGGGTGACACAGCCCTTTCCCTCCAACTTTCTTGAATATTTATTTTCATTATTATGCTAAATCAGATACTATCATCTCTCACCTAGTTTAACTTTTGTGAAGGTAATTTCATGTGTGAATAGCTCAAATTGATGTTTCTATGGACAAATGATTATGGAGGGTTTGAAGCTGTGCACTTGCTCCGCCCCTTCCAGTGTAATTTCCTTTTTTTTTTTTTTTTTTTGTGTGTGTGTGTGTGTGTGTGTGTGTGTGTCTTTTTTTGACAGGGTCTCCCTGTAGTTCCAGCTGGCCTGGAACTCACCATGTAGCCCTGCACCACCATGCCCAGCATTCCTCTTTATTTTTATAACTAATCCGATATCTGTTCACTTGTTTGAAGTAAATGCCTTTTCTAGTAGTCTTCATATCTGGACTCAGGCTGTCTGGTAGATTTTGATTTGCTCTGTTTTGTTCTGCTTCTGCTCCCAGGGCTGAAAGGCTCCCTCCAGAGGCTGCAGCTCGAGTATGTGGACGTGGTCTTTGCAAATCGTCCTGACAGCAACACCCCCATGGAAGGTGAGTACAGAACGTTAATAAAACACAAGACTTTTTCTACTCACAGTAATAATAGATATTCAAACTGATGTGACTGAATACCAAAATAAAAACTTTTCTGATGCTTTTTAGCCTCACTATTTTCCCGGAAAGCCAATACAACCTCTACCTTCCCTCTTCCCCCTCCCCTCCCGTCTCCCCCCCCCTTCTTCCCAACATCTTCCTTTACCTTCCCTATCCTTGGTGGCTCCAGTTGGTTACGGTGCTCATTTTTTCCAGGTTCATTTCACTCTTGTGATTTTGTCAACTAAAACAATAAAATTAATTGGAGGAGAAATTGATAACAGCCATCAGTTCAGAGGGACTCCTCTGAGGATCTTCCTGGTCTATAATGACTCTAAGTCTGATTAGCTTCCAATCCTCAGCCATAAATGCTAAGTGCGCTGTGAGCAGAGACTTGACAAGAAAAAAAAAAAAAACATTCAAAATAAGACTCAGTTTTGCAGTTTGGTTGTTGGTCCTCGAGGAGTTGTGTCACTGTTGCCTTCTGTCACAACTGTCACAAGACCAGCTTGATCTCCCTATAAAAACTTTCAGAACATTTCTAAAACCAGATTTTCTTTTCAACTTAAATTTGTTTGCCAATCCTACTTGGGATGATTGAGAAATAAAATGGTTTTGGAAGACAAAATGGAAAAGAATGTTCCCATTCATTGAGATTTACAATCATATGGCTTGTAATTTATCCAAGGTAACTGAGATATATGAAGAAGAAAAAGAAATGCTTTGTTATTTGTGGTTTACAATATTTGGATTATCAATTTTCTAAAAATTATAATAGTATAACTCACATAAGATGACATCGAAGGTAATTTTGCCTTTGATGATTGAAAAGGCTCTCAAGGATTTTGTAATAAATCAAGTTCTATGAAGATTTAGTCTTACTCTAGAAAAATATAAATGATTAAAGTACACATGAAATTTTCTAGGCTTCATTTAAAATTTTTTTTTATTTTGTATGTGTATGAATGTACTGTCTGCATGTAGGTTTGTGCACCCTTGTCGTGCAATGCTGCACGGAAGTCAGAAGAGGGCATCAGATTCCCCTGGAACTGGAGTTAAAGATGGTTCTCAGCCACTATGTGGGGGCTGGGGATCGAACCCGGGTCCTCTGCAAGAGTAGTCGGCACTCTTTAATCGCTAGGCCATCTCGCCAGCCCCTAGGTTTCATTTCTGACCATAAAAAATGTTATGAAAAAAAATTTTTAATGTTATGGAAACTGACTGGGCATGGTGGTTCATGCCTTTAATCCCAGCAGGTAGGTGGATCTCTGTGAGTTCAAGGCCAGCCTGGTTTATATAGCAAATTCTAGGCCAGGTGGGGCTAGAGGGAGACCCTGTCTCAAAAAGACAAAAAAAAAAGTTATAGAAACTTATTTGCTTTTCTATTTTTCTTTCCCAACTACATGTTGACACGAGAGACTCTACATGCATACATACATGAGCACACATATCATGTATGTATGATATATGTGTATATATACTGTACATATATGTATATATATATAAACAGTAGTATTTGAAGTCTTTATTGCAATAATAATATGTTGTCACACAATTCTCAAAAACACATTAAAACAGAGCATTAAAGCCATTTAATCAGCAAAAATATCAAGTAAAATAACATGTAATGGATTCTGAAAGAATCCACTATAATTGTTTCACAATTTAGGTGCCTAGTGATTTCCTTTTTGGAACGGTGTCTTTTACAATTATGCCATATACATACATAGGCTAGCAAGATACCTGAGATCTTTTCACCCATCTCACTCTATCTTTAATTTTAGGGATATATTACTGCTTCAAACAGGAAATGCACATTGCATTGTATCTATAAAAAGAGATATACTGGGCTGGAGAGATAGCCTAGCGGTTAAGAGCACCGACTGCTCTTGCAGAGGACCCAGGTTCAATCCCCAGCACCCACATGGCGGCTAAGAAACGTCTATAACTCCAGTTCCAGGAGAACTCCAGTCCCAGGGGACTCCGACACCCTCTTCTGACCTCCGCGGCATTGCACGACACAGGTGCACAAACCTACATGCAGACAGTACATTCATACACATAAAAATAAATAAATAATAAAAAAATTTAAAAAAAAGAGATATACTATAAGGGGTTCTCAAATGAAACCATAGTTGCATTATGTATGATGAACAAGAAGGAACTTCTTAATACACGTGATACTAACAAGTGTCTCTTATATAAATCACAAGTATGTACTGAAATTTAGTATAAAGAAATCTCAAAGTATCATGTGGGCGCACACATTGGGTATTTCTAAGGCACCACTTAAATATGATTAAAATGCCATCCCCATTTATGTGATTTGCACCATAAAACAATGTTAATTGGGAGCATTTCTAAAATAAACCAAGATGAATTTCAGCCAATTTCTACATATCCTATAGCAACCAAGTGAACCATAAAAAGATTAGTTGTCACGCCTCCTTTATAATATATTGGCATCGCATTCCAGTTAGTCATGGCTACCCATTCCTCCTCCCATTCTTGCCAAAACTCAATAGGCAAAAAACAAGTTCTCTGAAGGACAGCTGTGGATTCCAAATGCCTGACGAGTGGAGAAAGCAGGAAGACACTTCACTGGCCACCTGCAGCCTGATGGAACACAATCAGGCATCTTGTGGCAACGGCAGGATGTTTGTGACAGCAGAGAAGAGCATGAGCTTCACTTCTGTCCCCTTTGTTTTTCATGGCTCACCTAGTCGTAAGTCATCTTTCTTTCACAGCATCTGCCGAGCCATCTGTCTCTGCCATACTATCCGGCAACAATGGCATGCTTCCCAATCCTAGAAAAAAAAAATGATCCCCCCTTCCATGTCAGTTCCTCATGCTCTATGAAACTCAAATTGTCAGTTCTCTCACTTTCATATGTCAGTGTGCACCTCAAAGCCTTCTCTTACGCTCACTATAGGAGAAGGTTCAAGTCAACTTAAAGTCATATCTGACATGGACAGACAGAGAGAGCATCATGTCCCTGAGGACCCATACTAGGAGGGTTTTGATTGGTTTTTCTCCTATTGCCAATGGAAGGCTAATGTTGCTCCAGGGAGGGAGGGAGCAGCACTATAGTCACAAAAGGAGGATAGTGAAGACAACTTGGAAGATGATGGAAAGCAGAAAACAGTTTGGCATCCCTGATTATTGACATTTTATCTGTTTCAAAGAACTGATACCATGTATTTATCTCCCAAAGTAAAGGTTCACAGAAAAAAATGTAGACACAACAGATGAGCTTATCAGCCTTTATCTTTCATTATCTTCCCTAAACAGTAACCCCAATTTGTCTCTCCCAAACAAAATAATAACAGGAAGAAATCTGAAAGCCATAGAGCAGTATTTTTCAAGAAAAATGTAGTATAAGCCCACATATGCAATTCAAATTCTTCATTAACCATGTTTTAGAAAGTAGGATCGAAAGGTTAAGCCTGGACAAGCTGGCAGCCCATGAAAGAAAACAGCCAGAACTGACTAGAGACCAAGACATCAGCTCCAGAGAAAGTAGAGTGTTTTGCTTCTCATCCACCTGTGCCCCTTTTCTAAGCCTAGGGAACAATCTGCGGAAGAGAGGGCGTGGTAGAATGTAAGGGCTGCGATTGGGGTGAATGGTGAAACTACAACAATATAGACTGGACACTCATTTGATCAACTTGATTGAACATACAAGCCCCCCCTGCTGGATGGTGGGACCCATGAGCTGTGTGGGTTTGGGCACAACTGCTTGCAAATTGGTTTTACATGAAGGATGCTTGTACTCACAAATTATCACCTATTGTTAAAAAAAAATGAAAACAAAACAAAACAAAAAAGCAGAGAAAGATGCAGAAAACTTATGGCAGAATGCACGATCTGCGATGGGTAGGGATGGGGTGCGGGGGAAGGGAAGGGGATATATGCCTGAACTGAATTGGAAAATGATGTATGAAATACACAAAGCATCAATAAAAATAAAAAAAGATTTAAAGAAAAAAAAAAGAAAGTACAAACAAATAAATGGGATTAATTGCAATATTTTATATATGAATTACCATTTCAACCTATAATCACTACAAAATTACCAATGTGATGCTTTATTTTTTGTGCTACATCTTGGAAATTTACAGTACACACAATAATTTAGACCTGCACATTCCAAATCTTCAATAGCCACAAGTGGGGAAAAGCTACTATATTTGACCACATAGGTGAAAAACTATTCCCAGTCTTGCCAGGCATGGTGGCGCATGCCTTTAATCCTAGCACTTGGGAGGCAGAGGTAAGTGGATCTTTGTGAGTTCAAGGGCAGCCTGGTCTATAGAGTGAGTTCCAGGATAGCTGGGGCTACAGGAAGACCCTATCTCGAAAAGACCCCCCCCCAAAAAAAACCCCACATAAAATAAAAAACAAAAACCATTCCCAGTCTAACAGGGGCCCTGCATACTAGCTGCTTGTCTGTTACTCTAATGCAATGCCTGGCAGAAGCAACTGAAGGAAAGAAAAACCTGTTTCTGCTCATAGCTTCAGAGACATTTCAGTGTATCATAATGGAAAAATCTTTATAGCACTAGCCTGTGGCAGAGGCTCCTCACGTTTCAAAACTCCAGAAACATGCCACACTGGGGGCCAGTCTATAACTTTCAATTGCCCCAAGTGACAAACTTCTACCAGCCAGGCCCTCCTAAAGATCCCATACCAACCAGACCCTCCTAAAGATCCCATGCCAGCCAGACCCTCCTAAAGATCCCATACCCCCAACAGTACCACCAGCTGGCAAAGAGTATTCAAAACATGAGCCTATGGGAAATATCAGATTCAACCATAATATTCTACCTCTGACTCCCCAAAACTCATGGCCCAGCTCATAATACAAAAATATTTAGCCCAACTTCAAGAGTACCAAAAATCTTAACAGTCTCAACAGAGTTCTAAAAGTCTCAAGTACTAAGTCTATGAGGCAAGGTAGTCTCTCATCTGTGATCCTCTGAAAATAAAAGTGACATACTTTTAATATGTGCACAAAGTAAGCTCTCCCATTACAAAGGGGAGAAGCCTGGGATAAGGAAAGATTGGAGCAGAACCCAAACTCAGGAGGAAAAAACATTAAAGCCTGCAGCCCCATGTCCAGCATCTGAGGCGTGTGATGTCATGTAAGCTCCAGGGAGCTCGTGCAGCCCGGCCTCTGTGGACTGCTGCCTGCAGCATGCACAGGCTTCAGCTGGCTTCACTCATTGACCACAGGTTTCCTCAGCAGACACTCCACATTCCTGACATCTCTAACATCCTGGGGTCTCTAATGCAACTTGCTATACGTTCACAGTTTCATGCACAGCCTACTCTGGGGCTCCCCAAAAGGAGTCCAGACCAGCTACACACTGCCTGACCTCCCAGGCTTTCCGTTAAAATCTTGCTGTCTTGGGAGCTGGAGAGATGGCTCAGCAGTTAACAGCATTGACTGCTCTTGCAGAGGACTGGGGTTTGGTTCCAAACACCCATACAAGGGCTAACAACCAACCAGTTCGAGGGGATCCGCACCCTCTCTGACCTCTGCAGGCATTGCATGACATGGGTGCTCTTTCATACTTGTAGGCAATATACTCATACACACAAAATAATAATAATAAATAAAAATAACTTTTTAAAAAATCTTGCAGTCTTACAATTCTTGCATTCTATATGCCTGAAAAATCAGTACTATATGGATGATGCCAAGTTCTGCTGCTAGTTTGAGATGTAGCCAGGTCCCCATAGACCATGGCTTCAGTGGCCTCTTAGTACCTTAATGATAAGCCTATAAAAACACTTCTTTCAGCAGCCTGTTTCCAGTAAGGCACTCTGGGTACTCTCTCCTCAACCATTCTTTTCAAAAGAAAGTCTTTCAAATGAGTTTGCATTTTTTTATGCACTGGAGGCTTCAGTGAGTTAGGTCTTACCCTCAAACCATCGTTCGTATTTTCCCAGTGGAAAAACGCTTGACCTTTTGGGGCTGGAGAGAAGACTTGGCAGTTAAGAGCACTGACTGCTCTAAAAATAAAAAATAAATAAATAATAAATAAATAAATAAATAAATAAATAAATAAATAAATAAATAATAAAATAAAAAAAGAGCACTGACTGCTCTAGCAGAGGACCCGGGTTCGATTCCCAGCACCCACATAGCAGCTAAGAACTGTCTTTAAGCCGGTCGTAGCAGCACACACCTTTAGTCCTAGCATTCAAGGGGCAGAGGCAGGTGGATCTCTGTGAGTTCAAGGCCAGCTTGGCCTACAGAGTAAGTTCCAGGCCAGCTGGGGCTAGAGAGAGACCCTGTCTCAAAAAAAAAAAAAAGCTTGACTTTTTTAAATGGCACAGATCTCTTTAAGAGCTTGGGACCCTTTGTAGCTATCTGATTTGTCTGCAGCTGTGCATCTATGCCAAATTGTATGTTTTCCGACCAAGCTATACATTTTCACATCATTTTGTTCTACTTTTACTCCTAATTCTCACTTTAAAACTGGCTAGAGGCATCCAGCACTCACCATACTACAGCCTGAATGTTACACTATCTTGAAATTTTCTCTACCAAATAAATTATTCAATTACTTTTGGGGTTTTTTGTGTTTTTTTTACAGATTAAATTTTTTATTCTTATATTAGATAATGAATCAACTGAATGCAAATGTAGTGACATTCTATCTCAGCTGCATAATGTTAGGTGAACTAAAAAAAATTTTTTTAACAAATCTAGACCCGTGTTCCCACCCATTCCCCCACCCCGTCAGAGCTCATGCATTCTGCCAAACATGCTTTTCATCTCTTTCTCAGTCTTTCTCAATATTCTCCATGAGGAAGTTGACTATTTTGAGCAGAAATTCACTATTTCAGTCAGTTCAATTACTTTTGAATTCAGCCTTAATCAACTTTTCAGGATACAAATTCTTTGAATTTAGTATAAATCAGAATGATACACAGTGGCCACTAATCCAATTCCCAATAGATTACCTTTTCCCTTCTCAAATCTTCTGAACACAGTCTTTACCATCTGTCTTTCTACTGGTGTTTTTGGTCTTCTCAGCAGCACCAGAACTAGTCATTAAGTCAGTCTAAGGCTTCCTTAGCCTGCAACTACAGACTCTTCCGCATTCTTCACAAAACTAGTAATTAAGTGGAGTTGGTCTAGCGCTTCCTTAGCCTGCAACTACAGACTCTTCTGCATTCTTCACAGAAACCAGTTCCAAAAGCCTAAAAGCCACATGTTCAGTATTCATCACAGCAATGGCCCAACTTCTCCACTATCAATTTCCATATTGATTTTGTTTCATCGTGAACAAAATTTCTAACAGAAACAATGTAAGGGAGGAAAGATTTGTTTATATTGGCTCATCCTTTCAGAGAGATTTCAGTCCATCACAGCAAGGAAAGCATGGCAGTGTCTGTGTACAGCTGAGGTTCCTCAGACCTCTTCGGACCAGCAATGGGGTAGAAACAAGATCTGGGGCCACCTATAATCCTCAAAGCCCCACCTGACTTCTTCCAGCCAGGAATCTCCTCCTAAATATCCCACAGTTGCCCCAAAATCACCACCAGCTAAGGACCAACATCTAAAACATGAATGTGGAAGTATTTCATATCCTAAACATAGCATCTGCCACACTGTAGATACTCAAATATTTATTTGATAAATATACAAATAGATCCAACTTAATTTTTCTCTACTTGAAAACTGTCTGGGATTTTTAACATCCAGAACACTTTAATGCCTGTTCTCCTTCAACATATTTCAAGGTGATGTTAGACGAGGCTGTTGGCAAGCAGCCCCAGAATGTTCTTCAGTTCCATGACCTCTCATCTGCAGTAATGATGGCATCTAGATCTTGAGTCTCTCTCAAGAAATCTTACTAATACCCAGATGAGCAGAAATGAATGGAAGGATGAGTCTTTGGCAGGAGAGTTGTAGCTAGTGATCATTATAACAAAACTATTTAATGCATTTCACTTATGAACCTGGCCAGGCTGCTCCTAAGAGTATCTGGTATCAGCAGGACCAATATAACCTCCTAGAATAAAAGACTGGGACAGCTTGAATTTTCAAGAAATTTTTGTAGAAAATTATTTTCATATCCAAAAAGATGAGCCAAAGCCTGTGCCAAAAATAAAGTTCTCCAATTTTACTAAACAGTTTTATTTCACTTTAACTATGAATCCACTGAAGTGTTTACCAATACTTTAAATCTATTCATCAATGTTTTATCCTTTACAGAACAGTGATCTGATAAAAAGAGAAATTATTTCATTCTTCCTAAAACTAGTGATGGGGAATAGCTGAGTTTACTTTAAGATTTTTCAGTTGGAATTGGGAGAGATGGCTCAATGGTTAAGAGCACTGGCTGCGCTTGCAGAGGACCCCGGTTTGGTTCTCACAGGGTGACCCACAACTGTCTTGAATTCCAATTCCAGATGATATGAGCCCACTCTGGCTTCTGTGGGTACCCGACGCATGGTACATACGCATACATGTAGACAAAATGCTCATATATTAAAAAAAAAAAAAAACAAATATTTTTCTTAAAGAAGATTTTTCAGTCCCTGGTTTAGCTTTTTAGATAGTCCCATCTTTCTGTTCATGATGGGTTTCCTCTCTGGAATAGCATTTCAGTAGACAAACAGCTTCACTTTAAGGATTAGCTGTCACACTGTACATTTGAACAAGTGACTATCCCTGCTCAGGCTCAGTTCCTCACTTGAAAACTGATAAAGCACCAGGGAAAGCACAGTACCTCCCTCACAGTTAGGACAAAGAAGCGCTCTCAGAGCATCCCTTATAACGCACATGCGCACATGCGTACCTCTCAGATCATCCCTTATAACGCACATGCACACACGCGTATAACTCCCTGGTCTCTGCCTCTCTTCTCAGAAGTAACTATGGGTGAAGGTGAAGGCCCTGAAACTGCAACTGATGAGAATCCACTGGAGGCCAAGCTACAGAGCTGAGCAGGGTCTGTGAGGTCATGTAGGAATCAAGCCAGAACTGGCAATGGAAATTGCTTCTAATTCATTTTTTCTCCTTAGAATATTCTGAAATCTTTTCTTCCCCTTAAATTAACTTAATCATAAATTTTCCAGGGTTAACCTCTTCTATCTGAAAAGTGATCTTTTGCCCACAAGTATTTTCAAAGGTGTCTATTGGAAGAACATATGAAAAGGATTAATCATTTACTCAGTTGATATTTGCTGAAAACCTACTATGTTCCAAGAACTTTTCTGAGCATCTAGGAGAAGCAGAAGTTAATAAATAAAGCAATAGATTGTCCTTATAGAAATTATATTCTTGCTGAGACAGACAATGACCAGGAAAGTTAAAAATAGGGGATAGGGATTTGGTTCAGGAGATAAGAACATGCCCTGCACACACATGGGGACCTGAGTTCAAATCCCCAGAACTCATGTACAGACTGAAAATGACCATGTGTGCCTGTAACCCCAGCATTAGGAGTGAAGACAGGCAGATCCTGGGGACTTCCTGACCACTCAGCTTAGTCAAAATGATAAATTTTGGATTCAGAACCTGTCTCAAGGGAATAAGGCAGAGAGAGTAATGAAGCAGGACTTCTGATGTCCTCTGTGATCAAGCTGCCACACAACACCCTCCTCTGGTCTCTGTGTGCACACCCCAAAACACACGTGCACACATATGCATACATTATACACACATACTAAACATATGAATATATAATAATTTTTAGAAAATTAGACTATTTGATGTTAATAATAGTATTGAGAGAAACTGAAATCTTGGGGAGGGTGATAGAAAGTTTTGGGGGTTGATTTTCAAAGAGTTAATCAAGGAAGGTCAGAGAAGATAGGGAAACACCACGCCCCCCCCCAAACAGAGGGGGCATGGCTGGTGAGTTAGACCATAGTGAATCCTTTTTTTATTTCTAGCTAATTTATCTTTTTTTTTCTAGCTAATTTATCTTATAAAACTATTTGACCTCTGTTTCCTTATCTATAAAATACAGGTAATTCCACCTCCTTCAGGGGTCATTGTGATGATTATATGAGCTAATATTGCAAAATCCTTAAGATGTTATCTATTGCATAGTGACTAACACTATTGTTATTCTTTGCATATTCCTGCTGTAATTTTTTATATGNACAGTGATCTGATAAAAAGAGAAATTATTTCATCTTCCTAAAAACTATGATGGGGAATTAGCTGAGTTACTTTAAGATTTTTCAGTTTGGAATTGGGAGAGATGGCTCAATGGTATAAGGAGCACCTGGCCTTGCGTTGCAGAGGACCCGATTGGTCTCAAGCCCCGCAATGGCACCATAAATTCAACCAACCATGCATGCCTAGTATCCAAGAAACTATCCCTCTTCTGGCTTCTGTGGGTACCCGACGCATGGTACATACGCATACATGTAGACAAACTGCTCATCATGATTACAACAAAAAAAAAAAAAAAACAAATATTTTTCTTAAAGAAGATTTTTCAGTCCCTGGTTTAGCTTTTTAGATAGTCCCATCTTTCTGTTCATGATGGGTTTCCTCTCTGGAATAGCATTTCAGTAGACAAACAGCTTCACTTTAAGGATTAGCTGTCACACTGTACATTTGAACAAGTGACTATCCCTGCTCAGGCTCAGTTCCTCACTTGAAAACTGATAAAGCACCAGGGAAAGCACAGTACCTCCCTCACAGTTAGGACAAAGAAGCGCTCTCAGAGCATCCCTTATAACGCACATGCGCACATGCGTACCTCTCAGATATCCCTTATAAACGGCACATGCACACACGCGTATAACTCCCTGGTCTCTGCCTCTCTTCTCAGAAGTAACTATGGGTGAAGGTGAAGGCCCTGAAACTGCAACTGATGAGAATACCACTGGAGGCCAAGCTACAGAGCTGAGCAGGGTCTGTGATGCATGTGGAATCAAGCCAGCAACTGGCACTGGAAATTGCTTCTCATTCATTTTTTTCTCCTTAGAATATTCTGAAATCTTTTCTTCCCCTTAAATTAACTTAATCATAAATTTTCCAGGGTTAACCTCTTCTATCTGAAAAGTGATCTTTTGCCCACAAGTATTTTCAAAGGTGTCTATTGGAAGAACATATGAAAAGGATTAATCATTTACTCAGTTGATATTTGCTGAAAACCTACTATGTTCCAAGAACTTTTCTGAGCATCTAGGAGAAGCAGAAGTTAATAAATAAAGCAATAGATTGTCCTTATAGAAATTATATTCTTGCTGAGACAGACAATGACCAGGAAAGTTAAAAATAGGGGATAGGGATTGGATTCAGGAGATAAGAACATGCCCTGCACACACATGGGGACCCGAGTTCAAATCCCAGAACTCATGTACCGATGCTGAAAATGGACCATGTGTGCCTGTAACCCCAGCATTAGGAGTGAAGACAGGCAGATCCTGGGGACTTCCTGACCACTCAGCTTAGTCAAAATGATAAATTTTGGATTCAGAACCTGTCTCAAGGGAATAAGGCAGAGAGAGTAATGAAGCAGGACTTCTGTGTCCTCTGTGATCAAGCTGCCACACAACACCCTCCTCTGGTCTCTGTGTGCACACCCCAAAACACCCGTGCACACATATGCATACATTATACACACATACTAAACATATGAATATATAATAATTTTTAGAAAGTTAGACTATTTGATGTTAATAATAGTATTGAGAGAAACTGAAATCTTGGGGAGGGTGATAGAAAGTTTTGGGGGTTGATTTTCAAAGAGTTAATCAAGGAAGGTCAGAGAAGATAGGGAAACACCACGCCCCCCCCCAAACAGAGGGGGCATGGCTGGTGAGTTAGACCATAGTGAATCCTTTTTTTATTTCTAGCTAATTTATCTTTTTTTTTCTAGCTAATTTATCTTATAAAACTATTGTGAGGAGATCTCTTGAGCCCAGCAGAGAGCAGTGAAGTGGGGAAGACAGGTAGGAACTGTGTGCCTTGGCGAGCTGATTGCTGTTTTTGGTCTGCTGTCTTTGGTTTGATTGGCCTTTGTGGCTGTGAGGTTGGAGATTATCCCCCCCGGACCCCCCAGGGATTAAGAGGTGTTGTTTTGGCTTGATTAGCTATCTAGTGGCTGTGGGGGCGCGAGTTATCCCTCCCAGCGGTATTAAAGGTCACCTTGTTCGACTCTTGGACTTTGAGGATCTCTTGAGCCCACGAGGTGTCCGGGGAGCGGGCTGAAGAGAGCGCCCCCCCCCCCTCCCCCCCGCCCAACTGAGATTACGAAGAAGGATCTAAGGAGGGCAGGCAAAACGCCTCAACACAGTGAAGAGGCATTCAGGACTCACATTTGGAATACAGGGCAGGGAGAAGCCCATATGCCATGATCACGAAGAGAAACTACACTGAAAAGGTGACAGGATAATCCCACACCAAGCTTTACTAACCCGTGGATGACTCCTGCAGTTGGATCCCCCCGGGGATGCCCAGGACACAGACATCAGAAACCAATTGGAACAACTTAAAGAACTAAAAAATCATAAATAACACACAATTAAAGCACTAGAAAAGGAATGAGACAAGAGAGAGAGACGAACAAAACTCCGGAAGGAATGTAAACACTGCAAAAGATCCCATGCTGAAGAAAGAACAACCACAAAACCAAAGATGAGCTACAAAAAGAAGATCGAGAAACGTCAAAAAGAATAGAAACACTAAAGAAATCAGAGAAGAGGAAATGAAAAAGGAAATCAAAACACTCATCCATTCAAGAGGAAAGAATGAAAAAGCCTTCAGAAGCAGAATGGAGGAGCAGAAACAAAGATATCGACAGACCTGGAGGACAAACACAAGAACAACTAAAACTTCACAGGAAAGATTATGAAAAATTTAAAAAAATACACAACAATGGAACAACCAGGGACTTGTGGGACACTATGAAAAGATCAAAACCCCTCCGCATCATAGCTATAGAGAGGAAGGGAGAAGAATCCCAAGAGAAAGGTATTGACCCAGATCTTCAACAGATAATAGATGAAAACTTCCCACAACTAAAAAGGACCAAATTCAATACACAATAAAGAAGCTACATGATAGACTCCAAAACAGACAAGATCAGAAAAGAATTCTCCACGCCCGTGGTGCTTGATGAAATTCTAAATGTGGTTACGGACCTTGAGAAAACAAAAAGAACTCACAACTATACTTCCGTGAAGGGAGGTGACTAAGAAAAAAAAGAGCAGCAACACAGTGTGGAGGGCACAAGTCCGAGTAACGGGGAAACTATCAGAATGAACAACGGAGCTTTCACAGCAAACGATAGTAAGGCAAGAAGAGGCGCGGCGGGGGTGTGGAGCAAAGCATTCCCAGGTTGAGGGCAATGGATGCCAGCCCAGGTTACGTATAAAAACCAGCAAAATGTCAATCATAGTGGAAGGAGCGAGGAAAATCTTCCATGACAAAACAGACTTGAAAGAATACCATGTCCGGAAAACACCAACCCTTGCAGAAAATAACGAAGCCAATTCAAAGACAGAGAGAAAGGAGGCAACCAACCCCAGGCAACTCAGAAGGGGGAGAAATTAATTAAAAACATAACTGCATACAGTAGAAACCTTAAATCAAACCGCAGAAGGGATAATAAGGCAAAAGGAAGCAACACAAACCTATCCGTCATAACTTAAAATTAATGGACTAAATCCCCAATCAAAAGAAATAGACGGGAACGGGATTCAGGAAACAGAATCCATCGATATGCTGTCTGCAAGAAAACACATCTTACCTTCAGGACAGCACCACCTTCAGGCAAGGGATGGAAAGAATATTCCAAGCAATGGTATAAAAAGAAAGCAGGTGTTTGCTCTTTTAATATCAGCAATTAAAAATTAGACTTCAAAAGTAAAAGAAATCAGAAGAGACAAAGAGGCCATACATTTTCCATCAAAGGAACAATCCACCAAGAATATTTCACAATTATGAATATAGATGCCCCAACATTCTGGTGCACACAAACTTTATAGACAATTCCCAGGACCACCAAGTCACAACTAGACCCCAGCACAGTGAATAGTGGAGTGATTTCAATACCCCAGAGGTCCTTTGGATAGGTCAACAGGACAAAAAATAAACAGCCGAGAGGACATCGAACTGAACGATATGGATCAACAAATGGACCTCATAGACCTCTACCGAACATTCCATCCTAATACCAGAGAATACACCTTTCTACTCAGCACCCCACGAACAATTCTCCAAATCGACCACATCCTGGACCAGAAGAAACCTCTACACATACAAAAAATTGTATGAAATAATTTTCATGCATCCTGTCAGAACACAGTGAAATGAAGCTCAACATCAACACACAACGACAAGCCCTCCTGCTACAAGAACACATGGAGACTAACAACACCTCGCTTGAATAATGAATGGGTCAAGGAAGAGTAACAGAAAGAAGATAAAAAAAACATTCCGGAACTGAATGGACAATGACAATACAACACAACAAAACTTTGGTTACCTTAAAAAGCATCCTAAGAGGGAAATTTATAGTCCCTTGGTGGCCTACATTAGCAAAAAACAGAAAGAGCACAAGTGAAAAGATTAACAACTACAGCTAAAAGCACTTGAGAGCGCAACAACAGATGAACACTAAACGCAACGTACAGAAGAAATAACAAAAATCAGAGCAGAAATCAAAAATGAAACAAAGAAAACATACAAAAAATCAATGAGCCAAAAGTGGTTCTTTGAAAGATAACAAGATAGACAGCCCTCTAGCCAGTTAGACAAAAAGAAAGAAGGACAACTCCAAATCAATACAATCTGTGTGAAAGGGAAATTCACAAACGGACAAGGAAAAGATCAAGAAAATTATATGGGGAACTATTACAAAGAAACCTATATTCTACCAAGTTTTGAAAACTAAAGAAATGGATAAATATCTGAGAATCTTGGGAATCACCAAAGCTTGCCAAGAGGAGACAAGCAGCTTTTAAACAGACCCAATACACATATTGAAAAATGAGGATGTAATAAAAGCCTCCAACCTAAAAAAAAGCCCAGGCCCAGACGGTTTCACACACAGAATTCTTAAAACATTCAAAAGACCTACAACCATATTATACTGAAACTGTTTAGAGTAACAATCAGAGGGAATCGCTCCAAATTCTCCTTCTATGAAGCCAACATCCACTCTATTACCAAAACCAGGCATAAGATACAACAAAACAAGGAGGAATTATAGACCCATCTCCCTCATGAACAGATGCCAAAATTCTACACAGAAAGACGGCAAATCGCATACAGACAACCCACATCCAAGAAGATCATCCATCATGACCAAGTTGGATTCTACCAGAGATTGCAAGGGATGGTTCACAAATACGAAAATAATATAAACATCATCAAACACTTTATACAACGGAATCAAAAGACAAAAAAACCACACCATCCATCGAATTGATGCTGGAAAAAGCCTTTGACAAAATCCAGCCATTCCCTTCATGCTTAAAAGCCTAGAAGGAATTGGGTGGAGGGTCATTCTCCACTGTAATTAAAGCATATATAGAGAACCCACAGCCAATATCATCCTAAAGAAAGGAAAGAACAAAAAAAAAGGAAACATTCCCTTTAAAGGGTAGGAACTCGCACAGCGCCCCTATCACCCTCCTCTTCAATATATGCTTGAAACATTGCTTAGAGCAATAAGGCAAGAAAGGATATTAAAGGAGTTAATGGTAAAAAGGAAGTCAAAACTATCCCATTTGCTGATGATATGGATTGTTTAACTTAAGAGATGCAAAAAACTCCACCAGAAACTCCTTAGAACGATTAACAGCTTCAGCAGTGGCAGGATACAAAATTACACCTTAGAAAATCAATTGGACTTTCTTTACCCAAAACAACAGCAACTGGAGAAAGAATTCAAAGAGAGTCTTCCCACTCACACTATAGCCTCAAAAACAATAAGATACCTAGGACCCACAAACCTACCACAAAGACACCAAAAGCCCTCTACAACACAATTTTTACCCTTAAGGAAGAAATTGAAGAACGAACCTGCAGAAGTGGAAAAAAACCTCCCAGTCATGGATTGGGAAAAATTAAACATTGTAAAAATGTCCATTTTACCAAATCTCCTGTATAGATTTAAGTGCAATCCCAATTCAAAATCCCCAAGAGTTGCTTCAAGGCTTTGGAAACAAAAGTTCTTAAATCTTAATTCATTTGGATAGAAACAAAAGACCCCTGAATAGCCAAATCACTCCTGAGTGAAAAGAGCTAACAGGAGGATCTTCAACCAGATTTTAAAACTCTACTTACAGGGGCTAAGTTATAAAAAAAAAACACCTGGTACTGGCACAAAAACAGACCGGTTGACCAATGGAACAAAAACGAAGTTCAAATCTCGACATATCAATTTCAGCCAACCTCATATTATTTGACAAGGGGGCCAAGAAACCACTAAAGGAGAAAAGACAGCATCTTCAGCGAGTGGGTGTGGCCAAACCAACTGGACACACTTGTAGAAGACATGAAAAAACCGACCTTAAACCCCTACCTCTCGCCCTGTACAAAAGTCAACTCCAGAGTGGTTAAAGACCCTCAACGTGAAAACCCCAAACTCGAAAGAGATAGAAGAAAAAGTTGGCCGCAGACTACAAGCTATGGCGTAGGAAAAGGACTTTTCCTATCAGACCAGCTGCACAAGAATTAAGGTTTCGACAATATTGAACAATGGGCACTCATCAAACTCAAAAGCTTCTGTTACATCAAAAGAAACAATCAAGGAAGTGAAGAGAAAATCCCACAGAGGGGAGGAAACCTTCATGGCAGATACATCTAGACGAAAGCAGGATTCCAGAATATATAAACACTCAAAAAACAAAGAAAAAAGAAAACAAACGACCCGCTCACATAGATGGAGCAAAGAACTGAACAGAGACTTCACACGAAGTGAAGAATTAGAGATGTCTGAGAAACCTCAAGAACTGCTCAACATACTAAATCATTAAGGAAATCAAATCCACAACCACTTAAAGATATTAATCCTTACTCCCATAAGATGGCTAAGGATCAAGAAAAGAAAACAAATGAATACCAAGTGGCTGGAGAGGGTTGTGTGGAAAGGGGAACACTCATCAACTGCTGGGTGGGAATGTAAACTCGTACAGCACTATGGAAAGCAGTGTGGAGAACCCTTGGAAGCTGTGGAATGAACTTTGCCACCGACCGCAGCCATACCACTAAACTCTGGGCATGTACCATCAAGACTTACGCCCCACAGAGATACATGCACGGTCCATGTTTATTTCAGCTCTCTTTCACAATAAGAACAGAGCTGGAACCAACCTAAATGCCCCTCACTGACGAATGGATAGATAGAAATGTGGTACAATCTACACAATGGAGTTCTATTGCAGCAGTAAAGAAAGACCATCACGAGCTTTGCGGAAAAATGCTGGAGCTCGAGGGACATCATGTGAGTGAAGTAACACATCCAGAAAAACCAAACGCCGATGGTATCCCTCATCTGTGGATGCTAGGCTCAATTTACCCAGTTTAAGTATTTCTTGTGTAGGACCCCCTGAGCTTCTGATACAAAGCAGTTGGGCATAATGGCTTTTGGAAAAACCAACAACAACACAGAAAAATACTGCATCAAGACACTGACTGAACACAGTGAAACTTCTGCTCAAAACAGTCACGCCCACATGGAAAAAGATATGAAAGGACTAAGAGATGGAAAGCAGTGTTTGCAAAAAAAAAAAAAAAAAAAAAAAAAAGAAAAAAAAAAAGAAAAAAAACAAAAAACTATTTGAACCTCTGGTTTCCTTATCTATAACCAATACCAGGTAATTCCACCTCCTTCAGGGGTCATTGTGATGATTATATGAGCTAATATTGCAAAATCCTTAAGATGTTATCTATTGCATAGTGACTAACACTATTGTTATTCTTTGCATATTCCTGCTGTAATTTTTTTATATGAGAAATAACCTTGATGTACTACTGGTAGTTACCAAACATGCCAGGTAATCCTAGGCTTCTAAAAAGAAAGATTCATATAACAAATTAAAATGTATGAATCAGGGCCTGGAGAGACTGGCCTTTCGGGTTAGAGCGCCGACCCTCTTACAGAGGACCCGGGTTCGACCCAGCACCCACATGGCGGCCGAGAACCGTTCTGAAACTCCAATTCCAGGAGAACTCCAGGTCCAGGGGAATCCGAGGACCCTCTTCTGACTCTCCCGGCACTGCACGACACGCGGGTGCACAAACTTGCATGCAGACAGTACAATCATACACGTACAGAAATAAATAATTAAAAAAAAATGCATGAATCTGATTGGGAAGACAGTTTAGTAGGCAAATTTCTTGCTACACAAGCATGAAGACCTAAATTCAGAACCAAGGTGTGGTGGTACGTGCCTATAATCCCAACCCTGGGAAGTGAAGACAGGAGAATCCTTGGAACTAGCTGGACAGACAGTGCAGCCCATTGGTGAGCTCAAAACATACGATGGAGAGCAATAGAGGAAGACGCCCAACAGTGACCTCTTGCTTCCACACTCACATACATAGGCACGTACCTGCACACACATGTACACACAGATGCAAACACCAAAATATTTAAATCAATAAACCAACTAATTAAATGCAGGAATCACATCATTTCTCAATCAAAATGTACAGGAAGAAATGGAGGGTCTGGAGACATGACTCAGCAGTTAAAGGCACTGCCTGCTCTTGCAAAGGACTGTAGTTCAATTCCCAGCACCCACACAGCATCTAACATTGCTATAACCCATTGTACCAGAGGAATCCAATGCCCTCTTCTGACATCGAGAGCATGCGCAACATGGGTGACACTTAACACACATTGGGGGGGTGGGCCAAGGCGAGCATACATTCACACAAATAAAATAAATTTTTTTTGGCTTTTCAAGACAGGGTCTCCTGTAGCCCAGCTGGCCTTGACTTGCTCTATAGACGCAGGCTGCCTTGAAATCACAGAGATACCAGCCTGCCTCTGCCTCCCAAGTTGCTAGGATTAAAGGCAATGTGCACCACGGCCTGGCACTTATTATTTTTTATGTGTAGGAGTGTTGTCTTTCTGCATGTAGGTTGGTGCCCCCATGAATGCAATGCCTCTGAGGTCAGAGAGGTGTCGGGATTCCCCTGAATTGGAGTCCAAAGATGGTTCTAATCCGCCATGTGGGTGCTGGGAATCGGAACCGGGTCCTCTGCAGGAGCACTTAGCTGTTGAGCCATCTCACCAGCCCCCCAAAATAATTTTTTTAATTTATTTTTATCAGTGTAATGATGTACTGTCTGCATGTTACGGTGTTGGCACCCAGTCATGCAATGCCACCGATCAGAAGAGGGTGCCAGATTCCCTGGAACTGGATGTTTAAAGACGTTCTCAGACCATGTGGGTGCTGGGGATGAACCCCGTGTCCTCTGCGCAAGAGTAGTTGGTGCTCTTACTGCTTAGCATCCTCCAGCCCATAAATTTTTTTTTTTTTTAAGAAAAGAAAAGGAGCAGATTAAAAAAATCAGGAAAGGCCAGGCTTGGTGGCACACGCCTTTAATCCCAACACTCAGGAAGCAAAGGCAGGCAGGTCTCTGTGAGTTCAAGGCCAGCCTGGTCTACATAAGTGAGTTCCAGGGCAGCTGGGGCTACAGGGAGACCCTATCTCAATAAATAAATAAATAAATAAATAAATAAATAAATAAATAAATAAACAAATATCAAAGGAAGAGTCTTTGGACTCTTTATAAAAAAAAAATTAGGAAAACTGCATAGAAAAAGATCCAACCACCCAAGTCTTAGGACCCACTGAGCTGTTTCCTCTGTCGCCTTGACCTTCCCCATGGTTATAGGGATCAGATCTGAGATTTGAACAAGAGAGCTCAGTAGAAGTACCTAAGTCAATAGTACACGCAATTTTTGGGAAAACTCAGGGACAATCCAGTTGGCCAGCAGCAGCAGCTCATCAGTTAACCGGATGCATAGCGACAGGCTCTTTGCATTTCTACACAAAGGATGTCCAGGGCTACAGTGGGGTCAGTGGGCAGCTAATAGAAGACCTCGTTAAGTCTTCATATGTTTCATGTATATTGAGATTTTAAAAACACCTGGCTCTGTTGTGACTGTATCATCTGTCCATTCCCTTGCTACGTGCAGTGCTTTGTCTTGGCTACTATCACACAGTAGTTACTAATTCTGTTAGTTTACTGTGTTTGTAAATTCTGCCTGTCTCATAAGCTACCTACGTTTCCACCTGGCACCATTTGTTCTCTTGTTTTTCTTTCTTGAGAATGGAGTAATCTTACTGTAAAACAAAGAGCTCACATAACAGAGTTCACCACTCTAATGCCTGGCATGCTGCCACATTCCAAAGAGCATTCAAGGCCTGATGAAACTTTTTCTGAAGTTAATAGAGGCCTGGAAAATTCTGAGTGTGGATCACTATGGTATGCATTTGTCATAAGCGGAGCCCTAGGTAACATTATTTTTTTTCCAAGTGAGCTATGTATTGAGAAAAGGAGCTTTAGAAAAAATATTGCATACTAAAAAGTTAAGATTGCCTAAGCGCTGAAAAATATGTGAAGACCTGACTTTAAAGAAAACTATATTCCAAAATTTAATTTTTGATCATATAATTTTTTGACTGAAAATCAGATTTCTAATGTCATTCTTTGAAATCTTGGTTGAAATGGAGGCTCTTGGGAAAGGGCAGGTGGGTATTCTATGTAACTTATCAAATTCCTGGGGGGTTTTCCCCTTCTCTAGCCCCCTTATTTTCTGTCACATCTTCATTCAGTTGTGAAAACAGACCCTGGTATGGAGAAAAAGAAATGAGTTACACGTCTGGGGGCCACTAAGCCTCAAGTTTACAGATCCAACCAGGTTCAAAATGGGTTTATCTTCATCTTCTTTTCTCCTTGAATTGTTTTTAGTTATGGAGATAGAGAGAGGGAGGAGGAGAGGAAGAGGGAGAGGGAGAGAGAGAGAGAAAGAGAAAGAGAGAGAGAGAGAGAGAGAGAGAGAGAGAGAGAGAGAGAGAGAGAGAGATGCTTCTGTTCACACCAGCTGTCGGGCGAAGACAGCTGCTTAGAATTCCAGAGGCCTGTGTTTGTGGCTCATGTGCTCTTCTTTCTGTGTGACTTGTCAGGTGCTCTTCTTTCTGTGAGACTTGTCAGGTGCTCTTCTTTCTGTGTGACTTGTCAGGTCCCCGAAAGACTTTTGGAGTTGTGACAGCATTTGACTGCATATTCTGAGAACACGTTGGCTCAATCTCAAGAGAATTCTTTTCTAATAAGTTCCTCATTGTGCCACTGCTGATTGGCAGTGACATGCATAGGGAATGGAGGCTAGCATTACCAACACTTCGGGCTCTCTGGTCTACACAGGTGGGGTTGAAGCATTAGCAGTTTGTTACTTAGCAGCTGAGGGTTTCACAGCGTGCGTGTTTAATGTGATGAGCACAGGCGCCTGTATTGTTGCTACTCTAGAGTTCTCACACAGTGGGATAAACCCTTCAGCGTGCTTCTTACTGTCTGTACCAAAAGAAGCAGTGGGAGAGTAGGTAGTTTTGTGGAACCCCCCCCTCGATATTTAATTCATGTAATGAAAAAATATCCACGAACTTAACTATTAGTATGTGAACTTGACTGAGCTGCTGCTCAGACTTTCTGCTTCTCAGGGTTTTGCTTATAAAATGGGAAGAATGTTAAGTATTACATTCTGTTTTCAACATTGTGAAGATAAAATATGCTCATTTAAGTGGAAATATTTTCTAGACTGTAATGCCTAGTACAAATATTTTGGGGTTGTTATCATTGTTACAAATGTTTACACTTTCAGGATTTATATGCATGATGAAATGAAGTTGAAGTTTCAGCTCTTTACCAAGACATGGTTGAAATGAAATGTCACAGTGAGGTGACAAATTGCCATTTCTACATTTTCAAAGGAAATGGTTGAGAGCTGGTTCCATTATTTTTTTTTTCATTTCTCCAACTTTTTGAGAGACTAAACCACAGAAAAGTTTAAATAATGAATATTCAGAGGTCTTCCTCTACATTCACCAAACCCTGCCATGTACTTTCTGGCTCTTGCCTATTGTGCTGTCAATTGTAAATATGCTCTCCAGTGTCTCCTGATAACAAAGCATCCTTTTTACGACATGATGCAATCATCACAGTCAAGCAATTTTTTTTAATTTTATTTATTTTCGTATGTGTATGAATGTACTGTCTGCATGTAGGTTTGTGCACCCATGTCATGCAATGCCCCGAGGTCAGAAGAGGGTGTCAGATTCCCCTGGAACTGGAGTCACAGACGGTTCTCAGCCACCATGTGGGTGCTGGGGATCAAACCTGGGTCCTCTACAAGAGCAGTCGGTGCTCTTAACTGCTAGGCCATCTCTCCAGCCCCTCAAGCAATTTTTATATACTACTGTGATCTAATGCTCAAGGCACATTTGTATTTCCTCACACGTCCTCTAGGGGATTTATTCCTACAGATTTTTTGGAAGGGGAAGTAGGATCGTGATTTGGTTAAGAATCCCATAATGAGTGGGGCCCAGGAATGCAAGTCACTGTGGAATATTTGCCTAGCATACAAGACACCTTGGGTACAAGTCCCAGCACTAAAAATGAGAAAGAGAAAGAAAACACAGAATCCTGTAGTGTTGTGTGGGATGTGCTGTCGTGGCTATCTAATCTCTTTTTATCTAAAACTATTCCTGTACCCCATTTTCTCCTTAATGACCTTGACTTTTTTATTTTTTATTTTTGGTCTTTTTGAGACAGGGTCTCCCTTTAGTCCCAGCTGGCCTGGAGTTCATTATGTAGGCCAGGCTGGCCTTGAACTCACAGAGATCTCCCTGCCTCTGCCTCCTGAGTGCTGGGATTAAAGTTGTGCACTACCATACCCGTCTATGACCTTGACTTTTATTTTTTTTATATATTTTTTTAATTTTATTTATTTATTTTTTATGTGTATGAATAAGTAAACAAGTAGAGAAACCCACCATACTGGAACTACTCCCACTTTCTTCTAACATTCACAGACCCCAGGGGGGGAAATGGAGAAGAATTTTAGCTAAAGTGCTGGTTGAAGGTGTGTTTAGGACTTTAAATTACTTCTGAAATGCCTGAGTGGGCAGAAAACCGGTGAGATCTCGTCAGGGCCGAGGCACAGCTGTTCTCACTGCGTACAGATGACCAACCAGTATTGAAAATGAAGCTGAAGGATTAGACTATCATGGGTCACTTCTGCTCCACACATTATATATGTGTTAATACCTACTTTTTAAGACTGACTTAAATTACACACACACACACACACACACACACACACACAAATTAATTTCCCATTAGTTCCAGCAAACCAACCTGTTTATTTTATAAGGAAATGCCATTACACTCAATATAATTGGACATGTAGAAAAATGCTTGTGCTTAAGATTTAGATCTTTGCAAATTAAAGACTGGCATACACTTCACTGCTTCTGCAAAATTTATACATTATACACAGATGTTCCTCATAGCCTATCATTATAGCCCACAAACCTTCCTCAGGAATCTGAAGACCTTCAAAAGTATCACTTCTACTTTAGGGAGTAATAGTCAATGTTCAAATCCTGGAAAATGTTATATGCCACAAAACCTGAACCTCTACTGCATGAAGTTTATCCATCCTTTCTACATGCATATCCATGTTAAGTTTTGTTTATTTCTTTTAATTTCCAAAAGAGGAGCTTTAATGTTAACTAGCTTCAGTTAACTCAATCGTAACAAGAAAACTAAATAAGATACTTTAACACATAACTTTTTAAAATCCAAACAGATCATAATTTACTTACACAAGAAAATGAGATTGTTGTTTTGAAGACCCAGTAGAGAGGAGGAATGGGGGCAGAGAAGCAGGAGGAGGAGAAAAGAAAGTATTGTCGATATGGATTTTGTTGGGGGAAAGGCAACATAATTACATCGTTAGAACAAATGCAATTCCCACTGGAAAATTAGTGCTTTATGTAATGAATTGAGAAATAAAATATATCACATGAATTTGCATAAAACAAAACAGAGATAAGGGAAAAATAAATATGAAAACCAAAAATAAAAAGTTAGAAAGAAAAGAAAGATGAAATTTTCTTTCCCCCACCCATTTCCTCTACTCCCTTTCCGGAAAGATCAAATTTTGCAAGATCTTTCCTCAAAACCTTACTGAATGTGTTTTAAATGTCACCATTTAAAGTTCAGGATTGCCCAGTCAAGGGAACATGGGAAAGTGCATCACCCAGGTCAAACCTACTCATTGTTCATACCCAACTAATATTTCTTGAATGCCAACTATAGACTATAGCATGCATAGGATATAGAAGAGAACAACATGGGTGAAGCCCATGCCCCCATGGAACAAATGTAATGTAGCAGAGGAGTTAAGAAGCAAACACTGAGGCAATAAAAAGTTAAATAAGAGAACAACAGAGGGCAGATGTTATGGAAAACAAAAGCAGGGTAATGAGGACAGACAGTCATGAAGCTGCCAGTGTCCTTAGGAGGTCAGGTTTGAACAAAGACTTGAATGAGTCAGGTGGTTAAAGAGGCAAGGGGTAAGGAGACTGTTCTGGCTAAGGAACAGTGCAAAGTTCCTGGGGTGAGAGCACTTGTCCTGCTTGACGAACACCGAGGACATCAGTGTGACTGCAGCAGGATAAAGAAAAGAAAGTGTGCAAGACACGAGAGACAGTGGCACCAGGTCCCTTGGGGCCTCTGAATCTTAGGCCAAGAAGTTGTCTGATTGCCTTGCATTTCAGCAGGATCCATCAGCCTGAACTGTGGACACAGTACAGGTGCTAGCAGCCGGGAAAGAGCAATGGTGGTTTGAGTTTGAATCCTTACTGAAGGGGAATCAATAGAAATCCTGATGGATTGGGCATAGATACATATCTACATATGACCGAAAGAGTAGAGCAAAAATGACTCCCACAGAGATGACACTGCATCCTTCTCAGCACAGCACACCAGAGATGCAGAAAATATTTTCCTCATAGCGATGTTAACTTTAGTCACCTGATTTTAAGGTGATGACAACTAAACTTATTGTAAAGCTGCTATCTTTCCTTTATTAATTAATAAGTATCTTTAGGGGATAAGTTAGCTTCTGACAACTATCATGATCACTTGACCCCATATGCTTGGGTAGACTAGTTGCAAGAGTGTGTGACAGAGGAAAGCTGTTCAAATCATGGTGGACAGGAAGCACAGAGTGGCAGGAAGTAGTCAGGAACAGCATCTCCCTACGAACCTGCCCCCGGTGACTGACTTCTTCCAACTATGCCCACCTCCCAGTTTTCAGAACCTCACAAGATAGCCTACCAGCTGGGAAACAAACATCCAAAGCACAAGCCTGTGGGGATTATTTCCTCTTCAAAGCAGAACATTCCACACTGGCTACCAATGGATTATGGCCATTTCATAATACAAATAGATTTAGTCTGTGAGTCAGTTACTTTCCTGTTGTTGTGATATGGAGGAAAGAGTTTATTTGAGCTTAGGTTTCCAGGGCTCCATAATGGCGGGGAGGCAAGGCAATAGAGGAGCCCTGAGTAGAAAGCCAAGCAATCACATCTTCAAGCCAGTACCAGAAGCATAGTGTGACTGGTAATCTGGCAAGGTTTAAGAACTCAAAAAGGGACTTTCTTCCTCCAACAAGGCCACACCTTCTAAGACCTCCCCAAATAGCTCCAAACCAGCTGGGGACAAAATGTCCAAATACTTGGAGCCTATGGGGGACATTCTCATTCAAACTACCACAGTCTTAATAGAATAACATTATTCAAAAGTCTCAAGGTGGTCTCTTAGCTGCAAACCCCAGAAAAAACAAAAGGAATATTAGTTTTACTAACAATATTAATTAATTGATTATTCATATTCCTATTCCAATAGACAATGGCACAGAGTAAGCATTCCTATTCCAAAGGGAAAAGCAAGAGGAGAGCAAAGAAAGATTGGAGCAAAGCAAGACCAAAACCCAGGACAGAAAACAGTAATACTTCCTCTATGACCATCATCTGGGACATGTAGTACTATGAGAGCGCCGCCAGCCTAGGCAGCCTCAGCCCTGTGCCTACCATTTGCAGCCCACATGACATAACTTGGGCTGGCCCCACTCATTGCCTGCAGCTTCTCTCTGCAGATGTTTTCCATTCCTGGCATCTCCATTCTGGGGTTTCCAATGAAGCTTGGGTTTCACCATCACAGCTTCACACATTACCCTCTTAGGGCCTCCCCAAAGGGAATCCACCTCTACCACACATTCTGTCCTCACAGGCTTTCCTTTGGAACACTGGTCTAAGGATGCATGACCCCATAACTGTTGTATCCTGTGTGTCTGTAAATCCAGTACCACATGGAAAACACCAAGATCTTCATGCAGCTTGAGTAGTAGCCAGCTTTCCTTGGACCATAGCACAGTGGCTTCTGAGTGTCTAGGCAACTGAACCCAAGAAAACTATCCCTAGGTAGTTCCATGTGAGCAGGAAATCCCAATAGCTCTCTCTTCTCAAAGAAGTTTCCAGCTGTATACCCTCAGAGCCTTCAAAGGATGAGTCTGGCCAATTTACTACCATCCCAATGGAAAGTGCTTGGTTTTTCTTTAAAGAATATGTATAAAATAATAAAAGATAACTTATTTGATTCAACCATCATAAATCAATTTTTATTAGATGTAAAGTGTTTAGAACATTGTCACATATATTATAGGTAA
Source organism: Rhizomys pruinosus (assembly GCA_009823505.1). Lineage (NCBI taxonomy): Eukaryota > Metazoa > Chordata > Mammalia > Rodentia > Spalacidae > Rhizomys > Rhizomys pruinosus. Next base: position 500,024 of record VZQC01012273.1, on the reverse strand, counting down.
GTGTTATTATTTTAACACCCCAGAAGATAGAAGACCTTAACATTAATGCAAGGGAGGATTACAAAAAATGGAACGAAAATATGCAAAAGTTCAGGCTGTGTAAAATTAGGTAGCACTAGCTCATATGCTTGATTAAATACTGTCCCCTCAGAAGGACAAAGCATCACACCTTTTCTGTGACACATTGCTGTGGTCCTCTGCCTCACCGTGTCCTGAAGTGCACGGAGTGTTTATGTGCATAAAAGGCGAGCTCCAGAACTGGGAGGGAGGACGAGCCAGACCAAACATGAGATGTTTTCTCTCTCTGTCAGTCTTACTCAAGAATTTAAGAAGAACGTTACTGTTTTAAATCTATATAGTCTGCAATAGAAAACTTGGAAAAACTTTGCTAATAAAGCCAATGCTAATAATGCTTGTGTTTATGGCCATTTTAGTGTATCATTTAGCAGAAGCACAGCCTTACCACTGACAACCCTTGTTAATTTCTAATGGAGATGAGGGAAATAGCCATAACTGAATGAAGAGTGGAGAACATCACAAATGGGAAGGAAAGCCCCAAAGAAAGAGAGAGGCTATGTGCCGTCAGCCACTGTGTGGAACAGTGAAGGGAATTCAACCCAGAACAGTCCTGCTGAGTCTGTCCTGCTAATCTCTTTCATCACTATGACAAAACCCCTGAAATGATTCCAAAGAAAAGATTTGGCTCTTGGTTTCAGAGGTTTCGTCCCATCCTGTGAGACACTCATGGAAGATGAAAGTTGTTTCCAAGAAGAGGTGAGAGAATTAACAGCAAAGTCCAGAGCCAAGCTATACACCCTTCAGAGATAGGGCCCACAGTGAGCACTTCAGTTGGTTTCCACCTTCTACCTTTACCACCTCCTAATAATTTATTCAAAATTAGAACCCATAATTGAACTAATCCATTGATGAAGGCAGAACACTCATGACACAATCACTTTCCAAGGCCCCTACCCCTGAACACAACTTGCTTCAAGGACCAAAGCCATCAGTACATGAACCTTTTGTGGAGACATTTCACACCATATCAAAACATGGTCTGCAGTGCTAGTTGCCTAGCTACCATGAGACCAGCCTAACTATGTTTTATGTATATAAAGCAGTGTGAAATTTAAAATATTATGAGGTTAGTAGCTTCAGGTATTAAACAGCAGAAAAGACCATTCTACTCCATCATGTCAACTTCAAAAGTAGTTTTTTGGTTACCAGATACCTGACAGTTGTAGATAGGCACTAGAGAGCCAAAATGGATTAGGGGCTGCCAGAAAGCTGCACTGGATGTAAAAGGAGATGACCTTAAAGTCATTACAATTAGAATAGCTTCTCCTTTGAGACATCTCCCATGCCAGGACCAAAAAGATGGCTAGCTCTATACTATTAAAGCAGCAATAAAGATTGCTTCCTTCAGAGCATGAAGCTGTGTTTGCCAGTAGAAAATCTTATTAGGATCAGTAATTTTTGCCCTGATCGATCCCTGCCAAGCTGTTTGCATTATTCTTTCATCTATAACAAGATAGCGTGCCTTTTAAAATATAGTTAAAAGCCTGTCCTAAGAAGCAGATACACAGACAGTTGTATAAATAAAAAGCTCCAGACAGGATAATAGAATAAGGAGCTCTATGTCATGATTCCACATCTGCCTAACCAATGAGGATGACATTCATACAGTTTAAAACATCAGAAATCTAAGATATCAGATAAATGCCAGATATCTACAATGAAATGACAGATGCTCCCAATTATAAAAATAGCCATTCCACTGATAATGGGGATAGAAATATTAAATGTCATGTAGAATGGTAGAGTTGGCTATATTAATTTTAGCAGTGTAGTGAACATTTGGAAAGCAAGTGTTTTGCCTAATACATTGCCTTTTGACATGCCCAAAGGCTTGTTTCTTCAGTTGATACAGATATTGTTAACACTGTATATGCTTCAAAAAGTATAATCAAAAGAGTGGGCAAGAAACACAAATATGGCTGAAGAGGAATGGAAAAGGATGTTTTTCTTTGAAAATGGGATGGGAGGGAAAATTCAAACATAGCTTCACTAAGTTTTCATCTTTCTGTGACTTGATTTCTTCAAACACAAAATGGGACTGTAATGAGACCATCTGTTGTGTTTCCTGGGGAAATGTGAAGAAATGTCTCTTTACCAGAGAGGATACTGATGACAGACCAAAGAAATTGTTCTAGCCAAGTCTAGCCTGGTGAACCAATGAGCTTATTGGAGCTACTTGCAAGAATATGGGTGGTGGTTACTCATAGAAGAATGGCAGCTACACCACCCCAAAGTTCACCTCACCATGGGTGACAACTCACAAAAGATGCATTCCTAGAATTCCCTTTCTGACTTTCAGACAGCTCCATAGAATAGTCTCTTCCTCCCAGCAACTGTTTGCTACTTATATAATTTGGGGGCCCCTTGGAGGAGCGGTCCCAACAGTAGTATAACTATCAAGTCTTCCTAAATCTTATCATTTTCATGAGCTTCCTAAGTAGGCTTAACTTCCTTAGTTGTGAGTCTTCTTCCCTCCTCCCTCCTGAAGGGAATATTTCACATCACAGGAAATAGCTTCAAAATACTACCTCACAGGGCTAAAGTAAGACATAAATGTAGTAATATTTAGAAAACTCCCAGCACGGGGCCCAGCACCTAGTAGGCAATAAATAGTCAGTCACCTTGGTATCCCTGTTGTCTATGGCACAGAAACATACCTCCCTTGAGTTCCCAATAACATTCAACCCAAAAATAGTGGATGTAGTTGGTATATAGAAGTTGCACTGCCTTCCTGAGTGCCCAGATCCTCATGCAGATGATGACCCTTCCCTGAGACTGACCCACAGGAAGGCTGGCCTCCTTTACTCTGGCAGGTGCTCAGCTGGAGGTAGGTTCTATGTTAGGTTGTAAGCCAGTCACCCTGCCACTCCCCTTTATTCAAGTCATTGGTACATGTACATGAAACAGCCCGGTCAGAATGAATCTCAGGGTCTTGAAGAAAATGATGAGGCAAAGAATCCATCTGAATATGCTCAAGGAAGCTCAGGACCTCAGCTGCCACTGAAAGCCATACTACTACCCAGGGAAAACAACCTCTGGATGTCATGAGTTAGGGGAAAAAGCTGGTCTTCAGTAGCCTGTTGGAAAAACCTCCACTCCCATGCATAAGGACCTCCCGTGATAGGAGAAGATAAATCTCTTTTAAAGACTTTCAACTGAGTTTTTGATACCTTACTCCACACACACACATGGGGGAAACCCTTAACTGACACACCAAGAAGTTAGCAAAACTACAACCCAAAGCTCAAGAAGGTTAGAATTGAAAGCTAATAATTCTTAATAATATCATCTTTAGATCTTTTAATGTCTTATAGCTGAGTCTTTCTGTTGCTGATTATGGTTTATTGTGGTACATCAGAATTACCTTCTAGCATAATTTTACTGATATACAAGAAAGGTTTTACTTTACTCTGAAATTAGAATAGATTGGTTCTATGTAATAAACATGCATAACCACTTAAAGTCCTTATTTGATTTGCTTCATATATTTTGTAGATTATTCATTCTGGTATATTCATTGGGAAAATATCAGGTTTTCAAATTCACACGTTCATGGAAAATCCTCTGTGAAAGTGATGAGCAACTAGGAATACCTGCTTTGAGAATTTTCCAGAACAAAAATGATCTTGTCCATATTTTATGATAGAATTTGAGGGACATAGGGAGAATATCACAATATACTAGAATGGACTACAGCACCTAGGCCCCCAAAAATAACCTCCCATCCAGGAAAGCATTGTGCAGAGGGCATTTTCATTGTGGTTTGGTTTCTAAGGTACAGGAAACCATGCCCAATAGAGAATGCCATTGGGGTAGGGACCAAATTTAATGCACAAGCTTTGCTAGTAGAAGCCCACTCCCTTCCCCATGCTGTTTTTCCCCCATCAGCTTCTAACTTACTTTACAGACACAGTTGAGGAAAAGATCATAAGAAATAAAGGATCCAGTGGATACTACTTGTGAAAGGAGACTGGGAGCACTTAGTGGGAGTAAAAAATGAAAAGGAAAGGGGAAAAGCCAAAAAGCTTGTAGAGCTAAGAAAGGAAAAAGCCCTCAAGTATGTAGGTAGAACTAGATAGAGAAATTTGTTAAATTTTGTATGTTTTAAATCTGTAATAGTTATAAAGAGGATATTATATATAGGAGGAGATTGAATGGTGAATATAAACCAAGGTCAGGAACAGGAAGACTTAACATCTTAAACATATCAATTCTGATAAAATTGGTCTATTCCAGCCAAATCCACCAAGATTTTTTTAATTAACATGATAACCTAATTAAACATTTGTAGGGAATATTAAAGGCCCAAGAAGAGTCAAAATGGCTCCTGAGGAGGACTAAAGTTCGAGAAGGATTTGACATTATGTTTTGGATAGAAGATATCTCCCATAGACTACTGTATTTGAGCACTTAGTTTTTTGGGGTTTTTTGTTTTTGTTTTTTTGGTCTTTTTTGAGACAGGGTCTCCCTGTAGCCCCAGCTGTCCTGGAACTCACTCTGTAGACCAGGCTGGCCTTGAACTCACAAAGATCCGCCTGCTTCGGCCTCCTGAGTGATAGGATTAAAGGCATAGGCCACCATGCATGGCTCATTTATCTATCTCTCTATCTTTCTATCTCTCTATCTCCCTATCTCTCTATCATCTCTCTCTCTATCTATCATCATCAATGTAGGTGTGTATATATCTATCTATCCATCATCATCATCTATATCTATCATCTATCTAATGTTCTTTCTTTCTCAAGGAAACAAAGCATTATGAGTACTGACAGAAAGTGGCAACTGGAGAAGAGGTTGAGAGGTTGAAGCTAAAGGAGAAACAGTGAGTATCCTGTCCCAGCAGGACCACATGAGTACAGGAAGGTGTAGTACCTACAGCACAGACAAGAGTTTGGGGTCCTGTATTCAAACTAAAGGAGGAAGGAATAGTTATTTCAGATAATTTATATGGGTATCTAAATAATCTTAAAATGGTCAAGTGGTCCTTTTAAGTACTTGCAATAGCACTAACTTAGAAACAGAATATATCAGCTATAAATCCTTCCTTCTGTAGCTGATCCCTCTTAAACATGCTATATTAAATCCAATCAATTCGACTGCAGTTACTGGTCAAATTTGCTATTCTTTACAGTGTGTTTCTATTGGCTTTGAAATGGTTCATTTTAAGCAGACATTTTATTAAATGGAGAACATTAAATGAAAAAAGAAAATTAATTGCTAAAATGAAAAACAAGGGGCCGGAGAGATAGCCTAGAGGTTAAGAGCACTGACTGCTCTTGCAGAGGACCCGGGTTCGATCCCCAGCACCCACATGGCGGCTGAGAACCGTCTGTAACTCCAATTCCAGGAGANTTCATCAATGGATTAGTTCAATTATGGGTTCTAATTTTGAATAAATTATTAGGAGGTGGTAAAGGTAGAAGGTGGAAACCAACTGAAGTGCTCACTGTGGGCCCTATCTCTGAAGGGTGTATAGCTTGGCTCTGGACTTTGCTGTTAATTCTCTCACCTCTTCTTGGAAACAACTTTCATCTTCCATGAGTGTCTCACAGGATGGGACGAAACCTCTGAAACCAAGAGCCAAATTTCTTTGGAATCATTTCAAGGGTTTTGTCTAGTGATGAAAAGAGATTAAGCAGGACAGACTCAGAGGACTGTTCTGGGCTTGATTCCCTTCACTGTTCAACACCCAGTGGCTGACGGCAACTAAGCCCTCCTTTTTTGGGCTTTCCTTTCATTGCCGCTAGCTTCTTTCTTTCGTGATTTGAGACCTCTCAAAGCTCGTTCCTCTTCCCATTCAATGGGTTCTGAAAATGTTTCCGGACTCTCTCCTCCTGTGCTAAGAAAAGGATTTCCAACAAGAGAGTTGATCAAAGGGTGACGTTTTAAATGGAGACGGTTGTTGATTGTGACACACAATTTGAACTAGGCATAATTTCGTGCGCACCAGAACACGTTAATAGGCATCCATAATTATTAGCTCTTGCAGATTTGATTTGATCCTACTATTGGTTCTTCAAATAGAGTTCCTCTTATTTGCTTGCCATACTGGCAGCTCGTAAAATTGGCAGTTGAATAGACTATGTCTAAAATAGGGACCAATGAGTGAGAAAGCTGTAGTTCTTTCCAATTACCTCCGAGTAAAAGCGAGCGTCTACTCGAGGCTGCGTAACTGGTGCATACACAGGTGAGGGCTGAAGCTTGTTATTAGCAGTCCCTGTTGTTATCTTCCTCAGCACTCTGACGGGTTTTCCTATGCATAGCCGTTTCGCGCCTGTGTTATTTGAATCGTCGAATAATGAGCAAACAAGATCGCCTGTACGGTTGTTGCTACGCTAGAGTTTCTCATCAGGCAGGGCGATAAGCCATTCGAGCAAGTGGACTTCCAATTACTGTGCGTGAAACCAAAGTAGACTCAGCAGTGGAAAAGGTGTGATCTTTGTCCTTCTGAGGAGGGTAGTATGTGACTAGTGTAATGGAACTCCCCCTCATCACTAATTGGAGAGCCCTATTTCAGAATGCTTAGTATGGAAAATAATATCATCGAAATCTAATAACTATTAGTACCTAGTCAAGAAGCCCTTTGACTAAGACCCTGCGTCTTGCTGGCTCACAGACTAATTCGTCCTGTTTCCTCACGATTGGTTTTGCTTAATTTAGATAATACTGCTGCCCGCATAGAATGTCATAATGTAATATTACAAAATTCTTGTTCTTTTCAATCATTTCGATAGAATAAAATTCATGCTGTCACTTCTAAGGTTGTGGTGGATAATATTTCATGACTGATAATGCCTAAGCCTACATTTATACGCCGATTTTGCGGTTGGTTGTAGATCATTGTTACAAAGGTTGGTTTACACTTCAGGATTTATGCGAACGCCATGGCATTATTGATGATAATGCATAGTTAAGCAACAGTTTCTAGGCTGCTTACGCAAGAAGGCCATGGTTGAAATCTGTTAAGTAGATGTCTATCAGTGAGGCGCGCAGTGACCACAGGATTGCCATTCTCTCTCTATCACTCATGTAAAAGTGTGAAATGTCGAGAGCTCTCTGGTTCCGAGTGTATTTGTTCATTCTGTGTGGCTCATTCTCTCCAATTTGTGAGACCACCTGCGTGACTCCCATAAAAAAACCACCAGAAAAGTAAAATAATAGAATATTTCAGTGGTACATATATACCTCTACATTACACACCAAACCCTACACATGTACTTAAACTGAAGAACATCTTATGCCATGATTGTGCTGTACAAAAATATGATCCAAATAATGCTACTCACAGTAAATCATCCTAGATACAATGAACATAACCTTTTTATACACATTGCATGCCTATACATCATCACAGTTCAAGCATTTTTTATTAATTTGTATTTTGATCTTCATGTTCTAAACGCTTATGTGTATGACATAGTATCTGTCAGCATGTAGGTTAAAAAATTGTGCAACCCATGGTTCATCGAATGCCCCGGGAGGTCAGTTGAATCAAAAGAGTGCAGAAGTTGATAACCGATTTCCCTCATTGGATAATCTGGAGTCACTAGACGCATAGTTCCTCTTTACAGCACCACAACAATGCTCAAGCCGATCTTCTGCGCATCTAGGAAGACTTCTGGGTCGTCCAGTAGGCTACAATATAGACGCAGTACTGCATGCTCCTTATACTGCCAGGCTCTTGAGGGTAGGCCAAATCCAGACTGCCAGAAACCTCCTCAAGTTGGCCTCTAATTTTTAGAGGAAGAGATAGTGCACTATACATTGTGAGGGATTCTATCCTGCTCACATGGCACATATTGGTATTATCCTCCTACCACTATGGGATAGGTTCCTTCCTTGGGTCAGTTGCCTAGACGACCGGTCACTATGATTTCGCACAGACTTGTGTTTGATGGGTCCAAAAAGACTAGCGGCGTTGACTACAGTCAGATGATCAAAGTGCGATTGTGTGCCATTAGGGAATCCCATGTAATAGAGTGGATCTTGGCCCGGTGTTTTAGCACATTGCAAGTACACTTGTGGAGGATTATTATATGTAGCCTTATGCATACTTAACAGACACACCTCTGAGCAGGCGATACAAGTCCCAGCACTAAAAATGAGAAAGAGCGAGATTAGATATAGCGACATCAGTGACATCCTCGTTAGATCCTAGTGTCTCCAGGGAAGTGGTAGACATGCTCGTGGCTATCTAATTCTCTTTTTATCTCAATGACTATGTCCATTGCATACCTACCTAGTTTGTTTTCCTTTAATGACTCATGTGAAGCTTTTTGTTGGATTTTTTAATTTTTTCCCCGTCTTTTTGAGAGGGCAGGGATCGTGCCCTCCTTAGACCCAGCTGGGAGCCTGGGTAATAGTTCATGTTTGTAGGCGCCAGAAGAACTGGCCCCTTTGAACTCACAGGTGATGACGAGTCGTCAACCTGCCCTCTTGACCTCCTGAGGCTTCTGGCGAATAATATAGGTGTGTCAAACTACACATACACCGATCTAATGAGCCTTAGACGGTTCCTTATTTTTCTTTATAGATTTTATAATAATAAAAAAGAAAAAAAAAATTATTTTTTATGTGATGAAAATAAAGTAAACACATTACGTAGAGAAATGCCACACCATAGCAGTGGAACATACTCCCACTGATATTAGTCTAGAGCCATTACACGAGACACAGGGGGTGGAAGATAGGTGGAGGAAGGCGCAAGCCCATTTTAGCTCAAAGTGAATCTGGATGTCTTAGTAAGGTGTGTTTATGGAGCTTTAAGAATTACCCTTCTGAATATGCCTGCAAATGCAAGGATAAGTAGGCAAACAGTGAGATCTCGGGCTCCGAGAGGGCCGAGGCACACTGCCTCGTTTCACAGCTTGCGTTACAATACGACCAGGCGAGCGAGCGTCTATTTCGAAATGTAAGGGCTTGAAGGATAGACATATCCATGTGAAGTCATGCTTTCCTGCTAACGCACACAATTGATGGATCTAATTAATAGTGTTAAATACGTCTACTTTTATTAACGACTGACTAAATTACACACACACACACACCAACTACGATCCATTCGACACACACAAGAATTTAATTTTTGCCCGAGTGTGTAGTTTCCATGCTAAAGAACCAACCTGTTTATTTCTTATTAAGATTACTCCCAATTTTCCATCATCAATATTCCCTTTAGATTGGACACTGTCTCCTCTTGCTTTTCACAAAAACCTTCTGTTGTAGCTTAAGAAAAGATGTATTGAGATCTCCTGCACCATACTTGTTAAAGCGACCCCTAGTCTAGGTGAGCACTCTTTCACTGCTTCTTGGCATAAGGAAATTTTAATACAGTGATAATAACAAACAGATCTCCATTTTTACCTCATAGTGCTCCAATATTCTATATATGAGTCCTATATCAAAAAGCCTTCTCTTCAAGGTACCAGTTCTGAAGACATTCAAAAAGTATCACTTCTTACTAAATTAAGTGGAATTCAGTAATTTAGTGTGCTCTATTATGTTTTCAGGATTATCGGCTGAGAGATAAATGAATGGTAAGTCACCATCTTCCACAGAAACTTCTGAACCTCTTATGCGTCATGAAAGAGTTTATATCATCCTTGTCTACAATGCTTATTCTTAATCAACAAGTGGACTCTTTAGTAGTTTTTTTAGTTATTTCTTTTAATTTCCAAAGAGAGCTTTAGATTCATAACTAGACTTTCAGTTAACTCAATGACAGTAAACAAATGAAAACTCTACAATAACCCCAAGATACTTTAACCATCATGAAACTTTGTCTCATAAAGTAATTCCTATGGAAACAGATCAATTTTATAGTTCCCCAGGTCTGGTTTTTATCGGAGTGCATTATTGGCGAGCAGGAAAAATGGATCGTGTTATAAGAATTAGGGTTTTGGTCTTTTTGTTTAGAAGAGGGAAAGAAAGTCCCCTTTGCCCGACTTTACTTAAAAGAGCACGGACCTGGAGATGCCAAATGGGGACAGAGATAAGCCACGAGAGGAGCAGAACCAATACAAGTAAGATGTTTCTGGATTGTTCTGGATAAGTGCCATTGTATTGTATTGGGTGGGAATTGAAACTGGTGCGAACACATAATTATTCTATTCTGACTCAGGGCTTCCTCTATGTGCCTGGCCTCCCCGCCTAGAAACTATAATAAAGAATGCAATTCCCCACCTGGAAAAGAACCTAAAGCTCGATAAATAAAGCTCGCTTTATGTATCCTCACTCCGAAATTGTGAGAATAATACAACAAAAACAATATCACACCAGAGATAGAGGATTATTAAACCTGACTGCAAATACAACAAAACTAAACAGAAATGCCACTAAGTAACTGATAAATGATAAAATATTTGATAAAAAAATGGCCCATAAAATTAAACCCATTGAGTATTAGAAAGAACAAGACACACCGAGATTGAAATGTGTGATCTATTTTCCCCAGCTTCTCCTTATTGTCCCCCTTTGTCTACGTAACAGGACAACTATATAACTCCGCACAGCATATAAGTGTGCATTCATATAGTTTTGCAAGATCTTCCTCAAAACCTTAACGAATGGTGTGTGTTTAAAGGTTTTCACCCATTTAAACTATGGGTTATGCCATAGTGCATTTGATTGGGCTCTCATCTTGCAAAACTGGGGAAGCAGTGGGGGCGAAAATAGTGGCATCACTCCAGCAGAGTCAAGTCAGTCACCCTACTCATTGTTCATACCCAACTAATATTTCTTGAATGCCAACTATAGACTATAGCATGCATAGGATATAGAAGAGAACAACATGGGTGAAGCCCATGCCCCCATGGAACAAATGTAATGTAGCAGAGGAGTTAAGAAGCAAACACTGAGGCAATAAAAAGTTAAATAAGAGAACAACAGAGGGCAGATGTTATGGAAAACAAAAGCAGGGTAATGAGGACAGACAGTCATGAAGCTGCCAGTGTCCTTAGGAGGTCAGGTAGGGCAGGTTCCTAGGATGATTGCTGTCCTGACTACTTCCCTCTCGAACTAAAGATCCCAATTGAATGGAGTCCAACCTCCCTCTGTGCTTTTACAAGTGGTTACCACTCCAAATACGGAAGTTTGAAAGCCCGTAAGAACGTTTCCCCTGCCCCGACTTGTTTTCCTGAGCGCAACAAGACGTACACAGCGAACTTAGGCATCCATGATCTCCTGCGAAGATAATTGGGTGAGAGGGTCCAAACTTGATTTCCACAATGCTTGGAAACTGAACAAGCGTTGTCAAGAAGCTTAACTTATCCCGAGCCGACAAATGCAAACCTTTAGACTTAGCAGATTACTAGGAATAGAAAAAAAGAAAAAATAGGCCAATGGCTATAACCGAAAACACTTGAAGTGTAGACTAAGTGGTCTCAGTCCCAATGACGTCCTTACAAATTCAGTTGACTAGAACGCTTAAACCTAAGTCCAGTAAGGGATAAGCAACAAGTTAAAAATGTTGTTCCTTGACATGCCCTTCCTTGCAGTTTCATCGAGGATCCATCAGCTTAAACGTGTTGACCACAGGTTGACTTAGACGCAAAGGACTGCCCCGAGTGTTGCGTCATCTTCTGGGGAGCTCACAGTCCGTGTGGAAAGATTGCATACTATCTGCTTTCGTGGTGTTCATTATGATAGATATGTAGTTCTTTGTAATGTCCCCACATTTACCATTCTGAGGGATATAGTGGCATAATCATGATTAGCAAATCCCCTTGTTCAAAGTAATAGGATTTTCAAACTCAATTGACCACCATTGCTCTTTCCCGTGGCTGCAGTGCACCTGTACCTGTCACAGGTCGGGCAAATTCTAGATACATATCTACCACTTGATATGCTGCTGACATTCTCTGTGTTAGAAGGCATGAGCCGAAAGAGGTAGTAGCAAAAATGCACTCCCACAGAGAGACACCATCCCTCATGCACAGCACACCATAGAGCAGAAAATACCCTCATACGATGGTAACTATCACCATTGGATGATGACTAACTAAAACTATGAGTCTCGATCCCCTATAATTAATATAATCTAGGATTTATATGGTAGGCTTCTGAAACCTATCATTGATACTTGACCCCATATGCGTTGGGTAGACATAGTCGCAAAGAGTGTGTGACCAGAGGAAAGCTGTTCAAATATCATGGTGGACAGGAAGCACAGAGTGGCAGGAAGTAGTCAGGAACAGCATCTCCCTACGAACCTGCCCCCCGGTGACTGACTTCTTCCAACTATGCCCACCTCCCAGTTTTCAGAACCTCACAAGATAGCCTACCAGCTGGGAAACAAACATCCAAAGCACAAGCCTGTGGGGATTATTTCCTCTTCAAAGCAGAACATTCCACACTGGCTACCAATGGATTATGGCCATTTCATAATACAAATAGATTTAGTCTGTGAGTCAGTTACTTTCCTGTTGTTGTGATTAAAAAAAAAAAGAAAGGTAGAGTTTATTTGAGCTTAGGTTTCCAGGGCTCCATAATGGCGGGGAGGCAAGGCAATAGAGGAGCCCTGAGTAGAAAGCCAAGCAATCACATCTTCAAGCCAGTACCAGAAAGGCATAGGTGTGAATGGAAATCTGGCAAGGTTAAGAACTCAAAAAGGGACTTTCTTCCTCCAACAAGGCCACACCTTCTAAAGACCATCCCAAATAGCTCCAAACCAGCTGGGGACAAAATGTCCAAATACTTGCGAGCCTATGGGGGGACATTCTCATTCAAACTACCACAGTCTTAATAGAATAACATTATTCAAAAGTCTCAAGGTGGTCTCTTAGCTGCAAACCCCAGAAAAAACAAAAGGAATATTAGTTTTACTAACAATATTAAATTAATTGATTATTCACATATTCTATTCCAATAGACAATGGCACAGAGTAAGCATTCCTATTCCAAAGGGAAAAGCAAGAGGAGAGCAAAGAAAGATTGGAGCAAAGCAAGACCAAAACCCAGGACAGAAAACAGTAATACTTCCTCTATGACCATCATCTGGGACATGTAGTACTATGAGAGCGCCGCCAGCCTAGGCAGCCTCAGCCCTGTGCCTACCATTTGCAGCCCACATGACATAACTTGGGCTGGCCCCACTCATTGCCTGCAGCTTCTCTCTGCAGATGTTTTCCATTCCTGGCATCTCCATTCTGGGGTTTCCAATGAAGCTTGGGTTTCACCATCACAGCTTCACACATTACCCTCTTAGGGCCTCCCCAAAGGGAATCCACCTCTACCACACATTCTGTCCTCACAGGCTTTCCTTTGGAACACTGGTCTAAGGATGCATGACCCCATAACTGTTGTATCCTGTGTGTCTGTAAATCCAGTACCACATGGAAAACACCAAGATCTTCATGCAGCTTGAGTAGTAGCCAGCTTTCCTTGGACCATAGCACAGTGGCTTCTGAGTGTCTAGGCAACTGAACCCAAGAAAACTATCCCTAGGTAGTTCCATGTGAGCAGGAAATCCCAATAGCTCTCTCTTCTCAAAGAAGTTTCCAGCTGTATACCCTCAGAGCCTTCAAAGGATGAGTCTGGCCAATTTACTACCATCCCAATGGAAAGTGCTTGGTTTTTCTTTAAAAGAATATGTTTATAAAAAATAAAAGATAAACTTATTTGATTCAACCATCATTAAATCAATTTTTATTAGATGTAAAGTGTTTAGAACATTGTCACATATAGGTAAGTGTTATATTTTTTTTTTTTGCGTCTTTTTTTTTTTTTTTTTTTGATACAGGCTCCCTGTTAAGCCCCAGCTGTCCTGGAAACTCACTCTGTAGGACCAGCTGGCCTTGAACTCACAAAAGATCACCGCCTCTGCCCTCCCAAGTGCTAGGATTAAAAGCGCTTGCGCCGCACCACGCCCGGCGTAAGTGTTATTATTTTAACACCCCAGAAGATAGAAGACCTTAACATTAATGCAAGGGAGGATTACAAAAAATGGAACGAAAATATGCAAAAGTTCAGGCTGTGTAAAATTAGGTAGCACTAGCTCATATGCTTGATTAAATACTGTCCCCTCAGAAGGACAAAGCATCACACCTTTTCTGTGACACATTGCTGTGGTCCTCTGCCTCACCGTGTCCTGAAGTGCACGGAGTGTTTATGTGCATAAAAGGCGAGCTCCAGAACTGGGAGGGAGGACGAGCCAGACCAAACATGAGATGTTTTCTCTCTCTGTCAGTCTTACTCAAGAATTTAAGAAGAACGTTACTGTTTTAAATCTATATAGTCTGCAATAGAAAACTTGGAAAAACTTTGCTAATAAAGCCAATGCTAATAATGCTTGTGTTTATGGCCATTTTAGTGTATCATTTAGCAGAAGCACAGCCTTACCACTGACAACCCTTGTTAATTTCTAATGGAGATGAGGGAAATAGCCATAACTGAATGAAGAGTGGAGAACATCACAAATGGGAAGGAAAGCCCCAAAGAAAGAGAGAGGCTATGTGCCGTCAGCCACTGTGTGGAACAGTGAAGGGAATTCAACCCAGAACAGTCCTGCTGAGTCTGTCCTGCTAATCTCTTTCATCACTATGACAAAACCCCTGAAAATTGATTCCAAGAGAAAAAGATTTGGCTTCTTGTTTCAGTAGTTCGTTACCCATCCTGTTTGAGACACTTCATGGAAGATAAAGTTGTATTCCAAGAAGAGTGAGCAGAAATTAACAGCAAAGTCCAGAGCCAAGCTATACACCCTTCAGAGATAGGGCCCACAGTGAGCACTTCAGTTGGTTTCCACCTTCTACCTTTACCACCTCCTAATAATTTATTCAAAATTAGAACCCATAATTGAACTAATCCATTGATGAAGGCAGAACACTCATGACACAATCACTTTCCAAGGCCCCTACCCCTGAACACAACTTGCTTCAAGGACCAAAGCCATCAGTACATGAACCTTTTGTGGAGACATTTCACACCATATCAAAACATGGTCTGCAGTGCTAGTTGCCTAGCTACCATGAGACCAGCCTAACTATGTTTTATGTATATAAAGCAGTGTGAAATTTAAAATATTATGAGGTTAGTAGCTTCAGGTATTAAACAGCAGAAAAGACCATTCTACTCCATCATGTCAACTTCAAAAGTAGTTTTTTGGTTACCAGATACCTGACAGTTGTAGATAGGCACTAGAGAGCCAAAATGGATTAGGGGCTGCCAGAAAGCTGCACTGGATGTAAAAGGAGATGACCTTAAAGTCATTACAATTAGAATAGCTTCTCCTTCGAGACATCTCCCATGCCAGGACCAAAAAGATGGCTAGCTCTATACATTAAAGCAAGGAATTAAAGATTGCTTCCTCAGAGCATAAGCTGTGTTTGCCAGGTTAGAAAACTTATTAGGATTCAGTTAATTTTGCCCTGATCGATTCCCGCCAATTCTGTTTGCATATATTCTTTCACTATAAAACAACTGAAGCGCATCTGCAGACGTGCCTTTTTAAAATATTAGTAAAAAGCCGTCCTAAAGAAGCAGATACACAGACAGTTGTATAAATAAAAAGCTCCAGACAGGATAATAGAATAAGGAGCTCTATGTCATGATTCCACATCTGCCTAACCAATGAGGATGACATTCATACAGTTTAAAACATCAGAAATCTAAGATATCAGATAAATGCCAGATATCTACAATGAAATGACAGATGCTCCCAATTATAAAAATAGCCATTCCACTGATAATGGGGATAGAAATATTAAATGTCATGTAGAATGGTAGAGTTGGCTATATTAATTTTAGCAGTGTAGTGAACATTTGGAAAGCAAGTGTTTTGCCTAATACGTTGCCTTTTGACATGCCCAAAGGCTTGTTTCTTCAGTTGATACAGATATTGTTAACACTGTATATGCTTCAAAAAGTATAATCAAAAGAGTGGGCAAGAAACACAAATATGGCTGAAGAGGAATGGAAAAGGATGTTTTTCTTTGAAAATGGGATGGGAGGGAAAATTCAAACATAGCTTCACTAAGTTTTCATCTTTCTGTGACTTGATTTCTTCAAACACAAAATGGGACTGTAATGAGACCATCTGTTGTGTTTCCTGGGGAAATGTGAAGAAATGTCTCTTTACCAGAGAGGATACTGATGACAGACCAAAGAAATTGTTCTAGCCAAGTCTAGCCTGGTGAACCAATGAGCTTATTGGAGCTACTTGCAAGAATATGGGTGGTGGTTACTCATAGAAGAATGGCAGCTACACCACCCCAAAGTTCACCTCACCATGGGTGACAACTCACAAAAGATGCATTCCTAGAATTCCCTTTCTGACTTTCAGACAGCTCCATAGAATAGTCTCTTCCTCCCAGCAACTGTTTGCTACTTATATAATTTGGGGGCCCCTTGGAGGAGCGGTCCCAACAGTAGTATAACTATCAAGTCTTCCTAAATCTTATCATTTTCATGAGCTTCCTAAGTAGGCTTAACTTCCTTAGTTGTGAGTCTTCTTCCCTCCTCCCTCCTGAAGGGAATATTTCACATCACAGGAAATAGCTTCAAAATACTACCTCACAGGGCTATAGTAAGACATAAATGTAGTAATATTTAGAAAACTCCCAGCACGGGGCCCAGCACCTAGTAGGCAATAAATAGTCAGTCACCTTGGTATCCCTGTTGTCTATGGCACAGAAACATACCTCCCTTGAGTTCCCAATAACATTCAACCCAAAAATAGTGGATGTAGTTGGTATATAGAAGTTGCACTGCCTTCCTGAGTGCCCAGATCCTCATGCAGATGATGACCCTTCCCTGAGACTGACCCACAGGAAGGCTGGCCTCCTTTACTCTGGCAGGTGCTCAGCTGGAGGTAGGTTCTATGTTAGGTTGTAAGCCAGTCACCCTGCCACTCCCCTTTATTCAAGTCATTGGTACATGTACATGAAACAGCCCGGTCAGAATGAATCTCAGGGTCTTGGAAGAAAATGATGAGGCCAAAAAAAAAAAAAGAATCCATCTGAATATGCTCAAGGAAGCTCAGGACCTCAGCTGCCACTGAAAGCCATACTACTTCCCAGGGAAAACAACCTCTGGATGTCATGAGTTAGGGGAAAAAGCTGGTCTTCAGTAGCCTGTTGGAAAAACCTCCACTCCCATGCATAAGGACCTCCCGTGATAGGAGAAGATAAATCTCTTTTAAAGACTTTCAACTGAGTTTTTGATACCTTACTCCACACACACACATGGGAAACCCTTAACTTGACACACCAAGAAGTTAGCAAAACTACAACCCAAAGCTCAAGAAGGTTAGAATTGAAAGCTAATAATTCTTAATAATATCATCTTTAGATCTTTTAATGTCTTATAGCTAACTGAGTCTTTCTGTTGCTGATTATGGTTTATTGTGGTACATCAGAATTACCATTCTAGCATAATTTTACTGATATACAAGAAAGGTTTTACTTTTACTCTGAAATTAGAATAGATTGGTTCTATGTAATAAACATGCATAACCTACTTAAACTTATTTGATTTGCTTATTATATTTTGTAGATTATTCATTCTGGTATATTCATTGGGAAAATATCAGGTTTTCAAATTCACACGTTCATGGAAAATCCTCTGTGAAAGTGATGAGCAACTAGGAATACCTGCTTTGAGAATTTTCCAGAACAAAAATGATCTTGTCCATATTTTATGATAGAATTTGAGGGACATAGGGAGAATATCACAATATACTAGAATGGACTACAGCACCTAGGCCCCCAAAAATAACCTCCCATCCAGGAAAGCATTGTGCAGAGGGCATTTTCATTGTGGTTTGGTTTCTAAGGTACAGGAAACCATGCCCAATAGAGAATGCCATTGGGGTAGGGACCAAATTTAATGCACAAGCTTTGCTAGTAGAAGCCCACTCCCTTCCCCATGCTGTTTTTCCCCATCAGCTTCTAACTTACTTTACAGACACAGTTGAGAAAAAGAGCATAAGAAAAAAGGATCCAGTGGCTACTACTTGTGAAAGGAGACTGGGAGCACTTATGGGAGTAAAAATGAAAAGGAAAGGGGAAAAGCAAAAAGCTTGTAGAGCTAAGAAAGGAAAAAGCCCTCAAGTATGTAGGTAGAACTAGATAGAGAAATTTGTTAAATTTTGTTGTTTTAAATCTGTAATATTATATAAGAGGATATTATATATAGGAGGAGATTGAATGGTGAATATAAACCAAGGTCAGGAACAGGAAGACTTAACATCTTAAACATATCAATTCTGATAAAATTGGTCTATTCCAGCCAAATCCACCAAGATTTTTTAATTAACATGATAACCTAATTAAACATTTGTAGGGAATATTAAAGGCCCAAGAAGAGTCAAAATGGCTCCTGAGGAGGACTAAAGTTCGAGAAGGATTTGACATTATGTTTTGGATAGAAGATATCTCCCATAGACTACTGTGATGTTGAGCACTTAGTTTTTTGGGGTTTTTTGTTTTTTGTTTTTTTGGTCTTTTTTGAGACAGGGTCTCCCTGTAGCCCCAGCGTCTGGAACTCACTCTGTAGACCAGGCTGGCCTTGAACTCACAAAGATCCGCCTGCCTCTGCCTCCCAAGTGCTAGGATTAAAGGTGTGCACCACCATGCCCGGTGAGCACTTATTTCTTTATGAGTAGCACTGTTGTGGGAGACTGTGGAATCTTTACCAGTCAGGGACTAGATGGAAGAAGCAGGTCTCAGGGAGAAGGGCTTTGAGGTTCAAGCCCAGGCCCCCTTTCTGTCTTCTGCTTCCTAATCTGCCTAGATTGTGATCAAGCTCCTTCTGCCATAGCCTGGAGCTGATCCTGACACCAAGCCATCCCTGTGATGATGGACTGTCTCCTCAGACCAAGACGCAGAACAAGCTATTCCTTCCTTAGGCTGTTTCATGTCGAGTATATGGTCACAACAATGAGAAAAGTAACTAAAACACTTGGTATGAGCACCTCTGACAAAGCCTCAGTAATCCCTCCAGGCTATGAGAGGACCTGACAGTGAAATACAGGGTGAACATCCTTTCTCTGAAAACATGAAATGAAAAATCCTCCAAAATCCAAAACGTCTTTGCTACATTCAAATCCTCGGGTTAAAAAAATTTTACATTTGAAGCTGGGTGTGGTGGTACATGCCTTTAATCCTAGCTCTTGGGAGGCAGAGGAAGGGGGATCTCTGTGAGTTCAAAACCAGCCTGGTCTACATAGTGAGTTCCAGGACCACCAGAGCTACAAGGGAGACCCTGTCTCAAAAGACTAAAAACAAGGACCCTGTCTCAAAAAAAAAAAAAAAAAAAAAAAAATGTTTACATTTGAAACATTTTGAATGCAAACATTTCCATTAGGGAGACTCAACTCCAAAACATTAGCTTTTATGAAATTTTGATACATGATAAAGTGGTCTAAAAGAGCAACATGAGATTGGCCCAGGGGCCACATGCATCCCAGGACAGCGATGAATGCAGTCCAACATGTTTACAGATGACAACATAATATCACACTGTCAAAACGTTAGTTAGATACCCCTAGCACCAGCCAATAAATGGACCAGGGAAAAATATGACTGTTTCCCATGATTACATGAAATTAGATGCTCACTTTTCGCCATCTACACATGAAAATAACTCATAGATCAGAATTGTGACAAGCATAAAATGTTAACATTTTTAGGAGAAAAAAATTATTTTCATGAATTAATATTTTATTTATATCAAGGGAATATCCCACATTAGGGGAGACCCATGTTCAAACTATAAAGGTTCTTTTATTTTCAGATTGACTTCTATAACATTGCCAAAGGAAATATCAGAATATGTAAACATTTTGCTATAACCTACAGATTAGAGAACTTCTAGCTTCACAAAGATATATCGGGTATCTAAAAAATTTCACAATCCAGGAATCTTAATGCACTTGGACTGGTTCCTTTAATTTTGTTTATTCATTGCCTTGCACCAAAGAAAATGTTAAGCAACACATTTATTTTATTCTTGTTCTGATTTTTTTTCTGAGATACATTCTTACTCTGTAGCCCCAATTGGCCTGGAACTGTGTAGACCAGGCTAGCCTCAAACTCAGAGAAGTATACCTGCCTCTGCCCTCTTGAATGCTGGGATTAAAGGTATGGACCACCACACCCACCTCTTGTTCTGAATTTTCTTTTTTGGTCTTTTTGAGATAGGGTATCCCTGTAGCCCCAGCTGTTCTGGAACTCGCTCTGTAGACCAGGCTGGCCTTGAACTCACAAAGATCCGCCTGCCTCTGCCTCTCAAGTGCTAGGATTCAAGATGAGCACCACCACACCCGGCTGTTCTGAATATTTTTTTTATTTTTATTTATTTTTTATGTGTATGAGTGTACTGTCTGCATGTAGGTTGGTGCATCCGTGTCATGCAATGCTGCAGAGGTCAGAAGAGGGTGTCAGATTCTCCTGGAACTGGAGTCAAAGACGGTTCTTACCCACCATGTGGGTGCTGGGGATCAAACCCGGGTCCTCTGCAAGAGCAGTCAGTGCTCTTAACCGCTGAGCCACCTCTCCAGCCCCTGTTCTGAATATTTTTAATCAATTAGAATTCATTCCACTGTTGACCAATCCCATAGATTTTGATATATGTATGTAGTAACATCATTATACTCTACGTGCATCAAGGATGCTGCCTCCTTTCATCAGGACAAGAAATGTCTAATTACCGCTACTTAATATTAAGCAAATGTGGGATTTACAGACCAATAATTTGGAATCACTGGACTTTTTTAGGAAATGGTCATGTCTTGGTGAAGCTTTAGCAATTTATGACCCCCATTCTACATAATTTATCTTGGGAACTGTTAGCAGGTAGCAGTGAGTCTAGGTGAGAAGCTAAAAGGACCAGATGTGATAATAAAAGTATTACAGAGCAGAGGAAAGGTCAAAGGTAAGAAAGCTATCTGTGTCTTTGTCTTGAGCCATTCTTACCCAAAGGTGAAAAAAGCAGTCATTCCTGACAGGATTAAAGAGTAGGTGCCTGATAAGAAAGAAATAATACTAAAAATACACAGTGTCTCAGAGCCTCCCTGTCTAGAGAGTTCCGAGGACAGCCTCCTCCGCTCCAGAGAAATCACAGCCAGATCAGCCTTTCTTCAGGGAGCTTTCCTTATTTGCAAGTATCACAAATGGGATTTTTAGGTTCTGAGATTTTAGTCAGTTTGAACTGGGGTGATAGATACAGAGGGAGTGGAAGGGCTACTGGGAGGTAGGCTGAGCGTCCCTAATCCAAACGTTCAAAATCAGAAATGTTTCAAATCTAAAATTGTTTCACCACTGACATGACATCACAAATGGAAAAATTTCAAACCTGACCTTGTGTTATGGGTCAGAGTCAAAAGACAGGTACACTAAAAATATTGTATAAAATTACCTTCAGCTATGTGTATAAGGTATATATGAAACATAAATGAATTTTCTGTTTGGACCTGGGTCCCTTGCCAATATTATTTCAATATATGTATGAAAATATTCTATTTTTTTTGGTATTTTTGAGACAGGGTCTCCCTTTAGTCCCAGCTGGCCTAGAGCTCACTCTGTAGACCAGGCTGGCCTTGAACTCACAGAGATCTGCCTGCCTCTGCCTCCCAGGTGCCAGGATTAAAGGTGTGTCCCACCATGCCCAGCTGCAAATATTCAAATTTTTTAAAAAGCTGAAATCTCTTCCATTCTCCAGGATTTAGAACAAGAAACAGTCAACCCATGCCAGAGAACACAAGTCCAAGGGAACTGTTGCTCACCTCCAACCTCTACACACAGGCTGGGCCTCGAGTGGCCATTTTTTTACCAGGATGTCCTACAAAGGTAGTTCACACCTTTATAAATGTAGTAGTATTTATCAACCAGGCATTTGGACTTGAGCCAAAAGTATGCACTTCAATAACTGCTTCATATCTCGGAATGAGGCTCAGAAATCACATTTGGACAATAGCTGGGACTCATTTCAAAGCATCTCAGTTCAGAGGAAGGCACAGAATCTCAGGGCAACATCTGAGGACAGCATGCCCAGTAGAGAGTGTTCTCTCAGGATAGCTTGTTGTTCTTAGAGACATAAAGCTGCACTCTTGGAGTTTTAAAAGTGCAATTTCTCTAGCTCTGAGAGGTTTACTGACTTGGCTAGGTGTCTGAATTCCTTTCTAGCCTCATGAATATACTTTGTTTTGATTCAGAATAATTTTTTCCAACACCCTGATCTAGAAAGCCTATCATGTATAAACCTCTTTATGAAAATCACTTTCTAAGCTTTGACATTCAATCAAACACAATCCCTTTTATGTTTTTTTTTTACTTATGTCAACAGATTTAAAGCCTTTCTTCAAAAAATCAAAAACATAGCTCATATATTCCAAATCGCTTGGACACTTCATGTTCTATAGCCACCAGCAAGTGGAATGCAAAGACATGGATATGACCGTACACGAGACACCGTGTATTCATAAGTGCACGATGAGGTCAGTTAAGCAAGTGGCCCATTATTTTCAGTCCCCAGCCCACTTATCACACAAAGCATTATACACAGTCTTCCAAAATGAACAGTCCCAGAATTTCAAGCTCTACACTGGGACCTTGTCCAAGTGACTTTGCTTTTCTGCATCACATGTTCTGCATCAGTGAGAGTTAAAACATTACTGACTTAAATGTTTATTGCAAAGATTACACACTGATTAATTTACGTCAATTGGCTCTTTCACACTGAAGAAATTGAGATACAGCAAGGCCAAGATGCATGTCCAACGTTCTGCTGACTCCTGTCAGCTGAAGCCAGGTTCTCCAGAGACAAGCAGCAAATCTTTCTTGCTTGTGGCCCTGGTCTATCCTACTCACCTCCTGCTCTACTTATGAGTAGATGCTTTATGATCCTTTGAGGAGAATCTGTCCTCTATCTCTAGGCACTAATCTGAGCATGCGCATAGGAGTCTCTATAGTCAGTCCAGATGACAGACTGATAAGAATCCAAGAAGATGTCTCAAAGCTGCAAAGATATAGACCCACCAGCAGCAGCAGTTTCTGGAGTTAAAAAAAGTAAATTAAAAAAAAAAAATGAAGGTGGATAAATAAAAAAACTGGTTTGAAATGAAAATTGTGTCCAGACCTAGAATTATTTATTAATGTTCATAATAACTCCTGTGATGAAACTTAAGTCCTTGCATTAGGCCAGAGTCTGCCTCTACTCTGACCCTTGCCTCTTTTTATAATAAACCATAATAGATTTATATATAGCCATACTACTTATATATTAAATAGCATTTTAATACAATAGCTTGATATAGGTTTAAACAGAGTAAAAAAAGAGAAAAAATTCAGTTTACCAAAACTTTCCCTGAGGGCTGGAGAGATGGCTCAGTAGATAAGAGCACTAGATGCTCTTGCAAAGTCCCAGGTTCAATTCCCAGAATCCACATGGCAGCTAACAACTGTCTATAACTCCAGTTCCAGGAAAAATCTAATGGCCTCTTCTGACTCCACAGGCATTGTATGACATGGATGCACTTATATACATCCGGGCAGTATATTCATATAAAAATCATACATAAAAAAGAATAAATATCTTTAAAACCTCCCCCAAAATGAATTTTTATAATTGTTCTTTTTTTTTTTTTTTTTTTTTTTTTCAAGACAGGGTCTCCCTGTAGTACCAGCTGTCCTGGAACTCACTCTGTAGACCAGGCTAGCCTTGAACTCACAAAGATCCGCCTGCCTCTGCCTCCCTAGTGCACCACCATGTCTGGCTAATTGTTTTTTTCTAAACGGGTCAATGTGACCGGACGTGTCTCACTCTTACAGCATCAATCACCAATGGAATTGAAAGAAAGCCTAGCATTCAAAAATAACAATATTCAAAAGAATAACACATGTTGGATGCTTTTGGAATGCAAAATGGTTCCTCTATTTTAATACACAGGAAGTTGAATTCACACATCCACCATGAAAAAAGAAAAACAAGTATGATGGAGTTGAAAGTAGGGAACAAAACAGCTTTAAATCCTCTTTGGTGACTTATATGTCCTTTTGCCTGTCATCCATCACCTAATATTAACCTCTCTTGCTCTTCTAAATTTTTGTACCCAAACTTGGAAAATAACAACAAAAAAAATGCACATTCCTCCTCATATGTGGATTCTAGCCTATGATGTATACATGTATATATGAAAGCAGGTATAAATGTAGATAAAGTCTAAAAGTTTAGGAAAACTTAAAACCCTTGCAAAAACAAAAGCATTTGATACCACACAGAACTGAGCCAGGTAACACTGCCAATACTGAACTATTCTTTTACCTCTAAAAACAGTAATTCATTCCATTTGGTTAAATCTGTAATATCTTAGTGTTGAAAATGGGCCTATCATAGTTAATAATTTATCTTTTTGTCTCTCTTTCCATTATAAAAATTTGATAACACATAATTACAGGAAGCTTGGAAAATATAAAACAAAATTAAATATTAAATAAATTACAATTTTAGGTTTTATCTCAGCATTTTGCAACATGATACACAGCTTCAAGTTATGTCCAAACATAATGGACATCTAGCCTGTTCCCTCACCTACAGTAAAGAGGAAACTGCAGAGCACTGTCTCCAAGGTTTCTTTGTGTTTTAACATTTGTCTCTGTGTTCAAATTAATTTGAGTAAATTTTATTTGATCTAAGCACTAGTTTCTACATACTAATGTTCTGAGTTTATTCCTCATACAATGTAAGTACTTGCTTATAATTTCAGAGTTCCAAGAGGTATTTCCTATTTAATAGAAGGGGATAGGGTGTGTGGGGGGGTGTCATACAATCTGAAGTTTGATTACAAAATTAAAATATCAGTCAATTTTTTTCACTCAGAATAAAAAGTTTTATCAATTCCTTTGGAATGAAATGCATATTTTAAAACAAGATATCCTCCATTACTGGAAGAATATACTAAAATGTTCGAACCTGTGCCTATTTGAGAAGGAAGAACTGGGGCCACATTCTACTTACCAGCTATTCAGTTTCTGAATGATCTACATGCATAATCCACATCAAGCTTTGAACAAATTCCCCAGGATCAATATCATCCTCATTTTACAGATGGAAATGGAAAACCCAGAGAAGTAAAATTGACTTGCAGTATTAAGGCCAGCTGTGTACTAAAGGCCCAGAGAATAGAGTCAGCTGTCTGCGGGAACCCTAGGGAGGTATCATCATATTGAAGAATAATGGTTTCAACCTGAGAAAGGGTGGAGATTTTTTTTTTTGGTCTTTTCGAGACAGGGTCTCCCTGTAGCCCCAGTTGTCCTGGAACTAGCCTTGTAGACCAGGCTGGCCTTGAACTCACAAAGATCCACCTGTCTCTGCCTCCCAAGTGCTAGGATTAAAGGCGTGCGCCACGCCTGGCGAAAGGGTGGAGATTTTTAAGAAAGTCTTGAGATCATTTAGCTAGTTTTTCTCAGACTTTTTATATTTGAGAACTAATTTAAAAAAAAAAATCACAAAAGCACAAGCCAGGTACGGAGATACATATCTATAAACCTAGCACCTAGGAAGCTGAGGCAGGAGGACAAATCTGAAGCTACTCTGTGCTACCTTGCAAGTTCCTGGCCAGGATGAGCTACATGGTAAAAGTCTTTCTTGGACAGAGAGAAAGGGATGAAACGAGAGAAAAGCAGAACTCAAGATGGGGAACAGAGGAGAGGGGAGGGGGCACAAAGTCTCATTGAAGGAAGCAAGAACCTGTCCTAGGTATTTTTAATTAAATTCTCCAGGTGATCTGATTTATGTTAAAGTACATATGCATGAATTCTGTGAAAGATAAAATCTTGCTGTCTGCTTTCCTAAGTACTAAGGCAAATAGCTAAAGGTTGATTTGCTGCACAAAGCCTTGGACTTGATTAAAGCAGAAGAGGACTTGTGATGGACCTCACCATCAAAACGGCTTATTTAGGAAGTGTACAGTGAGCAGCACGGGTTTCTACTCCATGATTTGCAGTCCATTAGGCTTGAGGTAGGGCTGTGGGCTGAGCATTTTTTATTGAATTTTTTTGCAATTTTCATACAGTACAATTTGATGATATTTTGATCCTCTCCCTTATTCACACCTCCCCTTACTGCCCCCTCAATTTAATTTATGTACATATAATGTAGAAGTCATATATAATATGTTCATTTATTTAATGTAATATATGTATATATAGCATAATATTCATATATATGTATATATGAGAATCTATACAGTCTAATTTGTGTTCCCAAATGTCCTTTTGGGTCTAGTCACTGGACCCTGTTAACCTAACAAGAATCCCATCCTTGAAAGAGACTGCCTCTTCCCCCTTCCAGCAGCCATTGACTGCCAGAAGTCCCTTAGGTTGGGTTGGGTCTTCTTACCCTCTTCCCTATGTCTATGCTGGGATTTTTTTCTGTCTTGAGCTCATATGGGACGTGTGCATGCTGTCACCATTGCTGTGAGTTCCCAGGAGTAACTGACAGCTGTCTAGAAGACTCTGTTCCCATGTGGTCACCCACCACCTCTGGCTTCTACATCTTTCCACCCCTTCTTGTGCAATGATCTCTGAGCCTTGAGAGGCAGAAGTTCGATCGAGCTGTCCCGTTCAGGGATGAGCTCTCCACAGCTCCTTGTTCTCTGCACGTTGGCCAGTTGTGAGTTTCAGGGTTAATCATCATCTGCTGCATAAAGAATCTTCTCTGGTGGGAGTTGAGAGAGGAATTAATCTATAGGCATAACAATAAGTCATTAGGAGTCAGTTTAGTATTCTAGGTATTTAGTAGAAAACTAGTGTTGGGTTCTGTGTTAGGGTCTCCCCCATGCCCTGTAACCTGTCTAGCCTCAGGTTCCTAAGCCTGATATCAATGTCAGGTGTGGGCTCCATCCTAAGAAGTGACCTTAAATTCAATTACACAGTGGTTGGTTACTCCCATAATATTGTCAGGGCAGTTGCTGCTGTAGTTCATGGGATTCACAGCTGGGTAAGGTTGATAATTGTTTTTCCTTCTGGTACCATGCACAGCACCTTCCAGCACTATGAATGCTGTAAGCTGAGAGTTTGTTCTTTGGTTTTATTTGGTTTTGTTTTTTGTTTTGTTTTGTTTGGTCTTTTCGAGACAGGGTCTCCCTGTAGCCCAATTGTCCAGGAACTTGCTCTGTAGACCAGGCTGGACTTGAACTCACAAAGATCTGCCTGCCTCTGCCTCCCAAATGCTAGGATTAAAGGCATGCACCACCACACCTGGCAAGGTAAGAGCTTTTAACAAGTTCCTGATGCTATTGCAGCCCCTGGCCCAAAAGGGCTTCAATTTAAAAACCAGAGATACAAACAAGTATAGGAGTTTTTAACCCAGGCTGTGTATGAGACTCATACAAGCTAAGACTAGGATATCTATGCCAGGGCCTCAGCCCACGATGCTAATATAACAGCACCTGGGCAGAGCATGGGAATGGTTAGATTTTTTTTTTTTTACATAAAGTTGTTTTTGTATTTGGTGGGTTTTTTTTTTTTATTGCTTTAGTCCCAACTGGCCTGGAGCTGGGCTACGTAGACCAGGCTGGCCTGGAACTCACAGAGATCCACCTGCCTCTGCCTCCTCTGCTGGAATTAAAGGTGTGCGCCACCACACCCAGCCTAAGCCTCCACCTGGTGCTGGGAATTGAACCTGGGTCCTCTGCAAGAGCAGTCGGTACTCTCAACCACTGAGCCATCTCTCCAGCCCCTGGAAATGGTTAGATTTTAAAGTTCAGACTTACCTGAGGTGTTTCTAGAGAGAAGGCAGAGCAGAGTACAGCAAGAGCTGAGATGTCTGGGAATGTCTGGATAGGAGAAGCCAGGATCAAGCCTCAGGGAACAGACTTCATCACAGAAGCCCATGAATGCAGCTCCCTAAATGGTCATTCTAGTCCTTTCCCCACTCACAACACTCAGAATTGATGCTTTAATATTATGCCTGGGAGGCCTTTTAAATGCATTTCCGTGGGAGTTGAGATGGCTCAGCAGGTAAGGGCACTGACTGTCCAGACTGAAAGTTCTATTCCAGGCCCACATGGTGGAAGGAGAAAACCAACACCAGCAAATGCGTTCCCATAACACACACACACGCACACACACACACACACACACACACACACACACACACACAAATAAATATATGTAATATTTTATTAGTTTTTTGAAACCTTACACTTAATTACTATATCAAAGTAAAAATAAAATGAATTTCAATGACTCACAGCAAGAAACAGTAGTACCAGATTTTCTTTCTTTCCACAATGCTGCCCTCTAGTGTCTTTACATGTTCTCATCCTGTAAAAACCCACCTGTGTATCAGTCACGCTATTCCTATCAGCTAGCTAAACTTTTTTGGGCTGGAGAGATGGCCTAGCGGTTAAGAGCACCGACTGCTCTTGCAGAGGACCCGGGTTCGATCCCCAGCACCCACATGGCGGCTGAGAACCGTCTGTAACTCCAATTCCAGGAGAACTCCAGTTCCTGGGGAATCCGAGACCCTCTTCTGCCCTCCGCGGCATTGCACGACATGGGTGCACAGACCTACACGCAAACGGTACATTCATACACATAAATAAATAAAAGAAAAGAAAAGAAAAAGAAAAAAAAACAGGAAAAAATAATGAATTCGACTATATTTTTCAGTTTTCATTTGGGCAATGTCGATCTCCAGCTGTGAGCTCTCACACACAGCAGGGCAGAGTGACCAGCACCTGACGACCACCTCACCTTCGCCTCATCTCTCACCCGCCTCTTCACTTGAGTCACAGCGTGTTGAGAAGACAACAGTGGAGAGTTCTGTCTCCTCTATTAGCTCAGCTCTTGGTCCCTGTGCCTGGTGTCCCCAACCCCATGTGTCCTCCCTTCCCAGACCCCTAGTGGCTCTCATTGGTGACTTGCTCATTCTAGGTCACTCCCAGTGGCACACTCTCCTCTCTGAATAACCCTTGACTTACTGCCCTATTTCTCTGCTCCGTTCATCTGAAAACCTATTGAAAGTGTTTGCACAGGTTGTCCCCAGAGCCTTCCTGCTGCCTGCCTCACCATCCTTCCATCACTCCAGCCTGGCTCTGGCCCCTCATGTGGACTGGTACTGCTCTTACAGTCTGTGATCACTCTCCATGTGTGCTGCCTTCTGACTTGGATGCTCATAGTGCTCCACTCCGTCAGCCTCTTCCTTAAATCACCCTGTTCTTGACTCTAAAATGTCCCTGCCCTCTGGTTTCTGGTCAGTCAGCACAGGACCCTTTCTATGACCTGAGGCTGGCAGTGTGAACCTTTTCCTCTTCTGAGTTCTACCACTGTGATGTAGCACAATCAATGAACATGCCGGTATCCAGCCAAGACCATTCATTGTTTCACATATCAGCTACATCATCTCAACACCCCCTGCACTGTTACCTATAGTGTCTCCAGTTTCCTTGAATCCAAAGAAGAAAGCTTTGTTTTCTTCCCAAACCCAATGTCCCCTCTCTGTAAATAGCAAGTAGCTGGGAGAAGGCTGGTTCCTCCTTGTCCCCTATGTACCGCACTTAGTCTGTCTTAACTACCACCACCCTGCTCCAGGTCACCTTTGCTTCCTGTCTGGAACACTCCAGAATCTTCCTGGAGGTCTTTACAGCAAGCCTCTCCTTCCGACAGATTCTCCACAGCACAGGCAGGGATGGCCTTCTGAAACAGAAACTACAATGACAGGCTGTCTCCTTCCCTTACCAAAAATGTCATCAACCCCATTCAACTTTAACAACACAAATAGCTTGGTTACACTCTGCCAACTTTACCTCAGATTTCTGACCCTCCTTGCTAGGTTTCTGCCACCTGGCTCCTTCCAATCACTGGCATTTACTGAGCTCTGTTCTGCTTGGGACCTCTATGCATACCATTCCTTCCCCCTAAAATGGTCTCCCCTGTGCGTCACTGGACTGACTTGTTTCAGTGCCACAACATAATTTCTGAGTGGGACATTCCTGGCTCTACCTCAGTAGCTCTTCCCTTTCATTTCCTACCTAGACCCCCTTCTGTTTTCTTTATAGAACTTTGCATTTTATAATTGCTTGTTTACTTCTCCATCTCTGCCACTCAACTCTAAACTCACTAAGTCTAGGAACTTCACTTTACTTGTAGGTAAATCCAGAAACCAGCTCAAATACCAAGCTTTTACTGCATGAGTTGACTACATAAGTGAGTGTTGAGGAAGAGTCACAACCTCCACTCCACCTTAACTGCTCTGGTCAAGGTCTCAGTAACCGCACATGGCCTGGCCATCCACTGTGCTGTCTTCGCCCTGACTGCAGAGGACCGACGGGGGAGTCTCCCCATTCAGTTTGCTCTCTGTGAACCTCTTCGGTGTTTCCAACATGTTTGGCACACCTTAGCATCTCGAGTTCTCAGAACAGCAGGTGCCTAATGAACGCTACCAATTAGATGAACACGCAGCTCTGGATGAAACACTCTGTGAACAAGATGGGACTTGGTGCAATGACAGCAGTGTCTAATCTGGGACAGAGATACCAAAGAATAGCTCCAACCTCCAGAAAGTTTTACCACTTCCATTTGTACACTAAAAAGAGAAACACTTTCTTATCACTTTTACCATATTTATTTAACAAAGGATAAATGAACCTTGTAAATTAGGAGCTGTGATCAGATATTGACTGGAAAGAAAAACATTTATTTCATAAACCAAATTCTATCACTGTGACAACAGTGAATGGAACTGCTCCCACCTTGTAAACAAACCAACCGAGGGAACCCTACATAACACATGTAAATCAAACAAAGAAGCCATGACCTCCTCATTCCAAATCCTGCCTCCTATCAGCTTAATGTCTCCTTGTAAGAAAGACAAATACGAATATGTACACCCCAACCCAAGTGCAGCAGCACACACCTACAATCCCAGCACCCAGGAGGCAAAGGCAGGAGGACTGTTGCAAGTTCAAGGCTAGCCTGTTCTACTAGAATTCTAGGATGGTCAAGGCTATATAGTGACACCCTGCCTCAACAAAAAAATAAGACAGAGAGAAGGGGAATACAGGGGAAAGAAAACATTTACTACAACTCTATCATCGTGAGCAATGTTCCGAAGAACATTTACCCTATGGCTATTATTGGGGAATGGAGAAGCCTAAGACTGCAACCCGCAACTATGTCAAAGAATCTGGCATCCTACACTCTAAGTATAGTTACTTGTTTTGTGGAAGCATTCTATCCCTGCCTGAGGATTGTGCTGAACTGAACTGGAGGCTCTTTTTGCCTCCTAATTCTGCATCTCATCTGGCTGGTGCCAAAAGGATTAGCTTAGCCTCACCCCATGGGAAGGGGATTAACCTTCCTGATCAGGAAATACGATGTCCAGCTGGAAGAGG
Organism: Rhizomys pruinosus; assembly: GCA_009823505.1. NCBI lineage: Eukaryota > Metazoa > Chordata > Mammalia > Rodentia > Spalacidae > Rhizomys > Rhizomys pruinosus. Next base: position 468,613 of record VZQC01012273.1, on the reverse strand, counting down.
ATAGTGAGTAAACTGGGTGGGCCCACCAGCAGGCCTTGGTGAAATCAATTACATGGGTGTCTCAGAACAAAGTTAGGTTCAGAACGGTCAAGGACAGGGTGTGTCAAAGTGGACTTTGAGCCTCCATGGGTTCAACTGTTCACCCAGAATTTTATTTATCTTCCTGCTAAAAACATGGCTATGGAGTCATCTCTACTAAGCAGCTATTGAGGGTGAGGACCGCTCTGCAAATTCAACATACAGAACAGACAGGCTCTCACCCTTGATGACCCTGCATTCTACAAAGTCAAAACAAATACCTTCCCTCTCTTCTCACTTTGGTGAACAAGATACTCAGGTTCAGGATGAGATTAATCATGTGTTCTTTTAATCCAACCAAGAACTGTCAAGCAATAAAAGTAAAAGAACAACTTATAGTGGCCATTACATTTTTTTTCTTTTGTTTTTTAGTGGCCATTAAATTTTTTTATACTGCTTAGTGTTATTGTTGTGAACTGAAGTGTCAGTTTACCTAAAGGTAGCCAAACCATCAATATTGGATATATGTTGTTAACAGTATAAGAGTAATTATATAGGGGGCTGGGGAGATGGCCTAGCAGTTAAGAGCGCCGACCACTCTTACAGAGGACCCGGGTTTGATCCCCAGCACCCACATGGCAGCCGAGAACCGTCTGAAACTCCAATTCCAGGAGAACTCCAGTTCCAGGGACATCCGAGACCCTCTTCTGACCTCCGCAGCATTGCATGACACGGGTGCACAGACCTGCCTGCAGACAGTACATTGATACACATACAGAAATAAATAAAATTTTTTTAAAAAAGAGTAATTATATAAAAACTATATAATGTATATAAAAATAATTAAACTTCTAATCTTTGAAAAGAGGAAGTGGTAAAGCACATGACTCTGAAAAGTAGATAAGCTCATTTACGGACCACTGTTTGGACTCCCACAGAAATTGTTCGGGCTATGACCCACGTGATCAACCAAGGCATGGCCATGTACTGGGGTACCTCTAGGTGGAGCGCTATGGAGATCATGGTGAGTTCATTTCTACTTTCAAATGGCTACTGAGTTCCTTGTTGGTTTTTGGATACAATGTGGGCAGACTTTTCTCACAATCACTATGAAATTGGAATTCTAGGGTCAATTCCATCACTAAAGAGAAGGGAATCGAAAAATAAAAATTAAAAAATTAAAAATTAAAAAAAATTTTTTAAAAAAAGAAGAGATTCTGGCTGGAGAGATAGCCTAGCGGTCAAGAGCACCGACTGCTCTTGCAGAGGACCCGGGTTCAATCCCCAGCACCCACATGGCGGCTGAGAACCGTCTGTAACTCCAATTCCAGGAGAACTCCAGTTCCAGGGGAATCCGAGACCCTCTTCTGACCTCCGCGGCATTGCACGACACGGGTGCACAAACCTGCATGCAGACAGTACATTCATACACATACAAAAAATAAATAAAATTAAAAAAAAAAAAAAAAAGAAGGGATTCAAGCCTGGGACCCAGCAGTTCAGAACACCACAGAAGGTTCCAGATCTCTAACAGGACCCAGCAGTTCAGAACACCACAGAAGGCTCCAGATCCTAACAGTAATCATGTTTTAGCATGTTCTTTGGTGGCAAAAGGCAGAGTGAGTTTCACAACTAATGAAATATATGGCAGAGTATTTTTTTATAATAAGCTTATTAATATCTCTTGCAGTTATACGAAGATATCACCTTTATATATTATCTGAGTTTTATTTCTTTAAGGACCTAATGGTAGTCCAACTACATTTTCTTTACAATAGTCTGTAATTCAAACTTTGACTAGTTTGCCCTGGACTTTTACTCGGTCTTACTCTCCCAAACAATAATAAGGATTTCCCACATTTTGCATTGCTCTTGGTGAGATTTATGGACATAACTTTGCATGCTACTTGGCTTATTTCCTTGATTTGTATCGACTTCACTGACATGAACATTTCCCATGCAAATGAATCACAGTGACGCAATCTCTTCTCTCCCTAGGAAGCCTATTCTGTTGCACGGCAGTTCAATATGATCCCGCCAGTCTGTGAACAAGCTGAGTACCATCTTTTCCAGAGAGAGAAAGTGGAGGTTCAGCTGCCAGAGCTCTACCATAAAATAGGTAATCTTCAAAATGACATCTACTGATTATTTTTAACAATATGAGAATCAGTGATGGGGGGGGAATGTTGGTAAAATTCTTTCTTAAATGTTCCTAATTAATAGAGGGATTACAAGAACTGCATATCTTAGAGACTGCAGCAGAATCAAATGTGCCCATATTTAGTCTACAAGGTATCAATTATGAAAATCACAGAGTTGTAAATTCCGACGTGCATAGGAACTGATCATAGCAAGTGTTCAAAAATGTACATACAATGAGGATCCAGTGGAGAAATTCATATTTATATGGTGCTTGCTGTAGCTCAGCCATGCATCTATTAGTAGACGTGCATCTTTTAGTAGACTGGTTAACCTCCCAAAATGGGTAGATAGACACATCATCTCTTGGGCTGTGCCTGACACCAAATAAGACAGAGGGGATTCAGCAATAATGAACAAGCCAGGCATAACACATTCCTATGGAAGTAGTGCTTGGAGATGGAGATATATATACAATATAAACACGAGAACTCTAGATATTAGAAACATAAATAGGTCATGTTTTCAAGCTTAAATATCAAAGCAGTTTCCAGAGATAACCATTTTTCTTTTTAATTTTTTTATGGTATGAGTTTTTGCCTGAGGGTATGAAAGTGCATCTTCATGTGCAATGACCAAGGAGGCCAAAGAGGACATCTGATCCCCTAGAAATGGCACTGGGACAGTTGTTAACTGCCTTATAGGTGCTGGGAACCAAGCCCAGGTCTTCTGCAAGAGCAACCAGCGCTCTTAACTCTTAAGCCATCTCTCTAACCCCCAGAGACAATTTTTTTCCTAAGAATAATAGGAAAAGATGGATTTTTTTTTTTTAAGATAAAAATCCAGCCGGGCGTGGTGGTGCACGCCTTTAATCCCAGCACTCGGGAGGCAGAGGCAGGCGGATCTTCAAGGCCAGCCTAATCTACAGAGTGAATTCCAGGACAGATGGGGCTACAAGGAAACACTGTCTCAAAAACACCAAAAAAAAAAAAAAATTAATTAAAAAATAAAAATAAAATAAAAAGATAAAAATCCAACAATGAGCCAGGCATGGTGGCGCACGCCTTTAATCCTAGCACTTGGGAGGCAGAGGCAGGCAGATCTTTGTGAGTTCAAGGCCAGCCTGGTCTACAGAGTGAGTTCCAGGACAGCTGAGACTACAGGGAGACCTTGTCTCAAAAAGACCAAAAAAAAAAAAAAAAAAAAATCCAACAATGGTTGACGTTTCTGTCACTCACCAGGCATTACCATGTACTAGGCATCGTGTTCCTGCTGTGTACCAGGCACTTTGTCTGACACTGAGTGGAAAAGTCAGGCACTGACTTTCTTTGCAAGTAGAGGTTCTTATCTCTCCGTCTATGAACTGTGGCCTTGACAAGATCATGCTGGCCTATATGGCTCCCTCCCAGGAACAGATAGTGCATGCTTAATTGGTTTATAAAAGAATGAAGCACAATTTGTAAGTCCTCAGTTGTAATGGAAAGATGGATGCTGGTATTTATCATTTATCTGGCCAGCTTCCCTCTATGAACTAAGATCTGTTTAAACACACCCTCACTTTTGATCCCACTTTGCACAAGCAATTGTCTAAGGATTTTTTTCCTTCCATAGGGGTTGGTGCAATGACATGGTCTCCACTTGCCTGTGGAATCATCTCAGGAAAATATGGAAACGGGGTACCAGAAAGTTCCAGGGCTTCATTGAAGGTATTTCCCTCAACTTCTAGAAAAGTGTTTGGGGAGGGAGAGGAAGAAGATGGGTCAGCAGGGCTCTGCAGCAGCCTAGCGCTTCTCAGGTCAAGCACACCATGGCTTGGGCAGCCATGGCCCCTGGCAGGCCCCTCTCAGCCTTGTCCAGGTCTCTCTGCTCCTGGCCAGGCATCACCAGTCAGCCCTTTGTAATCCACTGCACAGAAACTTCCCCCTCTCTGGATGCTGGAAGAAAAGTGTCCCATAACCTGGTTCCTTGCAGAGCTCCAATCCCTACATTTTTATTTATTCCTATGTTAAAGAAAGCATTCCATTCCTTGTCTGGAAGTGACGAAAGTCAAAATCCCTTTTCTATGTAAGAGGATTTCATTTCCTTTTCTTGACAAAACAAAATTTAAGGTAGAGGGGCTTAATCCATTTGAGGCAAATAGCTGTAGCTGAGTATGGTTAGGGGTTGCCTTATATTTTCTACTGTGTATTCAGGCCCAGGATAAAGAGAGAGGGTCTCAGGAGACAAATACTTAGCAAGGTGTCTGTCACCAGCTTCTATTCTGCCCACTGAGTCTTTTTTTTTTTTTTTTTTTTTTTAAGTCTATATGCATTGCACAGAGTAATGGGTTTCTCATTTTTATTCTGTTATAATATGTCCTTTGACTATATTAATTCCTAATTACCATCTCCTTCCCTATTCTGCCTCCTAGTCCCCTTCCATCTTCCCAAACTATTCCTAAACTACCCATGTCATGTGTGGTGTGTGTGTGTGTGTGTGTGTGTGTATGTGTGTGTGTGTGTGTGTGGTGTGTGTGTGTGTGTGTTTGTCCCCACTTGAGTCTTGCAACTTAAATACTGCTCTGAAGCATAAATTCTCTCCATTCAGGGCACCTTGATGATTAATTTACTGGGAAGTACAACAAAAACATCTTTCTTCATTCATAGCAACATGTCTGCATTTTAAAAGCTTGAGAAAATGTGTAATAACAGAATCACAAGTGACTCTGCAATGCCAAGTGAAAGAGAATACAGGCATCTTCAAAATACAGACAACTCATCCTGGGTGTGGTGGTGTGCACTTTAATCCCAGCACTCAGAAGGCAGAGCAAGCAGATCTCTGTGAGTTCAAGGCCAGCCTGGTCTACATAGTGAGTTCCAGGCCAACTGGGGCTACAGAGAGACCCTGTCTCAAAAAAATAAAAAAAAATACAGACAAGCCAAGTCATTTTAAGAGGGAGCATGTGCCTGATCAAGGCCTCCATCAGCAGAACAGCCCAAGCCAAGGCCAGCTTTGAGCAGTGTGGTGGGGACTTCCACATCAGAAGAGGACTACCCTACCAAAACCTTCTCAAAAGTCTGGGCTTTTTATTTTCCTTTGTGCCTATAAAAATTGAGCTTTTAGCTTATTTGTTCTTTAAAATAACAAGCAATAAACATGTTATATAAAGCATGTCGACCTGACAATGTTCCTAGGTTTTGTTTTTGTTCTGTCTTTTTGAGACAGTCTCCCTATAGCTCCCCTGGCCTGGAACTCCCTATGTAGACCAGGCTGGCCTCCATCTCACAGAGATCTGCCTGCCTCTGCCTCCCAAATGCCAGGATTAAAGGCATGTACTACCATGCCTAGTTTTTTTTTTTTTCTTTTTAGCTATTCCATAGTACAGTATCTCAGAATATTCTATAAGATCTTGTTCTTGAAAATTGAAGATCATTCTGAACAAAGTCTAAAGAGGTCCATGAAGAAAAACTAAAGGCATTTTAAGAGAAAATGTATAGGAGGAGGATGGTAGGAAGGGCATAAAGAACAAGGAGAGGAGGAGGAAGGATCGAGAACTGTGCTCTTACTGAGTATCTACTATATGCTAAGCAGCAAGCTCTGAGTTTTCATTCATTTCTTTTATCTCCACAGGGAGAAATGGACACAGAGGGCTTCAGTAAGTTGTAGCTAAGTTTCTATGCAGGTGTTTATTTATTTATTTATTTATTTATTTATTTATTTATTTATCTTTTCCAGACAGGGTCTCCCTGTAGCCCCAGCTGTCCTGGAACTCACTCTGTAGACCAGGCTGGCCTTGAACTCACAAAGATCCGCCTGCCTCTGCCTCCCGAGTGCTAGGATTAAAGGCGTGCGCCCACAGGTGTTTATTTATGATGGGGTAATGCCCAGATAAACTCACTGTAAACTGAAAATGTCCTGTCAAAAAGTACATTTACTATAGCTAATCTATTGACTATTAAGTAGCTTAGCCTAGCCTAGCCTATCTTTTAAATTTTTTCTATTTACTAACTTGTATTTTATGAGTATTCATACATATGTCACTGCACTCATGTCATGCAATCCCTGCAGAGGCCAGAAAAGGGTATCAGATCTCCTAGACCTCGACTTACAGATGATTATCAGCTACCATGTGGGTGCTGGGAACTGAATTTGGGTGCTCTGAGCCATCTCTCCAGCCCCTAGCCTATCTTAAATTGCACATACAAAAAATTTAGCCTCCAGTTGGGTAAAATCATATAACACAAAGCCTTTTATACTGAAATGTTGCCTGTCTCATGTAACTTGTTGACTGTTGGACTGAAAGTGAAAAACAGAAGCTTGTATTATTAATACATTTTTTTTCTGCATCAGTAAGAAAACAATCTGAAGTCAAATGACTGTAGGTTGGAGACCATCTGTGTATTCTTTCTGGCTTCCTGAAAAATTCAAAGCACTTCCTATATGTTGGGTGTTTGTTCTCAGATTAACCTATAAGAGGACAGGCTTGGCCAGATACAGAAACTGAAGTACCAGAACTTAAGCAATATCAAGGCAATTAACTCATCCCAGATGACAGTGACACGACAGCCCCAAATCCCAGCTATCAGTTCATTGTCTCTCCAAAGACATCTCTGTTTGCTTTCAAACCTGGGGGGGGGGATGTTTGTTTTGGGGGGTGTTTTGTTTTGTTTTTGTTTGGTTTGGTTTTTTGTTGTTGTTGTTCCTTTGTCAAATATGAGGTGGCTGAAATTGTATGAGCTCAAGTTTGGATCTTCAATTTTGTTCCATATGTCAACAGGTCTATTTTTGTGCCAGTAACATGCTGTCTTTATGATGATGGCCTTGTAATATACTTTGAAGTCTTGTATAGCTATTCCCCCTGTATTGCATTTTTCACTCAGTCTTGCTTTAGCTCTTCAGGTCCTTTTGTTTTTCCATCCAAATTTAACGATTTGTTTCCAAGTCTGAGAAGAAGCTCATTGGGATTTTGATTGGGATTGCATTGAATATGTATATCAATTTGGATAAAATGGACATTTTTACTCATTTTCCCAATCCATGAGCATGGGAGGTATTTCCATCCTTTGATACCATTTTCAATCTCCTTCAGGGCTTTAAATTTTTTTGTTGTAGAGGTTTTTGGTATCTTTGGTTAAGTTTGTTCCCATGTATTTTATTTTTGAGGCTATTGTTGGTGGAAAGGTATTCTTATATTCCTTCTCCACTTGTTTATTATGGTTTTTAAAGAAAAGCTACTGATTTTTCCAGGTTAATTTTGTAGCTTGCTACATTACTAAAACTCTTAATTATTTCTACATGTTTTCTNTCCCTATAGTCCCAGTTATCCTGGAACTCACTATGCAGACCAGGCTGGCCTTAAACTCACAGAGATCTGCTTGCCTCTGCCTCCCCAGTGCTGGGATTAAAGGTGTGGACCACCACACCGGGCTCATGACATTCTTAAAAAATGAACTATAAGCCAGGCATGGTGGCACACGCCTTTAATCCTAGCACTCAGGAAGCAGAGACAGGCGGATCTTTGTGAGTTCAAGATGAGCCTGGTCTAGAGAGTGAGCTCCAGGACAGCTGAGGCTACAGGGAGACCCTGTCTCGAAAAGACCAAAAGAAAAAAAACAAATTTATAGTGCTAATAGTATAAAAATTAGAATTGGGCAAATAGATACATTGGCAACTTTTACTTCCTCCTCCCCAAAATTGAGTATGTAAATGGTTTGTGTTTCATACTGCCTGTTGTCATACCAACAAATAAAAGAAAATGTTAATATTTTGTGTCTGTTATATTGAACTATAATTGAAGAATCAATCAAGAAAAATAAAATACCTCTCCAGGGTTAATTTAAAAAGATTAGCCAGGACGTGGTTGCACATGCCTTTAATCCTAGCACTGGGGAGGCAGAGGCAGGCAGATCTTTGTGAGTTCAAGGCCAGCCTGGTCTACAAAGTGAGTTCCAGGACAGCTGGGGCTACAGGGAGACCCTATCTCGAAAAAGAACAACAACAACAAAAAAATTTAGCCAGGAAACTTTCTGGGAGGTTCGTCTGGCTAGAACCATCCCTTTAACAATGGAGTTCTAATTCATGGCATAAGCTCTGACCACATTACTGAGCAGCACACAGCTTCTTCCAGTCTGTCTGACATCTCCAATCACATATCCCATGGGTACCAGTCATGCGTCAGAGAATCTACTCTCCCACACCCTCCTCAAGCTTAGCTCTCCTTTAGATCAGCAATGCCTCCACCCAACATCTGCTATTATAGTCGTAAGCCACAGTTCTACCTCCAACTGCATCCTCTCCAGCCTCAGCACTGCCCAACAAAGCTCCAAATCCTCCAGAACACACCATGCCTCCAGGTCCACCCCAACGCAGCCCCAGAAAAGATCCTAATCATTTCTTACCATGTTTACTGCAGTGGTGTCTCCCCTAGACGCTCTCTCGTTTCCTCCTTCTCAACAATGCACTGTTGATTATCTTTCTAAAAGACCCCTTTTTAAAACCCTTTCATGCGTTCTCAGCTATTGCTTAACAGGATAAAGTGCAAATCATCTTGGGGATTTAAGTCAAGCCTTTCACTCTTCTATTTGATCACGCTATTTAACTTTCCACTCAAATGCATGGTAGTCTTTTACCTCCCAGAAACACTCTTTTCACCCTACCTGCTGTGGTTCCCCTGCTCATCCCTAAGAACGAAACTTGTCCTATGCTTATAAAGTTAGTGGGTTCTTTAGAGCATCCTCTATTATTCCATCAACACTTCTCACAGAGGCTTGGCGTTCTCTGGTTATCAGTGACAGAACTCAATGCAAAGAATTCTACTGTCACAAAGATGATCTTGAAGAACGATGGAGCAGGGCTGGGCTCAATGACTCTGTCCATGGACTTGATCATTCTCAAGTCTGGTTCCTCTATCTCTCCATGAATAAAGAGAGGCCATTTTCTTCTACTACACATGAATCTTGTTCATGAAGCTAGAAGCAGGAAGACTGACAGTTGCAAGCCTATGGCCTAAAGAGTTTGTAACCTTAAAAAACTGAACCTTCAGACCAGAAAAGAATGACCAAGGTTAGGCAATATCCACCCTGGAGGCCAATGGCTTGTGAGGAAATCATTAAAATGGAAGGGTCACTCAACCACAAAATATTTGAATTCCTAGACAGTGACCTATGAAATATATATATATATATATTTTTTTTTTCTCACTATGTAGACCAGGCTGGCCTCGAACTCACAGAGATCCACCTGCCTTTGCCTCCCAAGTGCTGGGATTAAAGGCCTGTGCCAACACGCCCAGCTTAGCTGCAACATTTTACCTAGGAATTTCAAGAATTTAATTCTCAACAGTGAATACTCATTTTCAGTCAAAAGGCCTTCATGTTTAAATAGGAAGAGTCAAAGACCTTGGATAATGAATTAATGTAGACAAGACCCAAGAGAAAATGTCACTCTCTCCAAGGCTCTATAATTTCTATATGAGATCCAACCCAGACTTAGCTAACCGCCATCAGATCAGGAGTGTTGGTGGAAGTGTCAGAGATTACACGCATCCTGACATCAGCTTATCAAGTGGGAGGACAGGAGCTGGAGAGATGGTTCAGCAGCTAAGAGTTTTTGCTGCTCTTGCAGAGGATCCAAGTTCAGCTACTGACTCACATATTATGTAAAGCCCCAGCTCCAGGGAGTCCAGTGCCCCCCCTGGTCTCCAGTGGCACGTGCATTCCCAAGCACATACTACACATAAACACACACACACACACACACACACACACACGATTAAAAATAAAACATCTTTTTTTTTAAATGGGGGAAGCACATAGATAATGGTAAAGCATTGAGAAAGGCAAAGAAATAGCTTCAGGAAACAGAATTTTGTGATGTACATAAAAGTAACAGCCCACTAATCTGGAGAAAAACTGAATTTGGCAACTATTACTGTCTATTCAGTACTGGACTCTGCTGATGGCTAAAGACATAGGAACCAATAGGATAACTAGACACACAAGAAGTACCTCAGAGACTTTGGAAGACACTATGTGAAGGAGTAGATTATGAAATAATACAGAATCCGAAGCACTGTTGAGGAGGAAGGGTCTGACCGTCTGAACAGACAGATTTTTACTCTGGGGAGCTGTCTCTCTGACTCCTCTCTTGCTATTATTCTCAGTCCCTCCTCTGCACCCCTTAGGACTGTAGACGCTGGCCTAAGTGACGTAAGCAAGACATCTCTACCTTCCTCTCTGTTGATAAAAACAAACGTAATCAAGTCACTGCAGTGCAATGGGGTGCAACATAATAGGGTTACAAGAGATTGTTTTCCTTTTGATTCATGGATTACTGCTCAGTCAGCAAGCTAGGCTTATTATCCCACAGGATCATATCTACTGCAAACCACCTTACAAAACATACAGGGTCACCTCCATATTTAGTGTTTTAACTACACTTTATCTTCTTCTGGTAACATTTTCCCACTTGCAAAGCAGTTAAAGCTGGTTTTGTTGTTTGTTTGTTTGGTCTTTTTGAGAAAGGGTCTCCTCTTTAGTCCCAGCTGGCCTGGAGCTCACTATGTAGACCAGGCTGGCCTTGAACTGCTGAGATTAAAGCCATGTTCCACCACACCTGGCCTAAGACGGTTCTTAGCCACCATGTAGGTGATGGGAATCGAACCCGGGTCCTCTGCAAGAGCATTCAGTGCTCTTAACCACTGAGCCATCTCTCTAGCCCCCTAAAGCTGTTTGTTTTCAAAAACACTTTTGTTTCCTTTGGTATAAGGAACACGGTATAAACACTGTTTCTATATTTTTAAAAATCCTAACTCATTAAGCTAACAGTGAGATTTATGGTATTAAAAACTGAGAGGGACTCAAAAAATAAATGTTTACTGTTCGTATGAGTTGTTTGTGTGTGTGTGTGTAGAGGCATGTACATGTCACAATGTATGTGTGCATGTGTGGAGGTGAGAAGACAGTCTCAGATGTCAGCCTTGCCCTACACCTTGCTTGATAAGGTTTTGTTTTTGTTTTGCCATTGCATACAGTAGGCTCACTGGCACATGGGGTTCTCCAAATTCTCCTGTCACCCATCTCACCATAGGGGTGCTAGAATTACAGGTGCATACTACTGTGCCTGTCCCTTCACTAGGGTTCTAGGGACTCCTTCATGCTTGTACAGCAAGGTAGTTACCCAGTGATCCATCTCCCAAGCCTGATGTTTACTACTTTTAGAAGTCTTTTAATATGGCTTACGTGCTACACACACACACACACACACACACACACACATACATATACATACATATACACACACATATACACATATACATACATATACACACACATACATTGTATAAGCCAATCCTAAAGAAAATGTATGCACTACATATTAAGACTTCAAAAGCAGAGTAGTTCTATAAGATGGATAAACAAATCAAGCATTCTTTATATGCATAATAAATATATATTGAAACCTCAGAAATTGTTTTTAAAAAATTGTTCAAAAGCTTTTGTCTATTAAATTCTAATTTATGTTTGAATAACATTCAGAGATATTATTCCCCTAAAAACTTAAATTTAAGGATTAATGACATTTTTCTCACTTAAGACAGCCAAAATCCATCCGGGGGTCTCTGACGTGGCAGTGCCCTGGTCCAAGGCTGCCTGGGCCCTGATCACAGTGCTCCTTGTTCACAACCATCCACCCCATCACACTGGTACCAGCTGTCCTCTTGGGAGAGAAGCTCCAGGCAACCCTTCTTCTGGAAGAAGCAGAGGCTTCCCAGGGCTGAAGCTGGAGGAAGCCTTGGCCATCTCCCCAAGCAAGGTCCCAAGAGAGGAGCCAGACCATAATAAGCCTTTGAGATCTGGGAGGCACAGAACTGGGGCGACTTGCCCTTCTCTTGTTCACATCTGCAAAATTATTCTAAAAAAAATCACATTAAAACATAATGTGGTTATCCTCTTCTTTGGAAATTCTTAGAATGATGAAAAAATACTTAAAAAAAAAAACAAGCAGCCCATTGAAATCATGTGGGAGGGGTGCCCATGGCCACCTGCCAGTCCCAGAGCCTCCTGCTCCCTCTGGGAAGGTACAGATCCATGGCAGCAACAAAAGGGAACATTCTAAAGGAATGTTCTCACAGACACTTCCCTTTGGGTGTAGCTGATTACTGCTAGCTTTGTACATGAGAGACCACTTCATCTAAGAGCAGTGCTTGATGGAAAGTAGAGCCTTGAGAAATCCTGAAAGACTTCATATTTAAGAAACCATCTTCCAAAAAAAATAATAGGGGCTGAAGAGATAGCCTAGCGGTTAAGAGCACCGACTGCTCTTGCAGAGGACCCGGGTTCGATCCCCAGCACCCACATGGCGACTAAGAACCGTCTGTAATTCCAATTCCAGGAGAACTCCAGTTCCAGGGGAATCCGAAACCCTCTTCTGACCTCCGCGGCATTGCACGACACGGGTGCACAAACCTACATGCAGACAGTACATTCATACACATACAAAAATAAATAAAATTAAAAAAAGAAAAAGAAACCATCTTCCAAAAAAATAGGGGCTGGAGAGATAGCCTAGTGGTTAAGAGCACCGACTGCTCCTGCAGAGGACCCGGGTTCGATCCCCAGCACCCACATGGCGACTAAGAACCGTCTGTAACTCCAATTCCAGGAGAACTTCAGTTCCAGGGGAATCCAAGATCCTCTTCTGACCTACATGCAGACAGTACATTCATACACATACAAAAATAAATAAAATTAAAAAAAGAAAAAGAAACCATCTTCCAAAAAAATAGGGGCTGGAGAGATAGCCTAGTGGTTAAGAGCACCGACTGCTCCTGCAGAGGACCCGGGTTCGATCCCCAGCACCCACATGGTGACTAAGAACCGTCTGTAACTCCAATTCCAGGAGAACTTCAGTTCCAGGGGAATCCAAGATCCTCTTCTGACCTACATGCAGACAGTACATTCATACACATACAAAAATAAATTTTAAAAAAAAATTTTTTTTTTTGGTCTTTTCGAGACAGGGTCTCCCTGTAGTCCCAGCTGGCCTGGAACTCACTCTGTAGACCAGGCTGGCCTTGAACTCACAAAGATCCGCCTGCCTCTGCCTCCCAAGTGCTAGGATTAAAGGCGTGCGCCACCACGCCCGGCTAAATTTAAAAATTTTTAAATAATAATAAAAAAATAAAATGAAAAAAGAGCCTGGTGTAGTGATGCACACCTTTAATCTCAGCACTTGGGAGGCAGATCTAGGCAGGTGGCTTTAGTGCGCTCCAAGCCAACTGAGCTAAAGGGAGACCCTGTCTCAAAAAAAGACCAAATAAATAAATAATAAGTAAACCATCTTAATAGTCTACAGGTCATGGGGCTGGAGAGATGACTCAGTGGTTAAGAGCCCTGACTGCTCTTGTAGAGGACCCAGGTTTGGTCCCCAGCACCCACATGGCAGCTAAGAATGGTCTTTAAGCCAGGCGTAGTGGCGCACATCTTTAATCCTGGCACCCGGGATGCAGAGGCAGGCAGATCTCCGTGAGTTCAAGGCCAACCTGATCTACAAAGTGAGTTCAAGCCACCTGGGACTACAGGGGACTACCAGGAGACCCTGTCTCAAAAAGACAAAAAAAAAAAAAAAGTAATATGCTTGATACTTGTCAGTTTTATTATGTCTGCTTTTAGAAAAAGGTAAATCAATCGACACAAAGTCCCTATATTAATAATATGAGCAGGGCATGGTGGTGCACACCTTTAATCCTGGCACGCAGGAGGAAGAGGCTAATTGATCTCTAGCAAAGTGATCTTTGTAAGATCAAGGCCAGCCTGGTCTACATAGCAAGGGAGCTACAGGAAAGCCCTGTCTCAAGAAAGAGAAAGAAAGAAACAGACAAAACACAATAGTAGAAGATTGTGGGGTAAGAAAATTCAGGCATTCACCCTGAGGGTCTGTTTTTACTGAATTAACTTTTGACATCACACTCTTGTAAGACGCTGTGGCTTGTTACTGCTCCTCTAGTGTCACCACTTACAACAAGCTGTTTTGTTACTGCTCCCTCTAGTGTTACCAGTGGCTGAAGGAAAGAATTGTAAGTGAAGAAGGGAGAAAACAGCAAAACAAGCTGAAAGACCTTTCTCCAATTGCTGAGCGTCTGGGATGCACACTACCTCAGCTGGCTGTTGGTAAGAAAATAGGAGGGATGGCAGAGCGGTGTGTGGGTTGGGGGTTACTTTTGCTGAGATTACAGAAAATACTTTTTTATGGTTGAGCCACATTCCATCATGATAAAATGTCTACTGTAGGTGCAGGCTGATCTCAAAAGTACAGATTTCGGGTACATGCAACAGAAAGTAACTCCAGGCTCCCCAGAATTTTCCATATGCTAAAATATTTTCTTCTTTCCTTTCTCCCTTTTAAGAAAGTTTAAGTGAGAGCAACAGATCAGTGCAAACATGCACATTTTCGCAACTGTCAGAGGTGAACGATGTCACTATACAGTGATATCCATCTCTTCTGGCTGAGTTCCGACCTCTGTTGACGCTAAGGCAGGGTCTGTAAGAGGTTGAGAAACAGGGCTACCAGAAGCCTAAGGCCACTGCCACACAGAAAGCTGATCCTAGCTTCCCCTGGAAACTTTTCAACAGCCATGAAAATTGTTCTCTCATGCTGTGGAGTCCGTAAAAGGTCACAGCCACCCGAAAACCACATGCGCTGGCACTGTCCATTACAAACATAATGTGAACCACTTACTTCATTTCAAATTTTCCAGTGGCCATATAAGTAGAATACCAAGAGGCGAAATCAATTTTAATAATCCATTTTATTGAATATAGGCTACTCCCAATATTATCATTTCAATGTGTAACATAAACATGACTGAGATTTTTCATTTTATTGATTCAAGAATTTCATACAATATACCTAGATCATACTAAGATCCTACCCACCCCTCGAATCTGATTTTTTTTTATTAATTTTATTTCTGTATGTGTGTGAATGTACTGTCTGCATGCAAGTTTGTGCACCCGTGTCGTGCAATGCCGCAGAGGTCAGAAGAGGGTCTCGGATTCCCCTGTTACTAGGGTTCTCCTGGAATTGGAGTTTCAGACGGTTCTCGGCCGCCATGTGGGTGCTGGGGATCAAACCCGGGTCCTCTGTAAGAGTGGTCCGCACTCTTAACCGCTAGGCCATCTCTCCAGCCCCTCAAATCTGATTTTTTAAGGATAGGGTCTCCCTGTAGCCCCAGCTGTCCTGAAATTCACTACATAGACCAGGCTGGGCTTGAACTCACAGAGATCCACCTGACTCTGCCTCCGGAGTGCAGGAATTAAAGGTGTGCACCACCACACTGGCTCCCTGATTATTTTTAACACACTCTTTTTCAGGTTATTTTTAAAACTCAGGATATATTTCCCACCCGCAGCACCTTCAGTTATCCACAGGGGTTCAACAGTCACACGTGGTTGGTTAGTGGCATCACAGTGGACAGAGCAGCATGCAAACCTTGGTGGCTCTGGTGCTGTCACGCTGTGTGATAAACACTTCACTTTCATTGGCTTATGTTCTCAGTCATCAGAACAACTCTGTGAGGTCTGTACTATTAGGAACACTGTCTTACAGACATCATTGAATGATTCCCTTGAATTGACATAGTAGGAATGAAATGGATGTTAATTCCTGGGGAAAAAAAATCCTATTGGTTAAGAAACAGCAAAATTGAAGCAAATCAGATACTGACCCAAAATTAAAAGCTCATGTTAAGACCAATAAATAATGCGAATAAATCATGGAATATGTGCTGGTAGCTTGACTCATCTTAGGTTGGAAGTCAAAAAAAGACATTAGTTGCAGTGAATGGAACTAGAAAAGTGGAAATGAGGAGCAGGAAGATGGCTCAGCAAATAAAGGCACTCACTGCCAAGGCTGAGTTCAACCCCCAGAACAGATACCTGGAAGGAGTGTGCTGACTCCTGCAAGGTATCCTCTAGCCACGAGTGCCGTGGCACCTGAGTGCATGTGCATGCACACACACATAATACCTGAAAAAAAGTAAAAGAATTAAGGGGATGGAGAGATAGCTCAGCAGTTAAGAGCGCCAACTGCTCTTGCAGAGGACCTGGGTTCAAATCCCAGCACCCACATGGCAGCTAAGAACCGTCTTTAACTCCAGTTCCAGGAGAATCCGACGCCCTCTTCTGACCTCTGCAACATTGCACGACACAGGTGCACCAACCTACGTGCAGACAGTACATTCATACACATAAAATAATAAAAAAGTAAATAAAAAGAATTAAGTGAAAAAATGGAAGCCGGGCGTGGTGGCCCATGCCTTTAATCCTAGCACTCGGGAGGCAGAGGCAAGCGGATCTTTGTGAGCTCAAGGCCAACCTGGTCTACAGAGTGAGTTCCAGGACAGCTAGGGCTAGAGGGAGACTCTGTCTCGAGAAGACAAAAAAAAAAAAAAAAAAAAAATAGAACTAAAAGCAGTGGTTGTCTTCATGTGCCAGATTAATTCATGACTATCACCTTATCCTTTCTTGGTGAAAAAATGTTTAAGGGCAATTTAATGATTATCTGCAGCCCAGTAAAAAAAAAAATAATAAGGGGCTGGAGAGATAGCCTAGCGGTTTGAGCGCACGACTGCTCTTGCAGAGGAACCGGGTTCATCCCCAGACCCACATGGGGCTAAGAAACCGTCTGTCTCAATTCCAGGAGAACTCCAGTTTCCAGGGGATCTCGAGCCCTCTTCTGACCCTCCGCGTGCATTGCACGAACGTACACATGCATACACATACAAAAATAAATAAATTTAAAAAAATAAAAGAATATATATATATATATATATATATATATATATATTAGCTATTTGACCATAGGCAAGTTAACTAGCCTGGTAGTAATTTTCTTATCTATAAAATGGATATATTACATATCTTACAAACCTGATGAAATGACATATGAAAAGCAAAAGCTAGCCACTCAGTAAGTGCTGCTGCTGACAATTAGGAGATTTTTTTTTTTTTTGCAAAGAATTAGACATCCTGGGCTAGAGATCTTCTTCACCACAGGCATGGGTCATACAAAGAAAAACATTCCACCATTATGAGTAAGATTATAGGTGGGAACATGAATTGAGAATTCTCAGCCCTCCACACCCATGGAGTCAACCAACCATTTATACTGTATTGGGCATTGGGTGTAATCTAGAGATGACCTAAAGAATACAGCAGCATGTGTATGTAAATGCCACTTTACATAATGGATTGCAGTGTCCTTGAATTTTGGTGTGGTGGCTGGAAACAATCCCCCCAAAATACTGAGGTAATATTAAATTTAACTCCAAAAGAAATGAAAGGACATCTTCCTAGAGAAGAATCCTTTTAAAAATTTAAGACTTTTGTATGAAATGCACAGAGCTTCAATAAACATTGGCTAAAAAAAATTTAAGACTTTCACTGGATGTTAGCTATTCACGAAGCACCCTTTACAGAGCTCGAGTATAACTGAAACATGCTGGGGTTTTCTCTTTCTCCACCCTCTATGCCTCAGATGTTTTTCTTGCCTGTCATTTTTTTCTTCTTTATAAACAAGTAGTTTTGTTTTTAACCACAGAATTCTCAGAACCAAAAGGCACTGATTTCCAGCTTCACTGCCTCTGATCTGCAAGGAGGAAGAAAGTGGGGGTTGGGGAGGAGGAGCCTCCAGCAAGAAAGAAACTATTTGAATCTGTGAGCTGGTCCCTAGTCTCTCTATTCTCCCCACCACACACACATACACACAAGGAGCCAGCATTCACACCACACTGGCAGTAAACTGGGCACTTTGGAGGTGCCTGCCAGCGATACCATTAGATATGCTGATCAGCTGCAGGTGTTGTCATGCAGGTGGCCAGCTTTGCAGGTGAGTTCTCTGGTGCCCTGCAACCTTTGAAGGAGTCAGTTGCTGCTGACATCAAGTAGTTTACAGGCAGAGTTGCCCAGAGCTCTGAAACCTCACAGAACTCCCAGTAGGTCCAAAAGGAATTCTAAATGCACAGCAAGAATAAAGACAAGGAAAAGAAAAAATAAAGAGGGGGAGACCAAATATCTGTCGTAGAGCACTGTTTGCTCATGTGGAAAATTCAGTAGTTGCCATAAAAAGCCCAGGTATAGTAACAGCATAAAAGTATCAGCTGACAACAGGGGCTTGAATGGAGCCAGAAGAGGTGCTAGAGATGCATCGGTCACCCATACCTGTGTTTTGTAAACAGACAGTAAGAGTGTACCATGCACCAGTTAAGGGGTGCTGAACAGCCAACAGCACCCCACAGCCTAATGAGCAAGTCAAGACAATTAATAGATGTGAATACAGTATTCTGTCTTGAGAAGGGCATGTGGCCAGGAAATTCAGAGTAAGTAAGGGTACCTGAACTGGACTAGAATTCAGGTAGGGCTTTAGGAAAAAGGCAAGACCCCTAGGGAACCTCAAGAATGAGATGGTAATAAAAAAAAATTTTTTTAAAAATGAGATGGTAATGAGAGGAAGGAAAAAGCCGGGCATGGTGGCACACGCCTTTAATCCCAGCACTCAGGAGGCAGAAGCAGGTGGATCTCTGTGAGTTCAAGGCCAGCCTGGTCTAGTGAGCTCTAGGCCAACTGGGACTAAAAGGGAGACCCTGTCTCAAAAATACCCCCCCCCAAAAAAAGAGACAAAGGAAAAGAGGTAAAAAACATATTCCAGGCCGACCGTGATTAAAAAAAGGGGAGTGTGATGGTTGGGATGAAGAGATTAATCAACCAGTGGTCCTAAAGTAGCAAAGTAAAGGTAAGGAGACATGACAGTAGAAAGGCAGAATAAAGATGTGGCATGGCAAGAAATAAGTGTCGTCTTAACACAAAGTGACCTTGTCAGGAACCAGCTGAAGACAGGGAAGTAGAGCAAGGCTTGGCAGTGCACAACTTTAATCCCAGCCCTCAGGAAGCAGAGGCAGGTGGATGGATCTCGGTGAGTTCAAGGCCAGCCTGGTCTACTAGCAAGTTCAGGCCAGCTGGGGCTACAGGGAGACCTTGTCTCAAAAAGACTAAGATAGATGATTGATTGATTGATTGATTGATTGATTGATTGATTGATTGATAGATAGATAGATAAGGAAGGAAGGAAGGAAGGAGAGAGAGAGAGAGAGAGAGAGAGAGAGAGAGAAAGATAGAAAGAGAGAAAGAGAGAAAGAAAGAAAGAAAGAGAAAGGAGAAAAGAAAGAAAAGAAAGAAAAGAAAGACTGACTACCAAATTTATATTTAGAGAAGCTGCCTGGAGGGGGGTGGTGGTGGCAGGGAGGAGGGGTAAATGAACAGGGCAGTGATCCTCAAAGTGCCCATTCAGTGGAATACTGTGCAGCATTCGAATGCTACAGACATGTGTTCCAACACAGAAAAATGAGAAGGCATGCTCGCAAATGAAAAAAGTTAAATACGAAGACCAGAGATGTAGTCAGCTGGTGGAATGCTTGCCTAGCACTCAGGAAGCCCTGCTTTCCATCTCAGCACCAAATAGACCTGGGATGGACACAGGCCTGGAATCCCAGAACTCAGAAGGCAAAAGGTCAGAAAGTCGAGGCTCTTATAAGATGCTTCGTAAGCCCTCGAGATGTCTCTGTGGTGCATAGTAAAGCTTAAGAACCAGTGGATTCGAGAAATAGAAGGGATAATTCAGCTACACTTAGAAATTAAAAGGGAAGGTAGAATCCAAAATAGACCATTCCTAAGGATTCCATATTTCCAGACTGGGAGGCCAAGATGCCCAAAATGAGCCAGGTAAGACTGGCAGAGCAAGGCCAGGCAACCACATGTAGCACAGGCACATGCAGCAAACACATCCAGCAAACACTGCACATCTGCAGCATCATCTGTGTCCTGCAGAAACACAGTTCAATCAGTTCAGGACTTAAAAGTCACTGTAATCAGAAGGTTCCTAGGGGCCTTGGCTGGCAGGACAAGGCAAGGACACTGGACTACGATGATGATGGGAAGTCAAGGAGCCTAAACCAGACTTTTAGAACTTTGAAAAGGAAGTTGGGGAAGTGTCCAAGCAAGTATGAAGAGTCAGAGGAAATCTGAGTGGAAAATTTTTGAGCATGCCTTGCTGACAAAGAGGAAAATAACACAAGAAAAAAAAAAAAAATCCAGGAGACAGAGAGGAATAATGTTTAACCCAATCCACAAAAAGGCAAAATGGAGATGGACCCAGGGCAGACTTTAGCCCTGAGCCAAGAAAGTACACATCTTCCCCTGCAATTGGAAGATGTGGGTACTATGTAGGCAGAAAAATGCATATTCTACATGGTATATTTAATTTTCTACATAAAATACAAGGGAAGGTCACCTGCTGAGTGAACAAGGACAGGACATAAGAATAGGCTGTGCTAACATGGTGGCCTGTGCCTGTAATTCCAGCACTCAGGAAGCAGAAGCAGGAAGACAGGAGTTCTAAATCATCCTTGGCTACATATAAAGCTGGAGGCCAACCTGGGCTACATGAGACCCCATCTCAAAAAATGATAAACATTATCATTTTTTGGATGGGGTTGGGATATTTCAGGGAAAAAAAAATGGCCAAAGGCCAGAGGGAGGTTTGCCAGGCCGGCTAAAGGCAAAGGACCACGAGATTATACAGTGCTCTCATGCACATTCCACTGCCCCCAAGTAAAAAACACAGGACAGTTTTGGTGGGATTTGCTAGAGAAGCATGAGAAGAGGACCTTTAAGAGCTGGTGGGGGAGTGATTTAGATAATCAACCCTAGAAGGCAAGTGTTGACAGATGAGAGAAACAGAGACCATGAATGAGATAGAAAGGCAGAGTATCATGGACCTAAGAATCCAGACTTTACCTGGTGAGTAGTAGTTGTTTTCAGGAACAATGTATTCCTAGGGTGGATTGCTGGATTGAACACTCTGGTAATTGGGGCAAAACCCAAGAAGTGTTTAGAGCCCCAAACCCACAATTCAAATGCATAAATTCTGTTAATCTTCTTCACAATAGGGGAAATGCTCAGGATTTTAATCCAAGTATAAATCCTATACACACACACACACACACACACACACACACACACACACACACCCCACAATAAATTTTGGCTTGGGGCCTGGAGAGATGAACCAGCAGTTAAGAGCACTGGCTGCAGAGGACATGGGTTCAAATCCCAGCACCCACAGTGCAGCTTCCCTAACTCCAGTTCCAGAGGATCTGATGCCCTCTTCTGACCTCTTCAGGCATTGTTCGACACGGGTGCACTTACATACAGGCAAGATACATAGACACAAAAAATTTTAAAAATAAATTTTAGCTCGAACAAAAATAACAGTAGTTGATGGTTGTAAGCACCAATAGTCAGAGGTGCTTTGACACACTGACCTGGTACTCTACTCTTTTTCCAGCATGGTGCCTGAGAAATGAGGGTGTGAGTTCTGTACTCCTGGGATCATCCACTCCTGAGCAACTCATTGAAAACCTTGGTGCCATTCAGGCAAGTACTGCAGTCTCTACCAGCAAACTCCAGGGAATGCCCTGGTGCCTCTGGAGATGTCTCCTGGCAAGGGAGCAGGGAGAAGCATAAAACCATAAGAAGCAACAGCATACCTTCACAATACAAGGATCCGGACTGTTCTCTGCTTATTTAACAACCTTCTCAAACTCCATGATGGTTTGTTTCTGTGAGATAGTACATTCCAGTGTCATACCAAGCAACTGGCTACCTTGGTCTGACTATAAAAGCGTGTTGAATTTCCTCTTGAGAGAAAACAGTCATAGGACAATATACAAATACTATTTATTCATCTGTTCTTCCCATGAATACCTACTACCCATCTACTATGCCAAGCCCCTCTACCTTTGTCAGCTTACAGTATCCTGCATTGCTCCACTCCCCATCAAACCATTTAGACGTGTGTTAACTGCCCATCACGCATCCCCCTGGACCATAAGGCCCAAGGTCAGACACTGGTGGCTTCCTCGCTCCTCCACTGACTTTCCACTTCCTACTACGTATGACCCTCAGTTTTCACTCAAGAAGCATCTGGTACATAAATTCTATTTGGAACATACAAGATCACATTCCCCTAGAGGCAAATCCAGGAGCTCCATCCCATCCGGAGGCCCTGCCCCCAAGAGATGCCCAGAGGTCCTGGCACTGGATGGAAGTTGCAGCTGGACACTCCTGAGCATCTAAGGAAAAGGGTGGGGCTGGTGGTCTATTGTGAACAACTTCCTTCATGGCAAAGCACATTTCAGTGTTGAACCTGCCCCTCTCAGCTCTGCTGATGGTCCCAGGAATGAGCCTACCCAATGCTTTGCTACAGCCACTACCTGGGAAACAAGCAAGGGTGCTTCCTCTTGTTCACTGGAGAACAGACTGTCAGGCATCTCCTTTACCCATCTGTTACTAAAACAAGCCCTGCTATCTCTCCCCAAAAGAGATGAAGGTGAGGGCAAACTGAGAATTTAAAATTGCTTTTTAAGCCGGGTGTGGTGGCGCACGCCTTTAATCCTAGCACTCGGGAGGCAGAGGCCAGCCTGGTCTACAGAGTGAGTTCCAGGACAGCCGGGGCTTTAAGGAATAAATGGTGGTAGAGATCTCCTACCCCACTACCACCTTCATTAGGACTGCACCGTGGAGCAATCATCTCTACCTGTTTCCAAACCCTGCCCAACTCTTTCTGGATTCTATGGGGTCCCTGACCCTTCGTACGTAATGCCCCTTCTAAGGAATCACACCACCTCTTGTTTTCAGTTCTGAGCTGGAAAAAGATACATGATGGTAAGGAGATAGGGGAACAGTCTGGACCAAAAAGTACTGAAATTCAATCCAGTGATCTCAATCCCACTCATATTTATGGAGCACTTACTCTATCTGGCACCAAGCTAGATAGTTGGATTACTGTGATGAGTCAGAGAAAGATCCTTGCCCTCAAATCACTGACAGGCTAAGAAAGAGTGAATTAAGAAATCTATACCTCCAAGCAGGTCTCCAAGAGCTCACTCTATATACCAGGTCCTGGCAACACTATAGGACACAAAATACTGTCCATTCTCTAAAAATTTTATTAGGTGACTGATAAAAATACCCAAAATCTCAGACTATGAAAAAGCTATTAAGCAAATTATAGAATGTTTCACTAGAAAGCAACTGAGAAATGGGTAGGCCTACTTGACGTGTCCTTCCAAAAGCCACCTATGTATGGTGGGATGTTTACTCTGAAGCATTTGAGTTTTTCACATGCCTTGACCCTACATGTGAAAAACCCAGGAGTATATTCCAGCCACAGGAAAGAGCAGTGCAAAGGCCCTGAGATGGGAATGCTTACTCCAGTCATGTCGTTTCTCTTGTAAGGAATCCTTTACAGAACTTTAAGAGGACTTGCTTCTGTTAAATGTTCAGAGTCCTGAGGCTGCCAAGTAAAAAGTAGAGCACAGGGTGTGGCCTTCACCTGGACGATGCAGGTGGAAGGGATGAATTCACAGGTTTGGGAAGGACAGGTAACATGGCTTGGCAAGTAGAGGAATGCACGACTGCTACCATGTTAGCACAGTATGATCAAGCAATCCCTGGGGAAATCACGCCGCCAAGGTCAGGCGTGAAGCAGCTCAGGATCTGCGCTGTAAAGGCTGTGGGAGTGCACTGGGTAGTGAGCAAAGGGTTATTTGATAAGTCACTCTTCTTCCCAGGCACGTTCTCCCTAGCGAGGCTCTGGCTGGTTAGGTTAGACCCTCCATTCACAAAGGGTTAGGGAAAAGGATACTAGCAAAGCAGCATAAGCAGCATTGCTGCCAGCTTAAGGGCTTACCAAGCCTCCTTTCTTTAAGCATGAGCAAGAGCCTAGACAACCTGCGATGGTCCCCTGGGTGTGGTGGGAAAGAGACTGGATGAGAGGAGGTGCCAAACAGAAATGAGACTGGGACCAAAAGTGTGCAAGTGTGGATCGCTAGGAAAGGAAAGGAGAGGAGAGCATCAGGAAAGCAGTTCCTAGTACACTGCCAAAGTAGCTGCACACGATGCAACATGACAAGGCTGGAGGAGATGTAAGCCAGATGTAAGCCAAACCTGGAGGAGATGGAAGACACCATCACCCGCACAGGAGTCCTCATCTTCCCACCACCTGAAAGCGAGAACTCCCTCTGCCATTTCCAGTCCACACTTAAAACCTTCCTGAAGCTACCACCACCTACTCAGAGAGAGCCATGATCATCAGCAGCCAGGCCGCATTTCTCACAACCTTCCCAACATGTGTGCACGACACATACATGCACACACACACATACACACACACACATGCGCGCGCACGCGCACCCTAGGATTCTAATCTCCAGCACCAGGAACCACATACATCCCCATATTAACAGTAGTCTGTGCTCTGTCTCCAAAGTAAGTAGCATCCAGCTTAGCAAAACCCCTCCTTCATCCCTAAAGAACTCAGTCCTGGAGGCCTTCCTTGTACTCCGGTCCCTAACACTAGCGAAACCTCCCATCAAGTCATCAGTTTCTATCACACTGTATAATACTAAGGCTATAGCATGATAGTCTGGGGGTAAAATCTGTACAAGAGCTTTAAATGTAAAACAATTGTTGATATTTTTAAAAGGTGATTTCATACAAATTTATATGTGGTTCCTGGTGCTGGAGATTAGAATCCTAGGGCACGTGTGTGTGTGTGTGTGTGTGTGTGTGTGTGTGTGTGTATTAGCTCCTCTTGAAAACTTTAGTCTTTGAACACTACACGTTTTTCATGTTTTATTCAAGTATTTTTATGGTTTCCCTTTTTCTAACTGAAATGTATTCTGACATAAGTTTTTCCTTTCACATGGCTAGCCTGCTGGATTTTAGACACAAAACTTGCAACAAACCCATTTTCTGAACTCCAGTCTTACTGTTACAATCTGTCTCCAATAACACAGTGGCTATTTAGAACCAGAGACTCCAGAGCTAGTAGAAACCAAACTCCTCCTTTAACTTCAGGTAGGAAAATGTTAACCAGAATCACACGTTTCCCAGGCTAAGGAGCTCCACTACTGGCCAAACCCTAAGGCTGCTAAGGACAGCACTGGAGAAAGAAGGTCACCTCGGTCAGCAGGGCCACAGCAAAGGAAGGGTGAGGCCCAAAACCTCAGAACCAGGCATTGTAATTGCATTTCACCAGTCTCTACAAAGGGTCAGACTATTCCATTGAGAAAGCTGGTCTTTTCCCCTTGTCTTATGGTATAATTTATACCCTTGGCCTATTTCTCATAATGAAAGCTGGCCTTACAAGCTTATCCTCTCCCAGGGCTTCAGCAAGTCCATACAAATGACTCACAAGTCAACTCTGGTCCTCCAGCCACCAAGCTCCAAGCAGCATTACAGCTGGTGGCACGCAAGTCCTTTCTACGAGATGCCCCACACACCTGAAACACACCCTACTCTAGACTCCCCAACTATTTCTTTGCTTTCTTCTCAACATACGACACCTGATTTCTCCTCTCCCATGCCAAAATCACCAGCCTCATTATCCCTTATTGTCTCTGGCTTGGACAATGTTTTAACATGGCAACCCCTTTGAGCTTCCTCTAACTCATCTTTCAACCTCCCCTGAGGCGTCTGCTGGGGTCAAGTCCCGAGAGCCCACCTCCTCGCCTACAGAATAAAGTTCCAACTCTATAAAGTGCTATTTGAGGTTTCCCAACTTTTGCTCCATTCTTCCTTTCCCCCATCCCTACCACCTCCACCAGTCTGTCCTTGGACGTCAATCCATTTCACTTTTTCATGCTGGTCCCTCTGTCTGAGAAGCATCTTAAGCTGTGACCATCCTTCACCAGTTCTGAGCAGCAGCTACAAGTCTGTTCCCAGTCTGTAGACCAGTGCTGTCCATGGCACTTCTAGCACCATGTGGCTATTTAAGTCCATGAATGGTGGCTGGTCCAAATGTATGCATGCTCTAAGTGTAGAATGGTCACAGGATTTGACCATTCTACCAAAAATAGTATTTTAACTAATACTAATTTCACATGAAAATGATGCTTTGAGTATTACATAAAAATGTGTTGTCTAGGTATAATGAAAAACGGGTTTTAGCATTTTAAAACAGCTAGCTGCTAGAAAAAAAAAATTCCCTATGTTATTTACATTGTATTACCATGGCATAAACAGCTATTCTGTATACTGAGACTTCACTTTTGCCTTACACAGTCAACAAGTTCCGGACCAGTAATGAGCCTTCATTCCAGCTACAGTTTACGAACACACAGCAAGTCCAGATGACTGCTTAATATTGAGTACACAAATGCTCAATAGCATTAACAGCATCCTCTATGCTTCTGTCCTCAGGTCCTCCCAAAGATGACATCACATGTTGTAAATGAGATCGATAACATACTGCGCAACAAGCCCTACAGCAAAAAGGACTACAGATCCTAAGGCAATGCATGAGCCACAGAAGCTGCATGGGTAAAATAGTGGTCTGTACACAGTACAGAACAATGTTACTAGCCACTCTTTCGATCACTTAGCAGCCTGCTGCTCAACCTCTAGTGTCCCTGGATTCTGAGGTGTCTGCTGTTGCTACCACTGTGCACCCTGAATTTCCAGCACATCTGAAAGCTCACAACCAAGAAAATCCATTCTATTTTCTTATCTTGGACTTGTCCCCTATCCTGGCATTGCTCTGTACACCTCATGCTTCTGCAATGAAAAGAATATTGGGGGAAAGGATCTATTATCTTCAGGCATTTAGTAACTTAAAGAAGGCTGTACAGATATATTTTTTTCAAAAGAACAAAATTCACAGTATGAAGTACATAAGAAACAGGATAGCCTCACTCTGAAGTCTTGCATGGAATAAAGAACTAGTTTTACTTGGGTTTTTCTTTCGTATTTCATATTCGCATTAGCAAGTTTTATGTCACTTGTCATTCAAGAGTAAAATTTGAATGGACTTGCTTTCAGTATCTTTTAAATATTTACTGTTGCTTGGCCCTGTACAATTTATTCAGGATACCTTTTAGGGTTTTAATTATGTTGACTTACATGTGGAGGTGATAAATGAATACCCCAATTTTAACTAGATATAATGGGTAATTTGCGGAGGGGTTACACTGCTATAAAAACAGCTTTGAATAAAATGTACTAGCAATTAAGTGTTCATTGTTTACACATTTTATGAAGGCCTGTGTATACTTTCAATTGTTTGTGGGCACATTTCTGCAAGTTTAAATATTTAAGCTTTAAAAATACACACATACTGTTTTGTATTAAACCTGTAAAGTAGAAAGGCAAATGTTCAGTTTAACGCTGGGACTTTACAATGTAATATTGATATTTCTGAAGTTACATATGAAAACACAGCAGAGGCGTTGTGAAAAATATTGTCATTCCACAGCATATGCTGGGAATGCCTAGAGAACAGCAAAACGTTTGATCTCCTGATTCTAATATCACAGACCCTACACTATATGCATGAAAGCTCTCTGCATGGAATACAGGGGCTTAGCCTTGCACTTAGAATCTGAGATACTTCCAGCCTGCCACTATTGGCTGTTTACCCTCACTGAAATCCCACTTAAGATAAATCATAATACAGTGTGGATAAAAGAAAACATGTCATCTTCCTCCAATCCCCCCCCCCACCGCCTTTTCTGGTGAGGCCATTTTTAAACTCTGCTTGGACATCTGAGTATGTACAAAATTCTAATTTAGTCTAAAAGTTCTCCATCACTTTAAGATTTACAGAAGAAATACTATCAACTAAAAAGCTATTTTCTGATATCATTTCTGGATATATATATATCACATGGTTAAGTTCTAAATCTTAAAATACTGGTGGGTCGAAGATCCTAACACAGTTCCTTTTGTTTGTTACTATCTATAGTGTAGTAGTCAATTTGGAAGTCCTGCCCTTCAGTGTCAGATGAATGATGGAAAAGGGTTAATGATGGAAATGAATTAACTTTCTAGCCATTCGTTGTGAGTTTAATCCTGTGACTACTATATGTATAAACAAGCTGAAGTGCTGTCCAAAGGAAAAGCAGTTTAAATCTATTTATTTGCTTAGAGTAATAAAATATCTGCATAATCCCCTAATAGAGTTATCTGGTCTTTCATTACAAGACATAAGATATATACCTTTTCACATACATGAAGTATAAATAAAATGTCAGCATGAAGTAAGTTATACAGATAACTACCCCACACTAAATGCTTAACAGAATTACCAATCATTTTTGAAAGGCTAAAGGCACATGCCCATAATCTCAGCAGTGCACTAAGGAGATACAGGCAGGAGTTCAGCCTGAGCTACATGAGACCCCATCTCAACCATCTCTGACCCCTTACCCCGCCTCACACCCCAAAAGACTGAGAGATGCACTGCAAGCCAAGCCTTGAGTGGTTGGCACACACCTATAATCCTAGCACTTGGGAAACTAAGGCAGGAGGATCTTGAGTTTGAGGCAGTCTGGACTAGACTTACAGCCCAAGACTGACTCCAAAAACTAAAACCTTACATTCTAAACTCTTTCCTTTCTCACTGCATGTTATAATATCATGCACATTAAAGTTAAAGCTTCTCAACTCATCTGAAAGAACCTGCAAATATAAACCAAATATAAGCATTATCGGTTAGGTTGTGCAAATTTTTACACACACACACACACACACACACACGAATGCCAAGATAATATATTTCAGTTATATCCTTATGAAAAATAGTTTTCATACACTCTCATTTTCTATTGAAAACTCCTTGGCAGAGAACATGGGAGGCAGCCATCACTACACTTCAGGCAGGACAAACTTCAAATTTTGTGCCTGGTTTCCTACTTCAAGACCTGACACTTCATAAATAGAGTGTCAAACATCATTCACACACATGGCAGTGTTTCAAGGAACCTTGGCTGTCTACAAAGCCAGCTCTCTTTGACTAATAAGGAATTCAAGTCAGGACAGATCAAAGAACTTGCAGCATCTAGATGAGAGAAGCAGACCTACAGCCTGCATACTTTGTGCTCCAATCCATGGATCCTTTAAAAAGATTCTTCTTTTTAAAGTTAAAGTTTAATGCAAAACTGTAGAACTTATGAGATAAAAAATATCAGATGAAATGGTCAGATGAGATACAAAGAAAATTCTTGAGGGCCAAGAAGTTAGTTTACAACTACCACCCTGAAAACAAAACAAAATAATCCAAAGGCCACCATGGTCTGAGGAGATGCTCGGCAAGCTTGGCTTCAATCCCTGTATCCCAGCAGAGGGGAAAGAAGAAAACTAACTCCACAAACAACAGTAGTATGAAATGCATAATGAAGACATATTTGTTCATATATAGTTTATATAAAGAATTGCAGAAAAAACACAAATTTTTAAAAATAACGTTTAATCATACTGTTAAACAAGACTTTCATAAGAATTCTGAGTATAAATCAACTTCAATTATTTCAATTAACTTCAATCATTTCAAATTATCCCTTCCAAGTTATAATATACCAAATAGGACAAGTCGTAAATTTGAATCCAAGATTACTATTAAGTTCTAAATGAGCAAAGAAATGAAAATGTTTAGAAGCCAAGCGTGGTGGCGCACACCTTCAATTCCAGCACTCGGGAGACAGAGGCAGAAGCAGAGGCAGGCGGATCTCTGTGAGTTCAAAGCCAGCCTGGTCTACAGAGCAAGTTCAAGGCCAGTTGGGGCTACGGGGAGACCCTGTCTCAAAAAGACAAAAAAGGGGCTGGAGGGATGGCCTAGCGGTTAAGAGCGCTGACCGCTCTTGCAGAGGACCCGGGTTCGATCCCCAGCACCCACATGGCGGAATAAATAAAAATTAAAAAAAAATAAAAAATAAAAAAATAAAAAAAGACAAAAAAAAAAGAATGTTTAACACTAAGTTTCTACCTATCATAAGTATGAAAAAAAATGTAAGCACTTTGGATCTCTTCTCTTACTACTATTACATTTGAGTCTTTTAAGATAAAAATCCTGCCAAAATTTCTGACTAAGTTTTAGGACTAATAATTCTAGTTGCCACCTTCAATGACGGAGTTTTGGTTATTGAAAAGGGTCTGCATTTCCTAAGTCCTGAGAGCTTAAATCCTTAATGGAAACTAATGCACAGAAATTTACTTGGCAGTATTGAAACTTAGAGAACATTACGAGGATTTAAAACAAAGACAGCCATAGGAGACAGACAAGAGAGAAAAAAAATAACTGCATATTCACTTTCACAAAATTTTCACCACCCTTTCTGAGCACCAATAATGGTAGTAACTTTTCCCCCATCTACACAGGCACTGCCATCTAGTGGCAAGTTTTCAGCAGCCACTTAAAAAAAGTTACCAGCTTTGGTAAATAGTAGACAGTGTTGGTTCATCAAATAATCATTTCATTAACTACTGACTGATTTTATCAACAACAAAAAATGAAAACAAAACAACAAAAAATGAAAACAAATCAACAACAAAATGAAAACAAGTCAACGACAAAAAAACCTGACCTCGTATGTGTTTCCTAAATGTCCTTTGCAATGAATCTACTCATTTTACATGGTAATTCGTAATGGCACTCAGACAATAATGCACCAAAGGAAAGAAACTTCTAGAAGCAATGTTTAAAAATGCAATTCTCAATGTAGACAATGATGAGCCAAGACACTGTACAAATGTACAAATGTATTGTCCTGTCTTCTAAGTTCTGAGATGCAGACCACCAAAACACCCAACAGTATAGAAACAGCTCAACTACTGGTAAGCACTTCTTTAAAAAGTTAAACACTATCATAATGTTCATCTTAAATTTATCAGTGGAATCAAAATATTAAGAGTATTTTCCACCAGGTACGGTGGCACACACCTTTAATCCCAGCACTCAGGAGATAGAGGCAGGCGGATCTCTGTGAGTTCAAGGCCAGCCTGCTCTACAGAGTGAGTTCCAGGACAGCTGGGGCAGGGCAACCAGGGGACATGTCTCAAAAAGACTGGGGGGGGGGAGGTACTGGATTTGGTCAAAAGTAAGAAGAATATGAAATCAAGTGGCTGAAGTATAAAGGATAAAGAAGTTTTCTCAACTCTGCAGTTATGGCATTCACAGACTCTACACACTGGGGATGGGGAGCATGAGTGCTGGACCCCAAAAGACTAAAGGACCAGTATTTTGTTCACAATCTACAGGAAGCTTGGGCTAAAGGGCCAAATTTATTAAAGTCTTAATAGAAAAATGCTGACAAGCATTTTAAACCACTGTAAATTCCTTAGAGAGTTCTTTGAATTCCAGAGCTAAGTTCATAAAAAATTATTTGGTCTCTTACATGACAATATTCCAGAAAGGGGTTCACTTAATATTCTGTCCTAGTGTTGAGATCTTGGTCAAGAAAAACAATGATTTCACTGACTTCACACATCAAATCAACATGGCAGGGTCAAACTGACCTCCCTGGCTGCCCAAGGCCACAGCCATACAGCTGAACAGTGTGTTCCTTAATTCTGCAGGCTAATTCTCATAGGCCTAGGTACTATTTTTAGATTACTAGCTTGGCTGCCTTTCTTAAAAAAAAAAAAAAATCCCCACATTGGGGAGGACGTTTTTTAACTTTGAGTTACTATAAATTGCAAATTCAGAGACTTGTTTAAAAAAAAAAAAAAAGGCTTCTGTTTAATCCCCTGGGAAGAAGATTCATTTGAAGATTTACAGTTCAAGAAAGTTGTAATATTGTACTTGGAACACAGCAAACCAGTTGTTAACTTCTTCCTCCTATTATAAATAATAACAGCTCAGTCCAGGTTACTGTGACCTCTGACAGATGTAGGAAACAAGTTATTTTCTCCCCCTGGTGATTCTAGCACATTGCAAGACTTCTTACCTTTTAATAAATGTCCTGGTACTCTGAATTTCCCTTTCAATTCATTTAATTTCAACAATGTGTCAAAAAGAACCAATAAACAAACACTAGAGTTACATTCTATCAAGTTTTGTTTTAAACACTCAAACTCCAGACTATAAAAATATCTTGTGTGTCTCCCACCCTGGTAACCTGCTTTTCATATATCACAAGTGGCTCCTAGATACATTGGGGGGGGGGGGCACGCTAGGCTGACGCCAGCTACTTAGAGCCAGTAGACAGGAGGGCGATGAGTCCAGAGGAGGCGCTTATGGATAGAATGTAGTTCCTGCAAGAATCCAGTGTTAAGGAGAAAGAACCCAAAACTAGTTTTTCAACAATAAAAGAGTTTATCTCTATCAACAACAGTATTAATTACAAAGATGTGTGTATAGCCTCACTGTCTAAAACACAATTTTTCAGATATGAGGCTAGGTATGAAACATATTCAAAAAAAAATCTCTTCCAATGCTGAAAAACACTTAAGACAAACCTAGAACAAATGACCACAAAGAACATACTTTCAGTTCCATTTAACCCTGAGAAAACCTGGTCAAAGAGCATTCAGCGACAAACAGACAAATATACACAACACACACACACACACACACACACACACACACACACACACATACGCACGCACGAGCGCACACACGTATGTACGTTCATGCACATCCCAGTAAAAGGGGGGAAAAAAAAAAACGCATGTCCTTCAAGAGTCCTGCTACAGTTGGCTGGTAAGACAAAGAGATTTTTTGGGGGGCCACTTTGGCAAAACACACCAGTATTCCCAAAAGAATCAAGATGAAGGGTGTCTGAAATTTTATTGCACCATAATATCTGACATTAAAAAGTCTGGCTGCATTTTTCCTGGATAATACCTTTAATAAGTTACTGTAATAAAAAAGACAAATGCCTCTTGGCCAAAAGCTCATTTTACAAGAAGCTTGAGCACTATGAAGACACTATGAACCATCCCTTTTTGAAGTACACTGGCCATCTATCCAACACCAAAGCCCAGCATATGAGCTTACATCAAGACCTACTCAAGACAGCACATTTATTCTGACTTTACACCTGGAACTTAAGTAGGTAGGTAGGTGCACACAGTCACACAATATAAGACTGCTTTCTAATACGTATTATTTATCATAAAATCACAATTTATAGACTTAAAAAGCACTAAGCCAAGCCAGAAACTTTTTTGAATATAAACTTGAAGAACACAGATACTTGCCTAAGGCCAGTGCTATGAACTAACTGGCTCTACAAGGATTTCCTTTCCAAGAGAAACTCAAGGCTAAAACTACAGTTCATAGGTTTTTGAAAAGGCTAACCAACGTTTTAAAGGATACACTGTGGGGTTGAAGTTCTTCAGTATAAAGAAGGAAGCAACAATGACCAAGACCAGGAACAAAGTGTTGTTATAGAAGATGGAAAATGTTGTGGCTTCATAATCAGCAACTTCATTCTTCTTCCACAAAATTCTGGAGATAAAAAGACAAATCAAACAAGTTTATAAATATGATCAAACACTTTAAATACAAATCACTTTATTACAAGACAAATTTTTCCTTGTGTTCAAGAGTGAGAATGCATTTTCAATATAATTTAGTTCAAATTATTTCCTTTCTTCCACTGAATTCTTGATTTCCTTATTGATGCTAAACAGTTGCTGGGTATATTACCATTTTCCTAGGCAGCCAAGGAACTGACATTAACTACAACTGGCATTTTGTAAGCACCTAAAACAGGCATCTTTTTTTTTAACTGTTTTTTTTCATATGTGTATGAACGTATTATCTGCATGGTGCACCCATGTCATGCAATGCCGCAGAGGTCAAAAGAGGGTGTCGGATTCCCCTGGAACTGGAGTTAAAGATGGTTCTCAGCTGCCATGTGGGTGCTGGGGATCGAACCTGGGTCCTCTGCAAGAGCAGTCAGTGCTCTCAACCGCTAGGCTATCTCTCCAGCCCCAAAACAGGCATTTTTTAAGAGTCCCAGGCAAGGGGCTGGAGAGATAGCCTAGCGGTTAAGAGCACCGACTGCTCTTGCAGAGGACCCAGGTTCGATCCCCAGCAACTACATGGTGGCTAAGAACCATCTGTAACTCCAATTCCAGGAGAACTCCAGTTCCAGGGGATTCTGAGACCCTCTTCTGACCGCAGCATTGCACGACATGGGTGCACAAATCTACATGCAGATAGTACACTCATACACATACAAAAATAAATTAAATAAAAAACTTTGCTCTCTCGCCAGATGTGGGTAGCACACGCCTTTAATCCCAGCACTCGGGAGGCAGAGGCAGCACGACCTGCTGTGAGTTCAAGCGCCGCTGGTCACAAAGTGAGTTCCGACAGCTGGGGCTACAGGGAGACACTGTCCCAACCACACACACAACACACACACACACACACACACACACTCACACCACAAAAAAAAAAAAAACTTCTCTCACTGTCCATATGAAATTTGCTCCTCTTAGCTTAAGGCTCTTTACAGCCTATGAACTTCAGACTTCACATCTTAAGGAAATAATACCAAGGACTAAAGCCAGTTGTGGTCTTACAGGGACTATCTTTTGCTGTTTTTACTGAATATGAATAAGGAATCTGCATGATGTTTAGGAAGATGTATGTAAATCCATTTTATGTGCCCTCATACTTATCTGCCTTTACCCCTTCAACAGGCCAAGAGGCTGTTTTAAGATGCTTCTGATTAAGACAGATTTTGTTCCTCTTAGCCAATTAACTTTGCAAAAGAGTAAATTGTGACTCATTAGTGGAATGTGAAATAAAATGAATGGATCAAATGCCCAGAAAAATTAACCAAGTGGTGAAACTATTTTTTTCTTTTAATGCAAAAGAAAGAAAAGGTATTAAGAACCCACCATACAAGGTATAAGTAATTAATTACTGTTTTGTGAACTGCTTGTATGTATAAATTAATGTAGTTGGTTACAAAGCAAAATACTGTTTTACTGAGGAGCCATTATCAAAAAGATTAAAAGCCACAACTGGAGAAATGGCTTAGGGGTTAGACCAGGTACTGCTCTTACAGAGAAGAAGAGAAATGGCTTAGGGGTTAGACCAGGTACTGCTCTTACAGAGAAGAAGAGAAATGGCTTAGGGGTTAGACCAGGTACTGCTCTTACAGAGAAAGACCCTGAATTCATTACATTCCCCTGTAACTCCAGTTCCAGAGGATCTGTGAGTACCTGCACTCACATGCACAATCACACAGATATACACAGAATTAAAAATGATTTTTAAAATAATTTTTTTAAAAGCCACAACCATAGGTGCTTTGTCGTCGTCCACCCCCCCCCCCAAAAAAATAACATACCCTTCTCTGGATCCAGATGACACACCACCTACTCCCACTCAACATCAGAAGGACTAGTACCTGACACTTTTACTGATCATGTGTTCTAATCCAAAGTCAACAAGCTTGGCTATAAAGAACTAAATGAAGAATAGCTTCACTGTTAGAAATCTGTAGTCTTTAGCACTATGCTGTACTCCCCTGATTTTACAGACAACACCAACTCAAATTTCCACTTACACTGAGAAACAGAAAGCACTTATTAACTGCAGCTATCAATTAAAAAAAAAAACCAACTGATTTCAAAGAAGATTAAACATAAAAATATGGGACCTGCCAGGCCTGGTGGCACCATTTAATCTCATCAGCATCAGGGCGAGGCGGAGTCTCTGTGAGTTCAAGGGCAGCCCTGGTCTACAAGCAACTCCAGCACCTGGGACTAAAGGGAGACCCTGTCTCAAAATTAAAAAAAAAAAAAAAAAAAAAGGGACTTAAAACTGAAGGACCTGTGCATGATGTCCCAACACATAGCAATGGAAGGACAGAGGGAACACTGGTGCACTCCTGCAGCCTGTGCTCCATCTTGCTGTGTGACAAACAGAGATAATGGAAGGCTGAAACTCCATTTAAAGTGGACGTCACTTCTGCACTCCAGCATGAAGCCCATGAAAGCAGCACGAGGAATGATTATTAACAGTGACATCCTCAGACTCAGGAATGTAGTGCATGTTGACACAACATAGAATGTGTTTCAGTAAACAAGATCAAGATATGAAAAACACAAAGGTGCTAATACAATATTGAAAATTTTTTTAAAAATGAAGGAAATACATATTTCATTCTTACATAGATCAAAGACAATCAAAAGCGAAGAGGCATAGTCCTGATACAGCTGAGTGCTAGAAAACTCAGAAATTACTGTCTATTTTTAACTCTAGCATAAGATTCAACAAAGACACATTCTTTAAGTAAGCAAGTGGCATTCCTTTCCCTGCTGATGAAATTACCCCAACTGTCATCTTAGCACCTCTCCCTAACTGTCATGTCCTGAATCAGAATCATCTCCAAAAGAATTTTAATGAAACTGAGGCCCAGTCACTCCCCATATACCCTCATGTAACCTGAGGTAAACAAGCCAGGACTGTCTCACTGTCCTCACACTTTTGTTCCACCCCCACACTGGTTATTTTGAAAAATGTTAAATCCCTAAATACATTCATTGCCAATAGTTCTACCATAAGTTTTCCTGGTAGAAAATCTAACTTGGGAGACTACTTCCCAAGGAATCATTCCCCAAGGGACAGCATCCTAAAAAGAAGAGAAAAGGTGGACTAACCATTACAATTAGCGAACAATGAACAAGAGATGGTCAGCAAATCAAGAGGTTAACAGTCACACTTCACACGTGCTAGCTGACTAACTCACCTTTGCTTATTTCCATCCTTGAATGAACGGACAAAGTCTTTCAACATGGCATGGCAGTATATCCTAAATATCTGTAACCGGAGCTTTAAAAGATTCACACAAACCACAGATGGAGATACCTCCTCTTAGATCAAATTTCCACAAGGCAACTTATTCTCTGAGAGCAACTTACCAAACTTTAATGATTCTCTGGTCTATTATCTGGGTCAGTCACAAGTCTAGACCTGGGTAAAAATAAAACTGTATCTAGCATTCTTTTTGTGAAAGGGAAATGCTACTAGCACAAATTTCTACTGGTAACAGAAATTTTATAATCTGTATTTTACACATTCATGAAACCTCTACCTCGCCCAACTCTGAGACACCTAGTTCACCAAAAGACAAAGAAGTTTCCTTTCCCAGTTCCAACTCTGACTCACTGAGTAATGAACACTGCACTGAGAACAATTCTGAGACAAGTCCTGGAATCAAGAACAAATACCAGACCAACCGGAAAAGCCTGCAGTGGGCAAATGAGATCCGCTTGCCATTTCTAACTACCAGCCCCCAAACTATGGTAACTATAACAAGTATTCTGAAATGTGGTTGACCATGTGATATGTACCCCCATTTAAGAAACACTGTTCTAAACAATGCAATTCAACCAAATAGGGACTTAGTGCTACAGATTCTCTAATTTCTATTCCTATGTAAAATGATACAACCAGAAAACTATGAGCCAAACCTCATTACAGCTGCTCCCTAAAAAAGGCCTTCATCGTCATGACTTTAATATCCTGTCCTGAGTTTTGTGAAGAATCCACAAGAGATAATCATTTCATTAATGTTTGGTGTCTTTCCAAAACCACTGTAGAAGACATTGTTCATTAAGTTACTCAGTGTCCCTTAAATAAGGATCCACTTGATAAAGTCCTTCCAAGAGTCAGTGCCAGGAAGGCTTTCTTCTGAAGGTTTGCATGCTGCTTCTCATCAGACAGTGAAAACACAATGACTTCATGTGCTTCCCCAAATACTTGGGAACTCAAAGTAACTTCAGTACTCAAATAACCTAACTAAATTCAAAGTCTTTGTTTCAACACCTTCTCTTACTTTTAATTAGTTTCTGATGTAAAAAAAAAAAAAAAACCCTGTATTACAAGGCCCCACAAAGTCTTTCTGGAGTAAAATGTAATAAAAATTCTGCCCCGAAAAGCACCTTGCTGATACTAAAATTTAAGATCCATATAAATAGCCAAAGAGATGACTATTAAACCATATGGCAACTATTATGCACCAATTATTCAATCACTCAGGGACTCTAGCCAATTCAATTCAATTGTTGGGCTTTTTAAGAAGCCTTCTAAGCTGGGCTTTTTAAGAAGCCTTCTAAGCTGAGCTTGATGATGGCTCAAGCCTTTAATCCCAACACTCAGGAGGCAGAGGCAGGCAATCATTTTGAGTTCAAGGCCAGCCTGGTCTACAGTAAGATTCAGGACAGCTGGGGCTACAGGGAGGAGACCCTGTCTTTAAAAAAAAAAAAAAAAGGGAGGGAGAGTTAACAAACATACCATACAATAGAAGATAAACCCAGTTCTTTTTGTTTTTTCTTCAATCAGTACATCCAGTTTTCATGTAAGAACCAGATATCCTTGGCAAACTCAGGATCAGGACTAGTACCACCACCTGGAGTTGTTAACATGTAACACTATGTACATCCTACAAACTCAGAAGGGTTGGATGACATACCCAAGGACACACAAGTATCAACAGGCAGAGACAGCACAGAAAGCAACTCTGTTCCTTCCTAAACTTAGTACAGCATTTGCTAGAACAAGCTCTCAAGTCATAGCTCTAATATACACTAATTGGCCATGTTACTCAAGCTTTCTGGACCTTAGATTCCTCAGGTGTAAAATGGAGGTAACAACAGCACTGACTTCATTCTTTAGAAAAAACAAAAAAAGAAAAAAGAACAAATCAACTCAAAGAAAACTATTTGGTGGCAATAAAAACTCAAAGTCAGCTATTGTTAGTACCACTGTTACTATTTATACAATAACAAAATTTATATACAATTCCAACTTTTTTTTTTTTAATTTTTTTTTTTTATTTATTTTTGTATGTGTATGAATGTATTGTTTGCAGCAGTCTGTGCACCTTGTGTGCAACCGGAGGTCAGAAGAGGTCAGAAGAGGGTCTCAGATTCTCCTGGAACTGGAGTTCTCTGGAATTGGAGTTACAGACGGTTCTTAGCCGCCCATGTGGGGTGCTGGGGATCGAACCCGGGTCTCCTGCAAGAGCATCGGTGCTCTTAACCGCTAGGCTATCTCTCCAGCCCCACAATTCCAACTTCTAACAAGGTTTACAACTAACCCTTTAAGTAAGAAGTCAAGAGATCAGGAGAGATGGACTGGCAGTTAAGAGCCTTTGCTGAGCAAGCATGACAACCAGAGTTCAGAACCTAGTACCATGGAAAAGCTGGCCATGCTTTCATGCATCCCAGTAACCAGCACTCAAGATGAAGGTAGATAGGAGGACTGAAAACAGGAGGATGGGGGCTGGAGAGATGGCTCAGCAGTTAAGAGCACTGACTGCTCTTGCACAGGACCAGGGTCCAAGTCTTAGCACCCACATAGCGGCTAAGAACCATCATAGGCTGGGCGTGGTGACGCACGCCTTTAATCCCAACACTTGGAGGCAGAGGCAGAGACAGGCAGATCTTTGTGAGTTTAAGGCCAGCCTGGTCTACACAGCAAGCTCCATGCAGGCTGGGACTAAAAGGAGAAAACCCTGTCTCCAAAAAAAAAAAAAAAAAAAAAAAAAACCAGGGCCTTGCTAGCCACCAGTCTAGCCCAAAACCACAAGCCCCAGGCTCAGAGGAACTAACTATGCAAGCGTGACAGATGAGGATAGCCCGCATCCTCTTCTGGCCTCCGATGTATACATGCACCACATAAACCTCACAGATACACACACACACACAAAGGAATCAAACCTTTCATCTTTCTCCTTCCGGGACATCTTTCTATTATCAGCTTCAGAAAGCTTTCGAGTCACTTCTTTGGAAACAGCATCCTCCCTCTTTTGTGCTACTCTGGAAGAAAAAACAAAAAGAAGAAGTTTCCACGTGCTCTAGACATGAACATCACACTTTACCAAAACACTCTGTACTCATATTTTGTATTGGCAACCTAATGATACATTTCAAGAAAATAAGCTGGACAGAAGTTCCAAGTTTATTATACTGTATAAGCTAAAAGAAAGGAGTTCAAGAAACTCACAGGATGTGGTTTATTAGTTATATACTTTGATTTCTATTTAAGAGGGAAAATTTCCCAAAGCTTAGATATTTAAAATGGGTATAAAAGTCAAATGCTATTAGCACAATTTAGTTTTGAATCATTAAAACTACATTTTACTTTCACAAAATTCTTAAGGCTGATACCCTATGAATGATACGTGATTTCAATTCCAATTACAAGATAAACAACTGACCTAATAAAGGGAAATAACTATAATGTCTTAAAGTTTTACTTTTAACTCCATTTCGAAATACAATTTCATTTAAAAGAAATAATGATAATGTAGTCAGAGGCTGACCATTACCACTTAATTTAACTCTTAGTTAAATTAATCACTGGTTTGAGGCCTACACCAAAAGTTATCATTGAACCAGGCAAAAACAGTCTGATGAGCTACTCAAGAACTCTGATCAGAATCTTCAGTACTGAGTTAGATAAGGGCAAACAAGGCAACACATACTCATCAGGTTGGTGTGATAGCACATGCCTGTAATCACAGTGCTTGGGAAGTAGAAGAGGATCAGACGTTCAATGCCAGCCTTGCCTACCTGACTCAAAAAAAAGCATACTTACTCATGAAAAAGCTACAGATGGGGTTGTCAGTAAAAAGAGGTAAACTTAAATACAGCAGCTAGCTCAGTGGTTAAGAGCACTGGCTGCTCTGCGGAGGATCTGGATTGGTTTTCAGCACCAACATGGTGGCTAACAACCGTCCATATAACTCCGGTTCCAAGGGAATTCAACACCCTCTTCTGATGTACGAGGGCATTGCACAAGACAGGTGCATTGATATGCAGGCAATACACTCATACACATAAAAAAATAAAAATATATTTTAAAAAGCATATTTTTCTTTTTTTATTTATTATTTTTTATGTGTATGAGCGTACTGTCTGCATGTAGGTTGGTGCACCCATGTCATGCAATGCCGCGGAAATCAGAAGAGGGTGTTGGATTCCCCTGGAACTGGAGTTAAAAGACAGTTCTTAGCCCGCCTTGTGGGTGCTGGGAATCGAACATGAGTCCTCTGCAAGAGCAGTTGGTGCT
Organism: Rhizomys pruinosus; assembly: GCA_009823505.1. Classification (NCBI taxonomy): domain Eukaryota; kingdom Metazoa; phylum Chordata; class Mammalia; order Rodentia; family Spalacidae; genus Rhizomys; species Rhizomys pruinosus. The sequence continues at coordinate 427,540 of VZQC01012273.1, read as the reverse complement.
CTTAACTGCTGAGCCATCTCTCCAGCTCCAACATAGCATATTTTTCACAACCTAAGAGTAACTACTTAGCCATAAACACAGAAGAAAAAGTAGTAAAACAGCAAACTTCTATAAATTACCTCCTATTCCCAATGGTACTCCCACTATAAAAGCACTCAACATAATGGCCCCACAGGGCAGAAACCAGACTTAAAGGCGTATTCGCTGTGTTCAAACTGTCCAGCTCTCATTACTATGCTATATTTAGTTCTGGCCAGTTTATCAAGGGAAACTGGACAAATCAAGATGGAGTCTACAAAAGAACACCCAAGATCATTAGGACCATGAGCTTCCCATCTTCTTTCAACTGCAAAGGCTTCTGGAACCTCAGATTTCCCATCTGTCTCCATCTCCAGCTTTCACACAGGAACAGACAACTGACAGGCTTAAGAAGAAAACTATTGGTCAATTTCAGTTAGCATGGTTTTGTTTTGTTTTGTTTTTTGTCTTTCCGAGACAGGATCTCCCTGTAGCCCCTGTCATTCCGAGACAGGGTCTCCCTGTAGCCCCAGCTCTCCTGGAACTCCCTCTGTAGACCAGGCTGGCCTTGAACTCACAAAGATCCGCCTGCCTCTGCCTCCCAAGTGCTATGATTAAAGGTGTGCGCCACTACGCCCGGCTTCAGTTAGCATGTTTTTTTAAAGGCTACAAAGCTACTTTTTAGCTTTGTGAGCCCAAAAACTTGATAACTAGAGGGAGGTAACACTAAGAAAAACAGATGAGCTAAAGGGACAGATATGTAGGACCCTCCAAGATCCTTTCTTATTCCAAAGTCACCACTTGGCAGACTTTATTAGTAAAAATTGTCCTTTCAGATGTTTCTTTCATTCCTGGGAAGCTAGGTTTTCAAGGCAAATTCTATCACTCTCTAGAAGACCAGGCACTATTCCTTGAACTTAATTTATCATCAAACCCCTTTTTCTATAGAAAATCTGCCAAAAAGAGATGGGTATGGCTTACACAAAGCTTTGTTAACAGAACATCAAAAAACACACACTCTCTCTCATGGAGTTAGCGAGTCAGAGTTATCTCTAAGCATCTTCAAGATAAATTCAATGAACTGTTGGGACATCTCCCTCAAAGTCCCTAAGCTAGAATTCTATTACTTACCAAGTAGAGGCACAACCACCACACCCAGGATTACGCACCTCAAAGAAGCCATCACTGGTGTCTCAAGTCGGTAAGAAAGTAAATCTCACTCAATCTTCTTTAAAACTAGATAGGTCACTTAGTGACCCAGTACTCTATCAACTAAGATAACACAAAAATCACATTTTTCTTCTTTTATACCAGTGTATCAGAACCTTTCAGAAAAAGTATACATTTAATTTCCTAAAACATTTCTGCAAGCACAATTCTATCCTCTTTAAAAAGAATTCGTAAAGGTTTTCACCCCCATCACTGAACAAAAACAGGTCTTGTATGCTGGATGCTATGCTTAAAGTGTCATATACATGATCCTGTTTAATCCTCCCCTACCTTCTTGTTAGAATCCCTATTTTACAGCTAAAGAACCTGAAGTCTACATAGGAAAAGCATATAGCCAGGACCATATACTTAAGAGCAGCAGAAATGACTGACACTAAAATCTAAACCACTGCCTCTGACACCCTCGTCCCTCCACCACCACCCCTGCTAATACCATCCCACTGCGTCTGTACACCTTACTCACCACGGAAACCCATAGGGTTTTTCTTGTTTTGACGATTTGTGTGTATACGCTCACGCATGTGTGGAGAGCAGACTTTTGGGGAGTCAATTCTCTCCTTCCACCATGGAACTCGGGTCTCAGCATGCATGGCAAGATTTTTACCCACTGAGCTATCTCACCAAACCTAAATTTGTAGTTCCAATGTCAGAAATACTTCCTACACCAAAAACAAAATTCTACTGAGAGTCTAAGTCAGCAAGTCACTGAGTGTTTACTAAACTAAAATGTATTATTTTTTATAAGAGTGACAAAGAGCCAAGTGTGGTGGCGCATGTTTAATCCTAGCACTCAGGAGGCAGAGGCAGGCGGATCTTTGTGAGTTCAAGGCCAGCCTGGTCTACAGAGCGAGTTCCAGGAGAGCTGGGGCTATAGGGAGACCCTGTCTCGAAAAGACAAAAAAAAAAAAGAGTTACAAAGAAAAACACATAGCAGTCCCCCCTCAAGAAGACTAGAGTAGAAATGTCACTTCCAAAGAAGTAAAAACTGGAACATAAAGCAAGTTAAAAAAACTAAATACAATGGACTATACAAATGCTATTTCTGGATGGATTCCCTATGTGCAGACATGTCCCACATGAACATGGTCCAGAATAGCAGAGGCTAAAATGGGGGGAATCTTGAAAAGGCAGTACCACACAGGCTGCCAAGTAGGAAGATGACAAAGATGGCTTGATAAGTCTGGTAGTCTAACAGAACTGAAGCCATGAAACCTGAGTGCTTATGTATCTGGAATAACAAAGAAGCTGCTGAGGTCACTTCTTACAGTAATATTCTGTTAACTAAAATCGGCACTACTCCTTGTCAACTATAAGGATAGCAAAGCAAAGGATTTCTCTGGAAAGGTTTCCTGAGTCTTGAAATAAGAGACCTACATTAGAAAGGATCCCTAAATAGAAAGGATTCCTAAATGGGAGAGGCTGTAAGACACACTCAAAGGATGACATGAAAGGTGAGTCTACTTCTAAAGGCCAATTTCCTAAAGGTTAGTTAGGCTAGACTCACAGGAAGGAGGTAGATGACTTCAATTCTAGGAGCCTTCAAGGATCTGACTTTACTATATTAGAAAAAGAAGACCATGATGAGAAGACAATAACACGATAAATAGACATGAGTACTGTATCACTGCTTAGCCTCTGGCTAAGATCAAGTGTGACTGTATCCCATGGAGCATGGATGATAAAAGGATGACAGAACAACATGCTTTATCCAGAGCACAGCAGAGTGGGCTCTAAATTTTTATTTTAAGAGACCAGATGGAGAATGATACAGCAATCCAGGCAAAAACAGGTTCCAATCAAGCCTGAAAGTAGGGAACAGAAGGAAAAATATATACAAAGCATACGAGTGCTTTCAAGACTCACCAAAATCCCAACGGCCTTTTCGTTTTTAAAGAGTTTACTTCAGCTAGGCATGTCAGCACATATCTTTAACCCCAGCACTCAGAAGGCAGAGGCAGGTGAGGCCAACCTGATGCACATGAGTTTTAGGCCAGCTGGGGTAGACCTTGCTGAAGGGATGGAGGAGAGGGGAGAAGGAATTACTTTAGGTGCTAGAAAGATGGCTCAGAGATTAAGAGCACATGGCTCTCGTAGAGGACCAAAGTCCAGTTCCAAGCACCCACATAGGCAGCTGACAACTGCCTGTAATTCCAGTTTCAAGGGATCTAACACCCTCTTCTGACCTCCTCAGGCACTCGAGCTCTATGTGCACATGTCTACACAGAGATATGCACATATACACATCATTTAAAAGTAGAAAATAAGTACTTTTAAAAAAATAACTACCTCAGGACTGGAGAGATGGTTCAGAGGTTAAGCACGGGCTGCTCTTTTTTTTTGGTCTTTCAAGACAGGGTCTCCCTGTAGCCCCAGCTGTCCTAGAATTCACTCTGTACACCAGGCTGGCCTTGAACTCACAAAGATCCGCCTGCTTCTGCCTCCCAAGTGCTAGGACTAAAGGTGTGTGCCACCATGCCCGGCTACGGGCTGCTCTTGAAGAGGACCCAGGTTCAATTCCCAGCACCCACATGGAGGCTAACAACCATCCATAACTCCAGTTCCAGGGGATCCAATACCCTCCTCTGACCTCTCCAGGCATTGTGCAATACAGGTGCACCTGCCTACCTGCAAGCATTACAATCATACACACAAAAATAATTTTTAAAAAGTACTTCAAAGAAATATAAAAACCTAAAACACTCCACTGAAGAAACAAAAGAATATCCTGCTATCCCAAAAGTATGTATGAAAAAGCAATTTCAGGCCAGGCGTGGTAGCACACGCCTTTAATCCTAGCACTTGGGAGGCAGAGGCAGGCGGATCTTTTTGAGTTCAAGGCCAGCCTGGTCTACAGAGTGAGTTCCAGGACAGCTGGGGCTGCAGGGAGACCCTGTCTCGAAAAGACAAAAAAAAAAAAAAGAAAAAGAAAAAGTAATTTCAGATGGCAGACTTTTTCAAATTAAACATTAATCCATACCCTGCTTCCCAGGGCCATAGCCCTCAGAAACTATCCACCACACCTGGTACATAGCGCATGCCTGTAATCCCAGCACCACTTTTTTTATTTTTTTGAGACAGGGTCTCCCTGTAGCCCCAGGTGGGGCCTGGAACTCACTCTGTAGACCACGCTGGCCTTGAA
>VZQC01012273.1:334341-422366 GCA_009823505.1 Rhizomys pruinosus | reverse complement strand
GACGCTCTTGCAGAGGACCCGGGTTCGATCCCCAGCACCCACATGGCGGCTAAGAACCGTCTGTAACTCCAGTTCCAGGAGAACTCCAGTTCCAGGGGAATCCGAGACCCTCTTCTGACCTCCTCGGCATTGCACGACACGGGTGCCCAGACCTGCATGCAGACAGTACGTTCATACACATACAAAAAAAAAAAAGAAAGAAAAAGAAAAGAAAAATAATAAAATTAAATTAAAATTTAAAAAAATAGATTAATCATTTCTAAGTAAGATTCTCCTATTCTATGAAAGCAGAGTATACACCTGCTTTCTACTTATTAAAATGTACTGCTTGCTGAAAGACTTTGGTTTCTACAAAGCTATTAAGATAATTGTTTTATAATATACATGTTAAAATGCAGTAAATATTGTGATCTTTTACACTGAATACACTTATAAGGAAAAAAATGTAATCAGCATTGAACAAATCAGATAATTTTTTATAAAAAAAAATCTTTTACTTCCAGAAATAAGGGGACAGCCCAGAACACCCAAGCAGCTTTTGAAATGTTATTTTACTTGGTGAGTTTGTTTTTCTGATGACCACTAGGATTAAAAACTGGGGCTTTAGGGGATGGAGAGATGGCTGAGCAGTTAAGAGCATTGGCTGCTCTTGCAGAGGACCCGGGTTTAGTTCCCAGCACTCACATGGCGGCTAACAACCATCCTTAAATCTAGTCTAGGGGATCCTCCACCCTCTTCTGACATCGTGGCCACTGCACAAAATAGGTGCACTTACATCCATGCAGGCAATACACGCATACACATAATTAAATAAATTTAAAAAAACAGTGCTTTAAATGTTCACATTTCACCCTCAAAACTTACTTCCATTGAAACTTAACTTCAGCGAGTTATCAATTCTCCCTGGCATCAGTGTGCCTCCTCCCCAAAATATAAGTACATTTCAAACTAATGCTTAGTAAAACTAACACATATAAATCATCTTATGGAGACATCCTGGGCTTGGTGGTACATGTCTTTAATCCCAGCACTCAGGAGGCAGAAGCAGGTAGATCTCTGAGTTCAAGGCAAGCCCAGGGTGACATAGTGAGACCCTGTCTCCAAAAAAAAAAACCACAAAGTCATCCTATTTAAAAAATGTACTATGGGGCTGGAGAGATGGCCTAGCGGTTAAGAGCACAGACCGCTCTTACAGAGGACCCGGGTTCGATCCTCAACACCCACATGGCGGCTGAAAGCCGTCTGAAACTCCAATTCCAGGAGAACTCCAGTTCCAGGGGAATCCGACACTCTCTTCTGACCTCTGTGGCATTGCACGACACGGGTGCACAAACCTGCATACAGACAGTACATTCATACACATACAGAAATAAATAAAATTTTTTTAAAAAGGCTTTTAAAAAAATGTACTATGTCACAGGTACTCTTGAAAAAAATATACTTACTTGTGTTTGAGAACAAACTTCACATTCTTGTAAGCAAAGGCTACCAAGTAAGTGCTTACTAAGGTCATCACACTATAGAGTACGGCTGATTGAATAAGATCCATATGCCATATTCGCCAATATAACCCTGAATTAAGATAAAAGGAGAGGGGGAGGGGTCAAAAAGAAACAAAACATGAGTTCCCCATTACACAGCATGTCGAAATAATTACAGCTAAGCCGGACAAAAAAAGAAGTAGCAAATCCCACCTGGGATCTGAGATAACCCATCAACAGTTAGTCTCGGTTTAGAGCTATGAGGGGAAGAGGAGTCTATTGCTAGTCTAAATGAACTTTCTGTACCTTCTAAAACGAAACCAAACTCAAAAGAAACAGTGAGGGCTTCAAAATTCATTCACCGGGTACTGTTATGTTAAAGTACAGGCCCTCCTGTATCTCACGCGCAGTTCCAAAGCTAAGTTTCCTTGCTGACGTGGCGGTCGTCTGAAATCAAAGCAGGGCTTAGTCGGGCCAGTGAACCAGGGGGCTCCTCACAATAAACGCCAAAAAGGAAAACTCATTTGGATGTAGGTGCACCAGTATGGGCCAGGAGATCCAAACTCGGGAAACTGAGCTCTACAATCGGCCTTGCCCTGCTTGGGTCTGCAATTTCCCATCCAAATGAGTGGTACAGAATTCCTCGCATTATTATTAAAATCCTAAACAAGGCTGATCGCTGACCTCTGGCCCTGGCCTAACCTCGCTCTTACTCTGCAAATCTGAGGAAGGATGCTCGGGAGCGTGGCGCAGTTTGCCTAGGGTCACAGTGCTAATTCAATGAGAGACTCAGGTGGGTCTCTCAGCCAGCTTCTTAAAGACCGCCAAACACCAAAGCACCTTAGCGTGGAAAAGGACCAGCGCCGGCCCTGACAGCGCAGACCCACTCCAGAGTGGGGCGCGGACCAACTAGCAACTCAAACGTGCCACGAGTGACTTCCCGGGGCAGTCATCCGCCCCACGCCCACGCAGCTACCCACGACCTAGGCCCGCCACAACCCCCGCCCGCCGCGGCCTCCCCGCCGCCGGCCTGGAGCTCACAGATGGGGATGGCGGACACTATGAACGCGTTCCCGAAGAACAGCGCCGACGACTTGGCGGACAGGTTACGACTGAAATCCTGCAGGAGCAGGTCCTCCTCCGACTGCTGCTTGGAGCCGCCTTTGGGCGCCATGGCGGAGCTAGGTCGAGAGCCGGGAGAGCCGGGGAAGGCCACGCCGGCGAAAGCCTCTACTCGACCACCTATCCACCCGCGACCCGTCAGCGCTGTGAGGAGGCGGGACCCAGAGGCATGCTGCCTCTGGATTGGCCGTCTTGGGGCCGTCACACAGTTCTAGCAACATGATTGGGCGCATAAGAACTTCCGCAATCTTCGTTTGTCACGTGACCCTTCTGCGCCGAAAAGGATGACGGGATTGTAGTTTACCGTGTACTTTTTTTTATTTTTTTTATTCTATTTCTTTGTTAAGGTAGCAAGGGCTTGGATAATTGCGGGAGCCACCACACCAGATGTCCGGGGGTGGGGGGGGGGTATATTTTTATCTTGTTTTTGGTTTTTGGTCTTTTTTGAGACAGGGTCTCCCTGTAGCCCAAGCTGTCCTGGAACTTACTATGTAGACCAGGGCGGCTTTAAACTCACAGGGATCCACCTGTTGCCTCCCAAGTGCTAGAATTAAAGTCGTGCGCCATCATGCCCTGCCAGATGTAGTTTTTTAATTAATAAACCTTATTGATACTCTGTTTCACTCGTGTCCTTTTTTTAATTAAATTTTATTAATATTCTACTTAACAACTCCTGACATACTCTCACTCCAAGCCTTCAGAAACTCCTACTAAAAAGTTATTCTGGCCACATGACATACAATCATTAATTCAGTGAACATGTGGTTAACCCTGAACATCGATGAAGAAAGACAAAGTTATAGTTAACACTTGTACACAGCCATTATTTCATTATAAAATACCCCAGACTGGGCTTGAACTCACCTATGTAGCCAAGAAATGATCTTGAACTTTTTTATCTTTCTTTCTCTGAGGGCCACAGTACCCCACATTCCTGGTTTTATAGCAGGTGTCCTGGATGGAGCCCAGGGCTTCCTTCATGCTACCAACTGAGCTGAATGCCGGGTACCTCATCACAAACCCGTGTGTGTGTGTGTGTGTGTGTGTGTGTGTGTGTGTGTGTGTGTNGGAGGGAGACAGAGAAGGAGGAGGAAACCTCGGCCTGCCTTGCAAATGTTTTCAGCAGGGTAAAGGTGCTTGCTGTCAGACCTGACAGTTACCCCAGCACTCACATTTGGTGAAGAGGAAAAAACTCACACAAGTTGTCCTCTGGTCTCAATAAGTATAAGCACACAAGTGCATGTGTGCACACACAAAATAAATATATATATATAATACATATATATATATATTATATATATATTATATAAAATCCTCCAAATACTACTTTGTAAATGAACATTTTATTGAGTTTTTCTGCAATTCATACAATAATATCTTACCATTATTTAGACCCCTCCCCCATCCACATACCCGCTAGCCCTAACCCAATGCGATTCATGCATTCTTTTAAATATTAAGCCTATCTGATCCAAGTCTTTGTACCAATAATTCTCCCTGGTGAAATTCATCCACCTGGAGTCTAGTCAGCTATGTAGAGTCACTCCCTTAAAGAAATCTACTCTCCCTCACCATGAAGTAATCATTTGACAATAGTTCCTCATACTAAGGTTGGGCCTGCTGCCCATTCCCACGTTTTTTTATCTGGTTATATCGATGCATCAGCATGGGTACTTGTGCATGCCTGTTCTACCACTGATGTAAAGTTCATATGAGCAAGTTTGAAGAGGCCTCGATGTCTCGGTTTCATTATGTTCATACACCAACCCTGCTCTTACAGTTGTGTGTCATGCCCCCCCACCATCTGAAATGGTCCTGAGCAGCCATGGGTGGGTGAGGTTAAATATAGTTCTATCCAGGCCAATTGGCTTCTGGTGCATATATTTCTTTTTAATTATTAATTTATTTTTTACTTTTCTTAAAAAATATTATTTTATTTATATTTTATGTGTATGCAGTGTATGCCTGCATGTAGGTGAGTGTCACAGTGTCGTGCAATGGCCTGTGGGTCGAAATGGCTCTGCGATTCCCTGGAACTGGAGTTAGAAGACGAGTGTTACGCCATGTGGTGTGCTGGAATCAAACCAGGTTCCTCTGCAAGAGCAAGCCAGTGCCCTTAACCACCAACCCACCTCTCCAGCCCCAAAAACTTTAATTTTTTTAATTTATGAAGCTTGTACATTTAAAATTTTTTAGTTTATTATTTTTATGTGTATGAGGACATATCTACATGTATATAGGTGCATCTGTGTCGTGCAAGCCCATTTGAGGTCAGATAAAGGGCCACAAATTTCCCCTGAACTGACTTATGGATGCGTTGTTAGGCCATCATGTAATCTAGGGAACGAGCCCATGGTCCTCTGCCCAAGAGCATCCAGTATTCCCTAATGACTGTAACCATCTTCTGCTAGCCCACACTTAAGAAAGAAGAAAGAGAAGAAAAGAAAAGAAAAGAAAAGAAAGAAAAGAAAAGAAAAGAAAAGAAAAGGAAGAAAAGAAAAGAGATGGCTCAGAACTGTTAAGAGCTACTGGCTACACTTATGAGACCTGGGTCATTTCTCTGCACCAACAGCAGCTCATACCTGTCTGTAACTCTAGTTCCCTTTTTACCCTCTTTTGATCTTTGCAGGCATCATACATGCATGTTGTGCATATACATACATCCAGGGAATTTTTTTTTTTTTAATGAAAAGAAATGGTGAATGTCATGGATGGTGCCTCCAGCGGAGGTCTCTCTGCTCGCAAGCTTGGCCAGTGTTCCTTACTGGTCCTCTAACTGGTCCATGAGTCCAAGTACTGCAGTTACCTAAAACCCAAGGCGAAGGGCGAAAAAAATGAAGAGGGTCTGTATTAGGCTATTATGCAGTGAGAAGAGAAGGCCTATGAGATCTCCCTTAACCGCCCGAACGCGTCTTAGCCACGCTACAATCGTTGAACAGGCCTATCACAAGACTGATGGCACAAGGCACTAGCCTTTCTCTACCCCCATGAGCACACTCTGACACGATATATTAATGGTAAGGTTTTTTTTATGTGTTTTGTGAATTAAATATAGACCATTCCTAATCACATAAGACTTTACTGCTATCTACATCGTATATAGAGTTGTGGGAATAATAAAAAGAAAAGAAAAGAACCTGCCTTCAAACACCCTATTCCACATCATCACTCAAACAGAAAAACTAGCAGCGTAATGATCCATTGTATATTAAATGGCCACCAGTTAGCAGAATAAAATTATTATTGATGAGCTGGGTTCCAGATGGGTAGGAGTGCATGCTCACACTCCTGAGGACCTGGTTCAAATCTCTAGCATCACAGATGAAATAGCCATGCATGGCCTTGTGTACATCTGTAATCCAAGCTTGTGTGCGTTGACACAGGAGATGACCAGAACTGACGACTGCCAGTTTCCTCCCAGGCTTCAGTGAAGAAATATATCTTCCAAGAAGAAGTGATGGGCAGGACACCTGAATGTCCTCCTCTGGCCATCACTGATTATGCACTTATTCACACTCTGCACCTTAAAACACCATATATGGCACCACTATACCTACACTAACACTTCACACCACAAATTTTAAGCCAAACAAAATATGAAAACAAATATCATCCCCCAAAGTACCATAATAACCTTAAGGAATAAACAGATCTAGAGAGATGGCCTAGTAAAGGCTTGTCTGCAAGTGGAGAACTTAGTTGATCCAGAGCCCAGCGAAAAGCTGGGGCTGATTCTCACTTTAATTCCCATGCTCGAGAAAGCAGAGACTGGTGGATCCCTGGGTCTGGATGGCCTGCCAGCCAGCCTACTTGGAGAACTCCAAACCAATGAGACCCTGTCTCAACAGCAAGTCAATAACACTGAAGAGCAAAACCGAGGTGGATCTGGCCTCCAGAGTACACACACACACAAACACAGCTAGCTCAAACTAAGATAAGCACTTCATGGTAGCCTAGAGAGCATCGCAAAGACAATCTATCCTATAGCCTGCTACAAATACAAAAGCAAGAGAAAGCGATCTAGAAAATATTAAATGTCTAGTCATGCACGTATCTCCCCCACTCCTCCCCTGTTGTGTACTTTATCTTCGGATTGCACAGTCCTCTACTCTTCTCATGCTAGTCACTATCGACATCTCTCTAAATGCCATATCAGTGATCATCCCACGAACCTATCCTATTATAAGTATGCCTGTACAAGCTACAGCTGATCAAAATACAATAGGGAATTGAAAGACAGGCACACCTTAAGTTAATTAGCGCGGAAGCATCTAGTTGTATTGCATGCACTGCATCTTAGCGACTATGTTTTCATTCCAGTCAAACCTATCTAGGCACACTCCAAATTCTCACCCAGAAAAGCAGACGGAATGAACACGTCTAAAAATAAAGCAATAAATGAACACGTGCTCTTCCCAAAGGGTAGTCAAGATCGGCCTACAAGTATGAAAACTTACAACCATGTAATATAGCAATAATTCCAGGACTAAATGTGTGAGTGGCCTTTACCCATGAATGACTTCCGTACGGTGTACGAAAAAATCCAATTTATATAACATCTAATATAATATAATACAATAGATTGTTAAATATAATAAAAGAATAGATTTAACCCTTACCCGTATGTGGACCTTGAATTTTGTCCTTATTTGCCAACAATAGACTCAGTGTAGGCCTCAAGATTCACAAGAATTCACCTGGCTTCTGCCTCTTGAGGTGATGCTACTAGGAAGACATAGTAGTTTCCTACTTATCCAGCCCACAGATCCAGTGGTTATGAATAAATAACTTAGATTCAACTTTTGAAGACAAGGTCACACTCATTAAGCCGAGTCCAAAGCTGTTCCAACTTACAGATTTTGTTTCTACTCAGCCTTCTAACCTGCCAATAGGAACTTTACACAGTTTCACAAAGTATCTTCATTGCCATAATAAGTTGTTTTTCTGTTGTTCTGTCCCTCAATTGCAATGTGCTATAGGGCTTAGTTCCATTCATCTCTCTAATCCAATTTCACTGATATAGGGCTCCTCAAATTGAGAGTCAGTAGCTCTCCTCCAGAATTACATGCTAGTGAAACCGGCTTAGCTCACGGTCGCCTTCTGGCGATAGTCCTCCTACCTTTCAAGAGCCTCGAAATTCAAGACTGCTTCACACCAATCCCAGGGCATAAAAATTGGTCTCAATAAACTGTTCTTTCACAACTGCACAACAAGAAACTTATTAATCCACTTAGTCATCTCCCCAAATCCCTTGAATATTTTAAAGTATTAAGATTTTTCTTAAAAATTATAAAATTCAACCCCTTTTTTTTTTTTTTTTTTCTTTTTTTGGTTCTTTTTCAACATCTTATCCCTTAACCCCAGCTGTCCTGAACTCACTTCGTAGACCAGCCTGGCCTTAACTCCCACAAAATTTACCTCCTCTGTCTCCCAATCTAGAAAACTCCACCATTTCCCTGCTCAACTGCCTTTTTAATTTAATTTTCCCTTTACAAACACCAAGGGTTTTAATTTCAATAGTTCTAAACTCAACATTTATAAAATCAAAGTGACAAACACTTCTTTCAACCTAAGAAATCTTCTCGCTCTCCAATCCAACTCTAATCTCAATCAATATCTCACTCTCTCTGCCTCTCTCTCTCCCCTCCTCCTCCCCTCTCTCCTCCTCTCTCTCTCTCCTCCCTCCCTCCCTCTCCCTCCCACTCACACTCCATTCCCAATGAATAAGACCTTAGCCGATCCTAGACTGTTCTATTCAGGAAACTTGCTTTCTGTAGACCAGGCCTTGGCACCTTATTTAAAATGCAACTACCCACAACAAGAAGCTCTCCACTTGGCTCGCTAACCCCATAATCTCCTAGCTGAAATATAGGGCAATAATAATATTATATGCGTGAACTCACTCAAATTTTAGATGAGGATGTAGCTCCAGTAGTAGAACATTTACTTAGAAGTCTTGTGCTCTAGGTTTTTATCCTAGTGCTAGAAAAAATTAAAAATAGGGACCAGAGAGATGGCTCCACAGTTTAAGAGAGCACCTCCGGAGCTGCTCTTCCAGAGGAACCTGAGTTTGAGTTCCAAGAACCCACGTAAAAGTAGAACCCAGCTCACAACTAGTACTGTTGTAACTCCGGGTTTCCAGGTCTCGCTCAGGCTTATTCATGACCTGGCGGTATATTATTTACATGTATGCAGATAAAAGAGTCATACATAAAATTTAAAAATAAATAAATAAATAATCAAAACTACAACATCTAGGTGTTAGAAAGGCAGCTCAGTGATTAAGTACTAGCAGCATTACCTGCTATTTGCCCACACTTACGATTCGGCCCTCCAGGTTTCCAGTTCCACAACAAGTCCCACGAGCCTCCGGATGTTATCTCACGACTCATACTTGATGTTAAGCATCCACTCAGCCGTTCCAGTCGGGGATCCTCCCCTCCTCCATACTGCATGCCACGTAGCACCATGGGAAATCCTACATATGGTCTGTCACCATACAATTAAAATGATGAACAAACAGTCCTTGATACACAGTGAAAGATCATATACTAATAGAATCTAATGTTAGTTATCAAAATCAAATACAAAAATCAGACCAACATCCTTAAGTACAAGATTGTGGTGGCGCACCCCTTTAATCCCAGCACTTGGAGGCAGAGACAGTAGCAACTGATCTCTGCTCGACGTCCTCAAACCAGCCGATGCCTGCCACATCGCCAGTACCATAGTGTTCTATGTAGTGAGTTTCGCAGACACTGACTACAACAATGGTAATGATTCCTTAACCATATACCAAGTTTTGAGTATTAATACACTTCCCTCTCAATTAAGATCCAGCATATCTAATAATATATAATGTAAATACAAATTAGGAACTATCACCAAACATCATGGTCCATTTCCACCTAGATATATCACTGTTTTTTGTCTCCATTGTCTCTATATCTCCATGTTCCTATGACAATACTCGCTAATAATAATATTGTTTTTGGTTTTTGTTCTTTTTAGAAACAGGGTCTCCGCTGGGCGCTTAGGAGAGATTAGCATTCTTAGCAGTTTTAAGAGCACGATGTCTCTTGCAGTAGGAACCCCGGTTCGATCCCCAGCACACACATGGCTGGCTTAAAGAACCGTCTGTAACACTCACAATTCCAGGAGAAACTCCAGTGCCAGTGAGAAATTCGAGAGCCTCTTCTGAACTTCCGGCATTGCACGACATAGAGTGCACGAATACCTCATGCAGACAAGTATACATTCATACACATACACAAAAATAAATACAAAAAATTTAAAAATAAAGTTAAAAAGAGAGGGCTTCACGATATATATGACCCAGTTGGTCGCTTAAGGAACTTACTATGTAGCCCAGGCTGGCCTCCCATCTCACAGAGGTCTGCCTCCTGAGCCTCCAGTGTCCTGGGATTAAAGGCAAGCGTGAAATACACCATATTACCCAAGCACAAGGGTCTTATATTTTATTTAAAGGATTGATTTCTTTTAAGTTTTGTTTTGTGCGACATGGAAGATAGTATATTCCTAAAGCCAGATTAAGTAAGCCAATCTACCGACTGCTCTTTTCCAGAGGACCCTGGTTCGATCCCCATCACCCACAGTGGTCTGAGATTGACCATCTTGTAATCTTCAATTCCGGATAACCCTAGTATCCAGAGGGAATCCACTAGAGAAGTACACGACTTCCTTCTGACCTCCGAGGCATTGCAACGACATGGGTGCACATACCTACAAGCAGACAGTACATATCTAAAACATTACAAAAAAATTAAAAATTAAGTTTAAAAAAAATTTAAGTTTTTGTTTTTGTTTTGGTCTTTTTTGATAACTAGAGGATCTCCCTGTACTCGGGCTAGCCTGGAACTCAGTACACAAATACCAGACTGGTCACTATTTGACTCAGAGATTCCGCACTGACCTGGTGCTCACCATAAGTGCAGTAAATTAAGGCGAATATGCATCTCGCACCATAGCCCAGCTATTAAAATAATATTATAATTTTTTTATGTGTATGAAATATAAGTCACTCCGTCTGCATGTCAGATTTGATGCATCCACATATTGATTATTTAATGCAATGCTGTAGAGGTCTGAAGAGGGCATCGGAAGCTTCCCTGTAACTGGAGTTGAAGATGGTTCTCAGACACCATGTGCATGCTGGGAATTTTGAACCTGTAGGTCCTCTGACACAGAGACATTTAGCACTACTTAACACTTATAGGCCATCCTCTCCAGCCAAAATATATTTTATTTATATATTTTATGTATTTATTTATTTATTTATTTTTGGTCTTTTTGAGACAGGGTCTCCCTGTATCCCCAGCTGTCCTGGAGGGATTTGCTCTTAGTAGACCAGGCTGGCCTTGAACTCACAAAGATCCGCCTACCTCTGTGGACCTTCCAAGTGCTAGGAGTAAAGGTGTGTGCACCACGCCTGGGCTTATTATGACCAAATAATTTTTATATTTAAATAATATTTTTTATTTAGTCACCTGGCTATCGGTGGGGCATGCCTTTTACCTTAGCACTTGGGAGGCAGAGGCCAGGTGCGATCTTTGTGAGTTCAAGACCAGCTTGGCGGTCTACAAGAAGTTTAAGTGTCCGGCCAGCTGGGGCTATAGGGAACCTCTGTCTCAGGAATAAGAGACCAAAAAAAAAAAAATTTTTTTTTAATGTGTATGAGTTTATTGCTGCAAGTGCACCTGTCTGCAATGCCCCCAGAGGTCAGAAGACAGCACCAGATTCCCTGAAACTGGAGTTCTGGATAGTCATTAGCTGCCATATGTAAGCTGGGAATTGAACCCAGCTCCTCTGCCAGAGTACCCAGTGCTCTTAACTGCTGAGCCATCTCCCTAGGCCCCCTTTTAAGTCTTTCATTTCTTTTCAGATACAATTTCCTCTGTCTTATAGTTCCTTCTAATGTTTTTTGTTGTTGTTGTTGTTTTTTGTTTTTTTGGTTTTTTTTTTGTCTTTTCGAGACAGGGTCTCCCTGTAGCCCCAGCTGACCTGGAACTCACTCTGTAGACCAGGCTGGCCTTGAACTCACAAAAATCCGCCTGCCTCTGCCTCCCAAGTGCTAGGATTAAAGGCGTGCACCACCACGCCCGGCAGGATTCTTTCTTTTATTACCTGGTAGTGATAGAAGAAACTTTGTTTTTGGTGTTTTTGAGACAGGGTCTCCCTGTAGCCCCAGCTGTCCTGGAACTTGCTCTGTAAACCAGGCTGGCCTTGAACTCACAGAGAGTCTCCTGCCTCTGCCTCTGCCTCTGCCTCCCGAGTGCTGAGATTAAAGACGTGTGCCACCACGCCTGGCAAAACTTATTTTTCTATCTTCTCTCCCTGCCTTTTCCTCATATCCATTTTCATTCCTTTGCTCTGGTTAAAATGCTGTCTTTCAGTAATTCCTTTTTCCTCCTTTCTCTATTGATAGCCAACTCATAAACAGACGTTTTGGGGTCTCTGTATATAACTGGATTTTTATCTAGCTACTTGTAAAGCAAAGATATAAAAAGAATATAAAGATAAAAATCAAGAAACTATGAGATCAAAAGACACAAATCCAGACAGTTTTAAAAGAAGAAGAAAAGCTGGGCACCTTTAATCCCAGCACTCGGGAGGTAGAAGCAGGCAGATCTCTGTGAGTTCGAGGATTGGTCTACATAGCGAGTTCCAGGCCAGCTGGGGCTACTGGGAGACCCTGTCTCAAAAAAGAAGGAGGAGGAGGAGGAGGAGGAGGAGGAGGAGGAGGAGGAGGAAGAGGAGGAGGAGAAACAATAACATTGAAGTTGCAAAAAATCATACCTGAGAAAAATATCTTAACAATTAAAATAGAAAACATTTTTAAAATGTTAACTAAGTGAAAACATTGAAAATTAAACTGATACAAAGGAACTAGCTAAGAAAATTTAACATGCTATAAAACTGAAAAGAATAAATACAAAGGGTTGGGGATGTAGCTCAGCTGAAGAGTCATGCACAGGGCTTTGGGTTCAAAACCCATCCCTTCAGTGAGGTGGAGGAATAATACATAGAAAAGCTAAAATATTAGGGGGGTCATTTTTTACATGGATAAAGTTAAGAAATATGATAGGCGATGATGCTTGTGGCCGAGAAATCTTCCATTGATGGTGAAAGTGAGGATGATGGAGGCAGAGCACTTGGTTTGAGGTGCTGGGTGCTGTTTCTGGCACCACAATCTAAGGACCTGGCTTCTATGTGGAGTGGGCAAACGTGACAAGCCATTGCTAGATAAGAGGCCAATAGATTCTGTCTGCGCAAAGCTCTGATGTCGACTTTATTCACTTCAGTCTAACTCAATTTTTATGAAGAAACCAAGCAGACTTGATTCTATACCAGCCTGTTCTATTCTTGGAATTTCACATTTCACATTTCTCTTCCATCATTTCACATTTAGCAGACTGTTAAAAACTTTGAAGCAATGATACTTGTCACTGTCAGGGATAGGAATAACAGATTTCACTCATCCATTACTGATGAATTCGGGGAAGAAAGTCTGGACATGTAATAATTAAGACACTTTTCTAAGCCAGACACACTATAAGTTGCTTAGCCAGTAAAGAAACGCATTGCTAGCTGTATCTTGTGAAAAAAATAACAAAGGAATCATCCAGGGCTACTCTGGAGAGAAAAAAAAAATGATCTTCTGTTTAAAGCCCATTTGAAATGCAAATATCATTATGAAAATAACTGAAAGAAGAGATGGGATACATACATTGATTTTGAAAGTTTTCAGTTATCACCTGAGAAATTATTTACTTACCAAACTACATTTTTTTTTTTGGTCTTTTCAAGACAGGGTCTTCTTGTAGCCCCAGCTGTCCTGGAACTCACTCTGTAGACCAGGCTGGTCTTGAACTCACAAAGATCAGCCTGCCTCTGCCTCCCAATAATCTACATTTTTCAAGCACTAGTATATGATTAATTTATTAGTTAATATAGTCAGTCAGCAAATATTAATTTATAAACTACTATAGGAAAGTACTATTCCTTGTAAGCAACCAAATAACAGCCATATCATTATGATTATGATTACAATGACTAACACTTATTGAGTCCTTGTTAAATGTCCAACTCTGTGTTACTTCCTTCACATGTATAGTCAGTAGCTCTATCAAGTCTGGGTTCTTATCCACATTTACCAAATGAAGAAACGGAGCATAGATTGGTAGAATAACTCGCCCAAGATCTTACAGCTGATAGCTGTTGGAGTCAAGTTACAAAATCAGGAAACATAACTCCAGGATACATGCTGTTGACCACAATGAATTCTATCCTGTTTTATACCAGTAGGGTCTCAGATTCTAAATGTATGCCCCAGGAGGCAAGTTTTGAGCCAGCAGCCACAGGCAGTTAGTTTCTTGTGCCCCAATTACTATGCAGAGTCAAGTCAGACTCAACTCTGGCCAATGCACCTTTAGGCAGGGAGCATCCTGTGGCCATCCCACAGACACACACTGATAAGTGGGCCCAGGAGCTTCCCAGTGGATTCTCTGAGTCAGGGAGTTTGGAAGTAAAACTCCAGAAAGAGACAGTTCAGAAAGATAGACAGAAACAGGAAAGCAAACTGTTTGTAAGAAGAGATACAAAATAAAAATTGGAACTCACCATGACTACAAATTAGAAGAGAGATTAGAGGGAATCTCAAAACAACAACAACAACAACAACAACAACAACTCAGGATTCCTTCATCTCTCCATAGGAAACCCTTGTCACCTGCAATGAAGCCAAACACTCATGTCAAAAATGAAAACAAATTGGACTGGAAAAACATGAGACTAAATATGTAATCAGATTCTAAAAACAAATGAATATATATACTCAATACAGTTTTTCAATTTATATGTTGCCTCCTTGAAAACAAGGTAACACAGGGGCTGGAGAGATAGCTTAGTAGGTTAGAGCACTGACTGCTCTTACAGAGGACCTGGGTTTAAGTCCCAACACCCAGATAGTGGCTAACAGCCATCTGTAGGCTCCAGTTACAAGGGATCACACTCCCTCTTCTGACTCCACAGGAACTGCATGACATTGGTGCGATTATACATAGGCAGGCAATACACACATACACATAAAATAAAAATAATGAACAAGGGGCTGGAGAGATGGTTCTGGAGAAATAGCTCAGTGGTTAAAAGCATTGGCTGTTATTGCAGAGGACCCGAGCTTGAATCCTAGCACCCACATGGCAGATAACAACCATCCATAACTCCAGTTCCAGGGGATCAAATGCCTTCTTCTGACCCCCACAGGCATTGCAGGACACTGGTGCACCTACCTACATGCAGGCAATACACTCATACACATAAAATTAAAAAAAAAATAATAAAGATAATAAAAAATTTAAATTTAAAAACAAGATAACTTGATCCAATATCTACAAGATCCAGACACACACCCTCAGGGAGGTCATTGTTGAGCTATGGATAGGAAGTAGTGGGGTGGTCAATACAACTAGAGAGTTTGCCCTTCCTAAAAGCATTGGTGCAGACGTAGAAAAACTAGAAGCATAAACCTCTAGAAGAGACAGGAAGTCTTTTGTAGGCCAAACATCACAGGTTTAGGGTTTAATCTGTTTCATAAAGCTCCCAGACACACACACACACACACACACACACACACACACACACACACACACACAATAAGATATAATGGGAAAACCTAACCACAATAGAAAAAGCATGTCCTTTTGCTGATAATGTTAAGGAAGTTAAGTCCTTAGCCTTGGTCAGGCCCTAATCATCCACGTACTAATATAACCAAAGGTTACTTTTTATTAAAACAAGGTCTTACGAATTCTAAATGCCCAACTTACTGTGGAACTGATTTTTAAACCAAATAAGGCATTAAAACATTTAGAGGACAAACATTTGTCTTTGAGCTTGAAGCCTGTGCTTTCCAGATAAATACTGCTTTCCTTTTTAGGAAGTATTGATGTGACTCACGTGATGCAGGAACTGCATCTGGAGTCATCAGAAAGCCTGTTTCTTTTATGCCTAAGGATATTCATAAAGCTCCGTTCCTCTTTAAGAAAATGATACACATCTACAGAAAATATATTATCTTAATAAGCACTGACTGAGGCTATAGTACTTAAACTCTCAAAACTCCCCCTGGAACCTTCTAAATGTGAGGCTTATCGTGCACGCATCATTCATTCATGCAGCACCACAGGGCACAATAAAAATTAAGAAGATTTACACTGGAAATCAATTTTCTTTTGTTACATATTTAACCCGAGCACTATGGCAACAAAAATGTAAGATAAAGTAGGTCACGGGTTTCAATGGGAATGGCTTCGATAATACAAAAGCTGGTTGTAATTTGTTGCGCTTCTTTTAGGAGTCTTTATTTTAAAACTCGACTCAACCACCCCAGTCAATGTGATCTAAGAACAACCTGGTGGATAAAAATCATGAGACCAAATTCTTGACTGAGATTTATTCAATCAGTATTTATTTCACTTGGATTACTAATTCACTAAGTAAGTGTCCATAACCATACTCACGAATGAACGGGACAGAGAAGTTCAGGTAAAATAATGGTCTCTAAAATTTCACAGTGGTGAAGGGGCACAGTGCAATATTTCCTCATCACTCCATGAAGTTATGAGAGAATGATTACTAGGCAGGCACTCTAAAATGACTGGGGGAAAAAAAAACCCTAGAGGCTATAATTCTGCCCCTGTAGATTCTATAGAACCTGATGTCTCCACAGAAGCAAGCTAGACAGCCAGCTGCCTGACATATTTGTATCCAGGAAGTAAAATGGCATCAAATGCTAATCTTGTGCATTATCTTCTGATGGATCTTCCTTTGCGGCTGAGGGAGATCAGAGATCAGTTCCTCTGTCTTAGGAACCTATATTTATAGTACAACTCTAACCACCCGCTGTGGAACCTTCCTATACTAAACGTGCTCTCTCCTATATTCCATGCACAGAGTTTGGAGATCTTTAGAATCAAAAAAATTTGTCTGTTTAACCTGTCATAATAATGGTTGTGTGATCTTGGGCAAATTGCTTGCCTTCTCGGAGCCTCATTTCCATACAAGGCACATGAGGTTGCTGTGAATATTAAATGAAACAATTGCATGAAGCCCTAGCCCGATGCAATGTGTGGTACAAAGTGAGCAGTGAGCATAATCTCTCTCTCTCTCTCTCTCTCTCTCTCTCTCTCTTCCTCCCCCCTCCTTCTCCCTCCTCTCCCTCTCCCTGAACCTCAACCTCTACCTTCCCTCCCTTCCTCCCCTCCCTGCCTCCCCTCCCTTCCTCCCTCCCTTCCTCCTCTCCCTTCCTTCCTCCCTTCCTCTCTCCCTCCATCATTTTTTAACAAATTTTTAAGAATGTTTGCTTAATTTTTATTTTATGTGTATTGTGTGCACATATGTAAGTGCACCCATGTAGTACGATGCCCACAGAGGACTGAAGAGGGTGTCAGATACCCTGGAACTGGAGTTACAAATGGTTGTTAACTACCATGTGGGTGCTGGGATTCAAAACCTGGATTTCTGTAAGATCAGCCAGTGCTCTCAACTGCTGAGCCATCTCTCCAGCCTCTCCCTCTCATTTTAAAAAAAAAAAGGTCTCATATGTCCCAGGTTGCACTTGAACTCTGGAGCTGAGGAGACCTTGAACTTCTGCTCCTCCTGCCGTCTGAGATTGCAGGTGTCCACCACTGCACCCAGTTTGAACCCAGGGTCTCATGTATGCTAGACAAGCACTGAAGTAAGCTACATCCCCAGCCCCTCTCTCAGCTCTTAATGTGCTGTCTGTTCAACTCACACAACTACTCAACTTTCTTATTGAGCGCGCATGAGTACACGTACGTGTGTACACTCTCCCTCTACTGTGTTGCTTACACAACCTCTATCTGCCCTACATTGACAAAGAAAGAAGAATCTCGGCCTCACTTCCCACTCATTCCTCGCCATGTTGCAAGCTGAACTGTCTGTTCTTCCTCTCTTCTGAACCTAAATTCTCCATCGCTAGCCTTCATCTAACTAGCTGGTAACCATCTTAACTCTCCTCAGCATTTAGCACCATGGAACAGATATCTCATCCTCTCAGAAGATTGTCTTCTCTTGCTTCCTGTAAAACTGGAGATGGCCACCTATCCCTCTAACAGGTCCTCTCGGCTCTGCTCTCATGCCACCACAGTCCTGTCGTCACTCATGCAGATACCATTCAGTCAAAGATAAAGTAGTACCACACTGACAGTAATTGTGGAGGAATGGAGATAACTTTTTCAGGTGAATCTTAAATAGTATTGTCACCTAACCGCCAAGAGCCAAGGTGATCTTTAAACACCCGCACCCCAGCCACAAAGCCCAAAGTGCGAGTGGACAGAAGAAGGGAGCCCTCTTCAGGGGATCCTAATCTTCCTTCATGGATTTGTGGAGTAGCAGGTAGTAGTGGGGTTGTGTGATACTACTTCTGGGGAGATGAGAACAAATGTCTCCCCACCCCAGATAGGGAACAGACAGCAGAACAAAATAAGGATACCACCAAAGTCCAGCTTGGTGAACTAATGAGTTTTACTGGGGTTCCTTACAGAAGGATGGGTGAGGGTTTACTTGCAGGAGCAGAAATGACTCACAGACAACTGCATCACCAAAGGCTCACTCCAAGATGGGTGACAGCTCACAAAAGCTGGAAACCTCCAGCGCACTTCACAGCCTGCAGGCGGCTCGCCCAGTTGCAGTGTCTTTTGGAAGTCCCTACACATATATAGCCTGGGGGGGGGGGGATCCAGTCAGTTTCAAGGACTTTTTTTTTTTTTCGGTCTTTTTGAGACGGGGTCTCCCTTTAGTCCCACCTGGCCTAGAGTTTGCTATGTAGACCAGGCTGGCCTTGAACTCACAGAGATCTACCTGCCTCTGCCTCCTGAGTGCTGGGAGTAAAGGCATGTGCCACCACTCCCAGATTATTTTTTTTTATGTGTACGAGTATATTGTGTGTATGCCTATAAGTGCACCTGTGATGTGCAATGCCTGTGGAGTTCAGAAGAAGGCATCAGATCCCCTGGAACTGGAGTTACAGACAGTTCTTAGCTACTATGTGGGTGTTGGGAATAGTACCTGGGTCCTCTGTGAGAACAGTCACTGCTCTTAACCACTGAGCAATCTCTCCAGCCCCTCAAGGACTTTCTTGAGCTATTGAGTTGTTTGTGTAATGAGCTTCCTGCAGGATGGAACATTGTAACTCTTGTTAGAACTTTGACTTAAGGAGCTATCTATAAATGGACTGACTTATTAGGAGAAAATTGCTACACCACAAACAGAGAGATCTAAAACTACACATGACTGCTAAATACTGCACATTTAAAGTCTAAACTCTGATCAAATACACACGTAAGCTTTGTCTATAATAATTTTTTTAAATTGTTGAGCCAAGGAAGTCTTTGTTCTAATGTAACATTAATATTGAATGTTCCACTAGTGAACATCAAGAAAGTGCAGAATCAAATCACAAGCAAAGAAAAGAAACTGAAACTTCTCCATTAACTCCCATTG
Source organism: Rhizomys pruinosus (assembly GCA_009823505.1). NCBI lineage: Eukaryota > Metazoa > Chordata > Mammalia > Rodentia > Spalacidae > Rhizomys > Rhizomys pruinosus. Next base: position 403,218 of record VZQC01012273.1, on the reverse strand, counting down.
CAAGGGTTTTACCAATTCCAACTAAGCAAAACAAAATTCTAGTGTATTAAGATAGTTTGTTATGTACATATTAATTCACAGCATAGGTCTTCCAGTAAGAATGCCTCAATTCAAACTCCATTTAATCCATTTCTTAGTTACATGAATATGCATAGATTATTTGAACAAAGACTCCATTTCTCTAATGTATTTCAAAGAAAATGGCTATATTTATTTTATGGTGATTTTGGAAAGATCAAGTAGAAAAAAAAATGTATGTAAAATAGCAGCCTGCAAGGCATATGGTTACATTCAAACATGTTGTATAAATGTTTCTCCTTTGCTGCATTCCCAGGCTTAGTTCCTCCCTTTCTAAGGAATTCTGCTTTATTTATTCATAAATAAACATGTGTGTGAGTGTATGTGTATGTATGTGTGTGTGTAACTAAATTGGGAATTAAAAGAGGAGAAACTTCACTAGAGAAAGACAGTCCTTCCTAGTGCAAGATTAAAAGGCTTCAATCTCTTGAACACAGGTGACACCCACCCCACCCACCATGTCTCTCATCAAAGACAAAGGGAATTTCAGGTCCTATCCTGAAGAAAGTAGAGAAACTACACAACTTCCTATGTCAAAGGAACAGGGATAGAAGAAAGGGAGTTGCCATCTATTCTTCATCAAAGGAATACTTTATTATTATGATGGTGAACATTACATGTCAACTTGCTTAGGTTAAATAATGCCTCATTAGTTAATGAAACATTATTTCTGGTGTGTCAGTGAGGATGTTTCCAGAAGGGATCATCGTTAGAATCAATGAGTCGAGAAAAAGATTCATGCTTATCAATGCAAGTGGGCATCATACAATCTACTGAAGACTCAAATAGAACCAAAAGGCTGAGGATAGATGGATTTATTCTCTTTTAGGGAGTGGGCACATCTTACCCTGCTCTCACCCAGACATCAGCACTACCTGCTGTCAGGCCTTTGGGCTGTCAGCTTTCCTAAGGAACCAGTGGGCAGACAGCAAGCAGTGAGGATTCTTAGCCTCCATAATCACATTAGGAATTCCCACAATTAATTCTTCTGTATGTGTGCATGTCCTGTGGGTTCTGTTTGTCTGGAGATCTCTAATATAATTTTGATTATAAGAGAACTCTGATTCTGACAGTTGGGAAACACAAACATGTATGTGGAAAAAAACAAAATCAAACCATGGTCTCACAACCCACAGATAACTTCTATTAATATTTTGAAACAATTCTTTTAGTCATTCCCATACATCTATCTGTACATCCATAATTAGTGCTAAATGCCGTTTTGACTCCCCTTTCAATAATTCTAGTATGAACATTTTTCAATGTCACTAAAAATGTTCCTGAACATTCTTTTCAATGACTACAAAATTATCTTTTAGATGAATGTATAATAATTCAGTATTTATCTTAATAACTCTTATTATTTTCTAATCACAAAATAATTGTGTCCATTTATAAAATTAGAGACTATAATATGTAAATTGTCCATAAGCCTATAATTCAGATACAACTACTATGATATTTTGATATATTTCCTCCTGGTATTTTTCTATGATTAGCTATTATATGCTGAAAATAATTGAGGTCATATATTACAAATGTTATTCTGTGTCATTTAAAAACCTTTTTGAAATATAATTCTTAGTATCTGTAAAATATTAAATGAAATGTGTCTGATCTAATGCTGTCAATAGAAAGAAGAGAACAAATTCCTCACCCATATGAACAGAAACTCTCTAGAGACTAGATTTGCTTAACATATAAAAACTAAGTGGTTGCCTCCAATAACAGGTCATTAAAACCAAGAAAAGGTAACTGTTTTGCATCAGAGTTCTTTCTGTTACAAAGGACAGAAGCCCTTTCCAAATGAACTTAAGAAAAAAAAATCAATAACAGAAAAAAATATGGATAAAAAGGAATGAATTTAAAAAAAGGAATGGAGAAAGGGAAAAAAGGAGAGGAAAGAAAGGGAGAAATTAATTTGCTTAGATAAATAAAAAGAGGCCCATTACTGATGAGTCCAGGGGTATAAGCTCTGCCTTTAGGGCTTCAGGTTAGTCACCTCCTTGATCTGTGTGTTATCTTTCTCTCTCAGTATGAATAATAATAATAATAATAATAATAATAATAATAATAAAAATATATATATATATCCCTGAAAGGAAGCTGGTCACATGACCCTCCAGCTTATATTATCTTTAAAGCTCTTAATCCCAAAGGTAGACACAGTACTTTATCAGATGACTCCTGAACAAAATTCTCAGGGAGGATGCTGGTTACCCAAGATGATTCAGTCACTGTGATCAGGAAGACAGAATCTGATTGGCAAAGTTGCTCTCTGGGGCCAGGTGTAGGAAGTTGGCTCCACTGTCTTGCAAAGCAGGAGTGAGTTTCTTCAAACAAGGAGAAAATGGCAGCAGAGTCATGTCCAGGTAAGAAGTCAAAGATTACATCTCCACAGCCAGCAGGATCCTGAGAAGGAAAGGGAATTGATCCCATGATGTGAGTGTCCAGATGGTGTGGCTTTCAGGAGAAAAGAGTACTGTGAACACACTTTAATCTATTGAGCCATTCCCCTACTGTGAACTTCTAACTGCCTTGTTATTCAGTTCCTCTTCTACGAGCTACTAACTTTTTCACTTATTTTGCAATAATATTTCTTCATTTCTGATTGTAAAATAAACACATATTTACTATAAAATTCAAAGAGATAAATGAATTGGTATTTTTCTGCACCCAAGGGTCACCAAATGTCCTGGACAGCTTCAGATATCAACTTGACATACCTGGGAAGAAGGAACCTCAACTGGGGTATTACCTTTATTGGATGCCCTGTGGCCATGTCTGTGAATCATTTCCATGATTGTTGAGTGATGTGGGAGAGTCCAGGCCACTGTGGATGGTACCACTCCTGTGCAGGTGGTTCTGGGTTATGTAAGAAAGCAGGCTGAGCACAGGCCAGAGGAGCAAGCCTGTGAGCAGTGTTCCTCCATGGCCTCTGCTTCAGCTCCTGCCTCCAGATTCCTGCCTTGCCTAAGTTCCTACCTTGGCTTCTGCAGTAATGGACTGTCACTCTGAAAAGTAAGACGGAATAAACCCTTTCCTCTCAAAGTTGCTTTGAGTCAGTGTTCTATCACAGCAATAGAAAGGTGACTAGAAAAGCATATATGTTTATGTACATGCACATATATGCTTACTTATGTGTATTTTACATGTAAGTTAACACAAATACACAATATACTAACACACAAAGCTGACATCATATGTCAATTTTATGTTGTTAAATATTTCTTTGCTATCCAAATATTAAGTCATATTTGTATAAATATTGTTTATATCAGTATTTCTTTGGCATTAATTCCTAGAAATAGATATACTGGGCTGAAATATGTGAATTCCCCTCTGGCTACTGCCACACAGGACTGGTTTAGAGTCAGCTCTGTCAAAGATTTAGGTGGAGTGATGATTGTATTCTATAAGGCTCCCACAGTCAGAGAGGGATGGAAGGAAGCCAAGAAGAATGATCTTGAACATGAAGACTACAAACTAGCTTCATGGGGGAAAAAGCAATGTGTTTGAGTTACCATTCAATAAGATTAAATCTTAATATATGAGTTTGAGAATGTTAAACAGCTGTTGACCCAAAGGCAAGCAAATCCATCTTGGCCTCAAACTCATTTCTATGCTAAGTTGAGTCCCAGTTGTCCCCAAAGGGAACTTTTCCTACCAACAACTGTATTTTAACAGGGTAGAGAAGCTGATTCACCAGAAATGTCCTTTAGAGTAGTCTTGTTCACTCAGCAGTGAGAGGGGAGGAGCACTTCCCAGAACCCTCTACAGACTTGGTTCCATGGGAAGCAAGGGCAGGGGTACAGGGCAAATGGAACTCTCCAGCATCCAGAGCTGGCAAAGGAGGGAAGACCTGACAGAGGGAAATAGCCTGGGCATGAGGGAGGAGGTGAAGAGGGATGACTGCATGGACCAAAGGAAGTAGGAGAGATTCCTTTTTTAGGAACAAGGAGAAAAGAACTCCATCCTAAGGAGAAATCCCCAGGATGCTTTCTGGACGATGACAGATGTCAGATCTGATTCTTTAAGAACACCAAGAACAAAGCTATATGTTAATTTTCAAAACTTTGGAGACAGACTTGGGTTTCCTTTGAAAGTGCTTCTGCACAGGACAGACCCACATGTAAGCTGGAGTCAACTTTTGAAAGTAACTAAAATCAGGGGGTGGTGCAGTTATGAGCACTGGCTGCTCTTGCAGAGGCCCTGGGTTTGATTCCTAGTACCCACATGGCAACTTGTTATCATCCATAACTCCAGTTCCAGGGGTTCCAGTGCCTTCCTCTGACCTCTTCAGGCATTGCATGACACAGATTCACTTATGCACATGCAGGCAATACACTCATACACATAGAATAAAAATAATAAATAAAATATTTTAAAAATATATTTACAAAAAAGAAAGTACAACCAGGGCCAGTGGAATAGCCCAGTGGGTAAAGACATTTCCCAGCAACACTGACCACCTGCGCTCGTCATCGTGTTGTACAGTCTTTTTGTATTCTCCTTAAGGAACATGAATTTTCATCTCTTGAGCATTCTAAAACTAGCTTTAAGCAAAGCGCATTGTATATTGAAGAGGAAAGCACAGCCTCTTCAGCCTGGTCCTTATGGTCAAGGGGCCTAAACAACAACCCTTCAGGGGCAGGGGAGATGGCTCAGTGGTTAAGGAGCTTGCTGCCCAAACATGAGGACTAGAGTTCAGATTCCCCAGAACCCACACAAATATCAGGTGGGTGGGGTGCTTGCCTGCAAATTTCAGCCTAGGGAGTTGGCAAGAGGAGCTCCTTAGAGCAACCTAGCCAGTGAAACCAGCCACATCACTGAGCTCTGGCAAGCACGCAACACACATGCTGTCTTTCTATTGCTGTGATAAACACTGACCAAAACCAACTTGGGGAGGAAAGAGTTTGTTTTATCTTATATCTCCCAAGCTCTCATCACTGTGGGAAGTCAGGGCAGGAGCTCAGTGCAGGAACCAAAGTACAGAGCATGGGGGAGTGCTGCTTACTTACGGCTTGCTCCCCTGGCATGTGCTCCGACTGCTCTCTTATAAAGCATAGAACCACCTGCCCAAGGGTGGTACCACCCACCGGGGACTGGGCCCATCCATACCATTCAACATCGGACATGGCCACAGGCAAATCCAATGGAAGAAATTTCTCAGTTGAGGTTCTCTCTAGCCATGTGTATCACATTGACAGTTGAAGCTGTCCAGTACACATGCATATAACACACATGAAAATGAAAAGGAGGGTTCTATCCGCATGCTTAAGATTCTTAAATCAAAAAGAAAATAAAAAATAAAAAAATAAAAAAAGATTCTTAAACCAAGAAGCACTTTGGTCGGATCACTAAGGCAGTTGCTTGACTTAGTTTCTCCTAGTTTGGGATGAAAGGGGAAAAGATATGTGAGCTCAATGACTTGGGAAGAAAGGGGGCCTTAGGATCCTGGCCTCCAGCAAACAAAGATGCTCAGAAGCCTAGTGATGCCAGAAGAGCTTCCTCAAAGGAAGAGTACTGCTGAAGAAAAATGGGCAGAGTGCTAGGAAATCAGCATGTGCATGCTCCAACATACAAAGGGAAGAGGCCAAAAGGAAGAGAGATAAAAGAGAATACTTCATTGTATTCCTCAAATAATTCTTAGAGTCACTGTTCACGCCATGTTGGCTTCCCATCCAGAACCTGGAACACAGATCTGACATGAGTCCACTTTCTAACATTCTCACAAGCCACATGAGAACAAGCCTTGGTTACCAATAAGGGAGTTAGGGATTACTGGGGAGAGAGAATAGCATAAGCACACACACACACACACACACACACACACACACACATCCCTCATTTGTCTGAGATTCTCTCAGTCTAATTACTGACATCCTATGTCCCACAAAACACCTTAGTTCCTTATAAAACTGTCCAGTTGGTTTCCTTTCCTACCACCCTGGAAGGATCTGAAAATTTCAAGGACCCACTTAGATACATGTACTTTTCACAACTTCAAACTGCAGATTGTATCTTCACAAATACTACTTACTCCATTATAAAACCAGCACTTAGACAGACTCAACTTACTCCCTTACTCCCCAGCTTTCAAAGGAATTACTAAGCATATTGTATGTAATGTAAATGGTACTTTGAATTGTCTGGATTTACTTTCTTTGTTTAACAATGTTTTTCGGTGTTGTGTGTCAGCTAAAGTAGCCCAGCACATCCTTCAATTTAGATTGCCATCTGTCCACAAAAAAAAATTAAAAAAAAAAAGTTTACCTGCGTTGATTCCTACAAGTGGAATTAGAGACACTGGATATTTCTATAGTTGTTTCTAATAAAAATTTCCTTTTTCCCAGTTTTTTAAATATTTTTTTAATTTTTTTAGTTTTTAATTTTTAAATTTTTTAATTTATTTTTTTATGTGTATGAATGTACTGTCTGCATGTAGGTTTGTGCACCCTTGTCGTGCAATGCCGCAGAGGTCAGAAGAGGGCGTCAGATTCCCCTGCAACTGGAGTTACAGACGGTTCTCAGCCGCCATGTAGGTGCTGGGGATCAAACCCAGGTCCTCTGCAAGAGCAGGTGGCGCTCTTAACCGCTAGGCCATCTCTCCAGCCCCTTTTTTCCAATTTTTATTGAAGCTTTGTGCATTTCATATTCAATCAATTCAATTTCCAATCAAATCTGTGCCCATTCCCCCTTCTTTGCCCCCCTTCAACCCCACCAGAGCTCATGCATTCTGCCAAACATGTTTTTTTGTTGTTTGGGTTTTTTTTGTCTTTTTGAGACAGGGTATCCCTGTAGCCCCAGCTGTCCTGGAACTTGCTCTGTAGACCAGGCTGGCCTTGAACTCACAAAGATCCGCCTACCTCTGCCTCCCGAGTGCTAAGATTAAAGGCGTACGCCACCACGCCCGGCCAAACATGTTTTTTAACTTTTGTTTAGTCTCTTTTAAAATTTTCGATGCAGAAGTTTACTGTTTCCAGCAGAGTCTCACCGTTTCAGTCGGTTCTCTGACCCAGTCTTTTGTTGTTGTTCCTTCCAGGTTGCGTCACTCCACAATATGCATGCCACATATATCTTTTAGCATCTTCAGCTTCATTCTTTTTTTTTTTTTTTTTTTGGCTGAAAGATGTCATGTTTGAAGGCTCCTCCTTGGCAAGCCCAAACAACCATCAGTCCTGCCCTCCTGCTCCACACTGGGGTTTTCCCTTCCCGTGGTCACCGAATGAGTTCCAGTAAGCACTGTGTCCTGACTTGATCTTCCTGTACTGGTCTCCGTGATACAGCCTGGGTAGTCCAACAATGGCAATCAATACTCTGAAGAGGCTGAAACCCCAGCAGTAGCTCAGTCTACAAATTGGCTTGTCTCAGTAGTCCCCATCTGGCACTGAAGGTTTGGAGGATTCTTCTAGAGACATGAGTCTTCAGTCCATATTGGAAGGTTTCTAACAGATATTTCTAAATTGCCTCCCAGTACGACTTCCTGGGTATTTTTCTTGAGGAGATCTAAGGTCTAACCTGTGTGTTTCATCCATGAAACTATGCATTTAATGTGTTAATTATGTATTTTTTCTAATACATATTTAAAAAGACACAAGAAAGGGGAATTATTCTCTGTTTTCAGCTCTGAGAGCTCGCTGGGGTCACCTGGTGATAATTTGTAAAATGTGTACTACTTAGGCTGCACATCAGGTCAATCAAGTGAGAATAGTCACAGTGCAGCCCAACTGTCAAAAAAAAGTTTAGAGCTCCCCAGGTAAGTCTAATGTGCAACCTGAATTAAGAAACACTGATCTATGGGCTGGAGAGATGGCTCAGCAGTTAAGAGAGCCGACTGCTTTTGCAGAGGATCCGGGTTCGAGTCCCAGTACCCACATGGTGGCTAAGAACCGTCTTTAACTCCAGTTCCAGGGGAACCTGACTCCCTCTTTTGACCTCTGCTGCATTGCACCACATGGGTGCACCAACCTACATGCAGACAGTATACTCATACACATAAAAAAAAATAATAAATGCCGGGTGTGGTGTCGCATGCCTTTAATCCCAGCACTCGGGAGGCAGAGATAGGTGGATCTCTGTGGATTCAAGGCCGTCCTGGTTTACAGAGTGAGCTCCAGGACACCTGGTACTAAAAGGGAGACCCTTTCTCAAAAATACCAAAAAAAGTGTAAAACCAAAAAGGAAAATAAAACAACAAACCACACACACACAAATATTTAAAATAATAATAATAATAATAGGGGGCTGGAGAGATGGCCTAGTGGTTAAGAGCACCGACTGCTCTTGCAGAGGACCCGGGTTCGATCCCCAGCACCCACATGGCGGCTGAGAACCGTCTGTAACTCCAATTCCAGGAGAACTCCAGTTCCAGGGGAATCCGAGACCCTCTCTGACCTCCGCGGCATTGCACGTCACGGGTGCACAGACCTACATGCAGACAGTACGCTCATACACATACAAAAATAAATAAATAAAATAATAATAATAATAAATTAAAACAAATTTTTTTAAAGAAACACTGATCTAACCCAACAGTGCTTCCGCCATCTCCTGTCTGTGTCGTTCATTGTCACACTTGACCTGCTGACCCTTTTTCTTGCCTCTTCCAGTGTAACCTGGCTCCTGCACCTACTTAACATTGAAAGGAATAGAAGGAAAGAAAATCAGAGCAAGTGGGAGAGAGAGAAACAGGGAGAAAGAGGGAGAGAAGAGAGCAGAGAGAGAGAGGGAGAGAGAGCGAAAAGAGCTCTGACACCGTAAAGTTTGGAAGCCCATTAGCGTATAACTATGTTTTAGAAATTTCATATTTGTTCCTAATATTAGTCTGAAATAGCCATATATAATATAAAGTATATGTGATAGTACATATTATAATAATATATATATAGTCTTTTGAGTAATATGAGCCTGGAAATCTACTCTTTGACACAGGCTGACTTCAAACTCACAGAGACCACCTGCCTCTGCCTCCTGGTGCTGGGATTAAAGGATACACCACATGATGGCTAAAATAGTCATCATTTTTTTTTTTGGTCTTTTTTGAGATTGCAGGTCTCTCCGCTTATATTCGTAAACAGCCTATTATTTTATAGTGAGGGAGGTGGGCTGGGCACTGGTGGTCGCATACCTTAATCCCAGCACTTAGGAGACAAAACAGGGATCTCTGTGATCTCGAAGCTATCTGTACCGACTGGTCACAGTTCTGCCAGCTAAAGGGAGACCCTGTCTCCAAAAACAAAAAAAAGGGGGGAGAACTTTGGCAAAATTCATTATTGTACTTATGAACTTAGGGCCATATTAATATTTGAAAACTTAATTATTTGCTACTACTGCCCAATTCTATCTAGTTTCCTTTTTTTTTCTTTTTTTTTTTTTTTGTCTTGCACAGCTCTTTCGAGACAGGGTCTCCCTGTCAGTCCCGCCAGCTGTCCTGGAACTCACTCTGTAGACAAAGCTGAAAGATCCACCTGCCTCTGCCTCCCCAGTGCTAGGATTAAAGGCGTGCACCACCACGCCCAGCCTAGTTTCCTTTTAAAGTAATGCTGGGGACCGCGGCGCTGGGCCAGAGGGTCCGGAGAGTCCGGCGGCCAGGGCGGCTGCGGCCTTTGATGGCGGGACCCGGGCGCTGGCCAGAGGCCGGAGAGTTCGGCGGCCAGGGCGGCTGCGCCTTTGAGAGGATACCCAGAAGGCCACCTGGGGGGAGTAGGCTGGGTTGCTGGGGCCTGAGGCGGTCGCCGGGCGCTGGGCCAGAGGGTCCGGAGAGCCGGCGGCCAGGGCGGCTGCCGCCTTTGGGCAGGATACCCAGAAGCCACCTGGGCGAGTGCTTGGGTTGCTGGGGCCTTGAGGCGGGACCCGGGCGCTGGGCCAGAGGGTCCGGAGAGTCCGGCGGCAGGGCGCTGCGCCTTTGGGCAGGTACCAGAACCCACCTGGGCGAATAGCTTGTTGTTGCTGGGCTTTGAGGGCGGGACCGGGCGCTGGCCAGAGGGTCCGGAGAGTCCGGCGGCCACGTGGCGCTGCCGTCTTCTTTGAGCAGGCTGCCGGCGCGGAGCTAGATCAGCATACCCCCCCCCCCCCCGTTGGAGAACCTTCAGAACAAGAAGAGAAGAGTGCTTTGGCTTCCATACCTAATATAGCAACAAAATTGAAAAGCAGACAAGTCCATACTCCATAAACAAGGAGGAGGAAGGCGGAAAACAACAACAACAAAAAAAGTTTATCTGAAGGAGAAAAGCAAACCTGTCTGCTATTTGTGATCTAAACAAAAGGGAAGCCCACATGCCAGGGACACGACGAAGGGACAACATGGGAAGACACAGGATAATCCTGCACCAAGCCTACCAAACCTGTAGGAGACAGCTACATGGGAACCCCTTGGAGGAAACAAGAGAAAGATCTTAGAGAATAATTGCAGACCTATGCAGAGAAATAAAAGAAACATAAAGAGGAATTCAGAGAACTAAAGAGAGAGAATGAAAACTCAAAAAGGACCTAGAGGGATACAATACAAACAGAAAGAACTAAGGAACAGATTGACAAACTCCGAAAGAACTAGAGGGGAGAAAAAAAAAGATTATTAGAGAACTAAAGAGAGAGAATGAAAACTCAAAAAGGACTAGAGGGATACAATGACAAACTTCAGAAAGAACTAAAGGAACAGACCAACAACTCCAGAAAGAACTAGAGGAGAAAAAAAACAAACTCCGAAAGAAGTAGAAACACTGAAAAAAGGAAGCCAACCAACGAAGTAAGGAGGCACCAAGAAGAGATTGAGAAGCACCAAGAAAGAGATTGAGGAGCTCAAAAAAGAAATGGAAGTACTAAAAAAACAGGATGAAATGAAAAAGGAATTAGAACACACATCAATCAAGAGAAAGGAAAGGAAAAAGCCTCAGAAGTAGAATGGAGGAAGCAGAACAAAGAATATCAGTCTGGAAGATAACACAGAGCAAATTAAAAAGCTCAAATAAAGACTATGAAAATTTAAAAATACACAAAGTGGAAAAACCAGGAAAAATGGGACACCATGAAAAGGTCAAACGTCCGGTTCATAGGAATAGGGAAGGAGAAGAATCTCAAGAGAATAGTATTGATCAATCTTCAAAAGAAATAATAAGATAAAACTTTCCCCAAACAAAAAATAGACAAAACCATTCAAATAAAAGAAGCACAAGAGACCCAAACAGACAATCCAAAAAGAAACCCCCACGCCCTATTATAGTTAAAATGCAACAAAAATCAAAGACAAAAATCTGAAAGCTACAAAAGAAAAACAAGTCACATACAAAGGGAAACCCATCAGAATTACAAACTGACTTCTCGCCTCAAACCATGAAAGCAAGAAGACATGGAGCAAAGCATTCCAGTGTTAAGGGACTAGATGCCAACCCAGATACTATTACCCAGAAGAAATGTGTCGAGTATACTTGAAGGAGAGAGAAAAATCTTCCATGACATAAACAAAGATGATGGAATACATGTATGCAAAACCAACTTTCATAAAATACTTGAAGCAATTCAAAGTCAGAAGAGAGGAGCAACAATACCTCAAACACCTAGGAAAAGAAATAATAAAACATAACCATAGAGCAAAATCAGAGGCTAGAAGCCAAATGGATAATAAATGAAAGGAAGCAACATCCATCTTTCAATTATAACCTTAAATATTAATGGGCAAACTCCCCAATCAAAGAGCATAGACTGGGAGAATGGATTAGGAAACAAAACCCATCTATATGCTGTGTCACAAGAAACCATTCTCAATTTCAATGATAGGCACCAACTTTAAGGTGAAGGGATGAGAGAAAAGTATTCCAAGCAAATGGTTACCAAAAAGAAAGCAGGTGTGGCTATTCTAATAATCAGACAAAATAGACTTCAAAGCAAAAAGAAATCAAAAGAGGACAAGAGGGGCCACCTACATCTTATTAAAGGAACAATTGACGATTAAGATTTCACAATTATAATATATGCACCAAACACCGGTGCACAAACTTTATAAAGCAATTTTTCAGGATCTCAAGGCACAGTTAACCCACAGCACACTAATACTAGGGGACTTCAATACCCCATTAAGTCCCTAGACAGAGTCAACAGGACAAAGGATAACAGAGAGACATCCGAACTAAATGACACAATACACCAAATGGACCTCACAGACATCTATCGAATATTTCACCCAAACACCAGAGAATTACACTTTCTACTCAGCACCTCATGGAACATTCTCCAAAATGACCATATACTGGGACACAGGGAAAACTCAACAACATATAAAAAGATTGACATAATCTCATGCATCTCTATCAGATCACAGTGCAAAAACTCAATATCAAACACCAGAATAAACCCTACATCCTACAGGAACACATGGAGACTAAACAACACTTCCCTGAATAATGAGTGGGTCAAGGAGAGAAATAAAAGAAAGAAATAAAAACATTCCTGGAACTGAATGACAATGATAAAACAAACACAGCAAAATCTATGGGACACTTTAAAAGCAGTTCTAAGAGGGAAGTTTATAGCTCTAAGTGCCTACATTAAAAAACAGAAAGAACACAACAATGAACACTGAAAGAAAAAAAAAAACTAGAAACAAACAACAATGAAACCCTAAACGGAGCAGACAAGAAGAAATAACAAAAAATCAGAGCAGAGATCAATGAAATAGAGAAACAAAGAAACCATACCAAAAAATCAATGAATCCAAAAGCTGGTTCTTTGAGAGAATAAACAAGATAGACAGACCTCTAGCCCAGTTAACCAAAAGAGAAGGAACAACTCCAATCAACAGAATCAGTGATGGAAAGGGAAACATCACAACAGACAATGAAAAAATCCAAGCAATCATTACGGGAATACTTAAAAACTTATACTCTACTAAGTTGTTGAAACCTAGAAGAAATGGTGAATATCTTAAATCTGGGAATCACCAAAGCTCAACCAAGAAGAGATTGACAGCCTAAACAGACCAATAGTACAGGAAGAAATGAAGATTAATAAGTAGCCTCCAACCAAAAAAATGCCCGGCCCGAGGTTTCATCGGCAGAGATTTTATAAAATATTTCGAAAAGACATACAACCATACTACTAAATTGTTTAGAAGGATACAAACGGAAGGACTTCTCCCAGAATCCTTCTATGAGGCCAGCATTACGCTACTACCAAAACCAGGGAAAGATACAACCAAAAGAAGAAACTATAGACCCATCTCCCTATGAACACAGATGCAAAATTCTAATAGGATTCTGGCAAATCGCATACAGACTCACATCAAAAAATCATCCACCATGACCAAGTTTGGATCATACCAAGATGCTAGGGATGGTTCAACATACGAAATCAATAAACATCATCAAACATATCAATGGACTGATAGGACAAAAACCACACAATCATTTCATTGATGCTGAAAAAGCCTTTGACAAAATCCAGCATCCTTTCATGTTTAAAGTCCTGGAGGGAATTGCCTATTGAGGATCATTCCTAATGTAATCAAAGCCTATAGACAAGAAACCCACAGCCAATATCATCCTAAATGGGGAAATGACAGAAGCATTCCCTTGAAGGTAGGAACTCGGCAAGGCTGCCCCCTGTCACCACTCCTCTTCAATAAAGTGCTGGAAACCCTTGCAAGGGCAATAAAGGCAAGAAAAGGAATTAAAGGTATAATTGGAAAAGAGGAAATCAAACATCCCTTTTTGCTGATGATATGATTGTCTACCTAAGGGATGCTAGAAAACTCCACAAAACTCCTAGAAGTAAGAGCTTTGGTAAGTGGCAAGTACAAAATATCTAAAAAATCAGGAGCCTTTCTTTACACCAACAAACAAGCAACTGAAGAAGGACTACAAGGAGACCTTCCCACTCACAATAGCCTCCAAAAACAATAAATACCTAGGAACAAACCTAACCAAAGACACCAAGGATCTCTACAACAAAAATTTTAACCCCTGAAAAAGGGAATTGAGGAGACATCAGAAGATGGCAAACATTCCCATGCTCATGGATTGGGAAAATAAATAATAAAATGTCCATCCTACCACAAACAGGGTAAGATTTAATGCATCCCATTAAAATCCCAAAAGTTTCTTCACAGGCTTGGAAAAAAAAATCCTCAATTTCATTTGGAAAAACAAAAGACCCCGAATAGCCAAAGCAATCCTGAGTAAAGAGCATACAGGGGGATCGCGATTATACCAACATAAACATACACAGGCTATAGTCATAAAACAGCTTGGTACTGGCACAAAAACAGACCAGTGGACCAATGGAATAAAACTGAAGATCCAAACCTGAGCTCATACAATTTCAGCCACCTCATATTTGACAAGGGGGCCAAGAATACACAATGGAGAAAAGACAGCATCTTCAGCAGTGGTGTTGGCAAACTGGATCACCACTTTGTAGAAGAATGGAAATTAAAACCCTACCTCTCACCTTGTACAAAGGTCAACTCCAGATGGACCAAAGACCTCTAATGTGAAAACCCAAACTCTGGAGGTGATAGAAGAGAAGCTTGGCAGCAGACTACAAGACTAGGTGTAGGAAAAGACCTCCTAAATCAGACAGCAGCTGCACAAGAATAAGATCGACAATTGACAAATGGACCTCATTAAACTCAAAAGCTTCTGTACACAAAGGAAGCAATACAGGAAGTGAGGAGAAGACCCACAGAGTGGAGAGGAACCTTCACAGCAGATACATCTGGACAAAGCATTAATTTCCAGAGTATGTACAAGCTACTCAAAAAAACAAGAAGAAAGGAAACAAATGAATCACTCAAAAGATGGAGCAAAGATCTGAATAGAGACTTACAGAGGAGGAATTGAGATGGCTTGAGAAACATCTTAAGAACTGTTCAACATCTCTGATAATTAAGGAAATGCAAAAAAACCACTTTGAGATATCACCTACTCCCATAGACTGGCTAGGATCAGAACACGAATGTACCAAATGTGGAGAGGTTGCGGGAAAGGGAACACTCATCCATTGCTGGTGGGAATGTAAACTGTACAGCCACTATGGAAAACAGTGTGGAGAACCCTTAAAGACTCAAAATGAGCCTTCCATTTGACCCAGTCTATCACTCCTGGGTATATACCCACAAGACACAACTACTGCAAAGATACATGCACAGCTATGTTATTGCAGCTCTGTTCACAATAGCAAAAAGCTGGAACCAGCCCAGGTGCCCCTCAACTGACGAGTGGATAGAGGAAATGTGGGTACATGTATACAATGGAGTTCTATGCAGCAGTAAAGAGGGACAACATCATGAACTTTGCAGGTAAATGGATGGAGCTGGAAGCCATTATGCTGAGTGAGTAACACAGGTCCCAGAAAAAACAAACGACAAATGGGTCCCTCATATGTGGATGCTAGTACCAACAACCCAGTATAATATTTCTCATGGAGAGGGATGCATAGTAAAAGAACAACAACACAGAAGACTGCATCAAGAAATGACTGAAATGGTGAATTGGGAAGGGGGATGGGTGGGAGAGGGGACACGGATGTTATTTCAATCAAGGCATATTAATTGATGTGAGTTCACAAGTACTCAGTTTCACCTAACACTGTCTACAGGATAATGGTTGTTTTAGGACTTAGTAAAAGTAAATATGTGTATATTAACAACATTGGTTTACAGACTCTGATAAAAACGGTAATGCATCTGAGTTAAATGAGATATCAATTTTGTGTTGTCCACATTTGTTTTACACAAAATCCTAGAGCAATAACTTTGGGATTGGCACATACAAATGTTCTCATAATTTCTCTGTTGTACAGTATCACCTTGTAGCATTCTCTTTAAGATGATTTAAAGCAAAATTAAGTTTGCTTCCCAGGTAACATATATAGTCACCCAAAACAGCATGGGTGAATTTGATGAAATCTGTGCCTTGATTCCACTATAGTTATGTATAATACAACTGTCTTCTGAGACTCATGGGTTAAAAAAAAAGGGGGGGCGGTACAGACAGACATGAAACCTTCTAGTCAAAAACCTTGCAATTCAAATTTTAAAACTAACATGGGAAGAGATTTGTTTGTTCCAAAAGGACAAAAAGTCACAACTTAATGGTGAGAAAAAGATACAGCTTTGCATTGAGTAGGATGTACCAAAAAGTGGCAACTGAAAGGTTGACCCGTCTGAACACTGAAAGGAAGAAAAGCCTCAGATTGCCATAAACACGACTTCCTGTGGATCCTACTTGTAACAATATCTATAATGAGTCCTAATGAAACTTATACCTTCTAGGTGCAACAAAGGTTTTGATATGACTTTCTTGCCTCCCCCCCCATAGAACAAGGAGAAATTATGAGATGATGATGTCATTTTCCAAATGTAAATTGGAGACAACATTATTTGGGTTATCTCTTATAAAACCGGTAAAAATGCCTCTTTAATTGACTAAGAACATAAGAACTGTGAAAAGGATTATTTTCTTTTCAGAACCAAATATATACTAAAGTCCTTGGGTATGCACTTAGGCAAAGTATAATAATGCAGGAGTCTGACATCAGAATGGATTGTTCTACCATGGGGATGTTGGCCAGGGGATCCAAGGCCCACAAAAGGTAAGGGCTCCTTGCCCTAAGTTGGGATACCTGCAGAGGAGAGGCATAAGGCCTGCGCCGAAGAACTGACGTTAACATGGGAGGGATGTATTTGAGACCACACATGCAAGTGGTACAGATGGCCTCTGGAATGCCAGAGAGTTCCAAAGGCCACTAACCAATAAAGCAAAATACGGGTCTCCCTGAGTCAAGCAGAGACTCCACATCAGCACCAGCTACACTTCACCTGCCTGGAAATACTGTGCAGCAGAGGCACCATGTGCCTGTATATCCCAAATCAATGGCTGTTGGCTCTCTCCTTGAGGAATAACCCATGGCTGATGCCACAAGCCTACATCCTTACAGGTTAGGAGATTCATAAACCACAGTAAGACCCTGTTATAATTATCAGGGGTAAAAATATAATTCATGAATTAACATATCATCCAAAATATAGTGTGTCTATGCCAAAGTAACCTACCATAACTATTAGTCTGTTAAATACCTATATATCTAATTGCTTGTGCTTCATTAGTAGGATGGAAAGGTTATCCTGAACAAACTTTCAGCCCATGAAAGGAAACAGCCAGAATTGACCAGAATCCAAGACAACAGCTCCAGGAGAGAGGACAGTTTTACTTCTCATCCACCTTCGCCCCTTTTCTAAGCTAGGGAACAATCGTGCGAAGAGGGGGCGTGGTAGAATGTAAAGGCTCCGATTGGGTGAAAGTGAAACTACAGCGATGTAGTTTGGACACTCATTTGATCACTTGATTGAACAAACAACCCGTCAACCTCCACTGAATGGTGGGACTGTGGGGGTTTGGCACAACAGTCTATAGATGGGTTTTGACGAAGGATGCTTATACACCAGGGATTATCACGTTTAGCTAAAATGAAAAAAATAACCTGAAAGAGCAGGACAGTTATGGCAGAATAATGATCTGGGATGGGGTGGGTGTGGGGAATGGAAAGGGAAAATATGCCTGATCTGATTGGAAAATGATGTAATAAAATGCACAAACCATCAATAAAAATTAAAAAAAAAAAAAAAAATAATCAGCAGCCGACCATGTTATTTCAGCCGTTCTTCACAATAGCAAGGAGCTGAACCAACCCAAATGCCCCTCAACTGGATAGTCGATAGAGAAAATGTGTACAACTACACAATGGAATCTATGCAGCAGTAAAGAAAAGACTACATCATAGCTTTGCAGGAAAAATGGCTGGAGCTAGAGAGGACTCATGTGAGTAAAGTAACACAGTCCAGAAAAACAATGACGAATGGTATCCCTCATCGGTGGAGGCTAGTGCCATTACCAGTTGTAATATTTCTTGCATGGCCCCTTGAGCTTTTGTCCAAGCCATTGGAGTGATGCATATTGGGAACAACAACAACAACAACAACAGAAAGGACTGCATCAAAGAACTGCTGAAACATAACTTCTGCTCAAAACAGTCAACTTCCCCATGGAGAATATTGAGAAAGACTGAGAAAGAGAGGAACAGCATGCTTGGCAGAATGCATGAGCCCTGGAGGGGTGGGGGGATGGGGGGGGACACACGGGTCTAGATTTGATTAAAAAAAAAAGTATAAATAAATTTTAAAAAAATAAAATACCATGGAAAATTAAAAAAAAAAAAGAATAATCATGTAGCTGTTTGTTAGTTTAACCAGCTTTATTCTTTAGTTCTCTTACAAATGATCTAAGGACATTGTCTGTCTATGGTGGGAGACTTGTAGAAAAGATTGGATTGGGTGATAAGACTGCTGGTTAAAATTCTGTGACCTTTCAGAGGTTTGTTTTCAAAGGAAACAATATTTTTAAGTCAAGTTCTAAAAGCTGGTTTTCTTACACTTTTATTAAACCACCGTTTCTGAAATCTAAAATAAGTTCATGTTTCCAGACTTCTAAGAGAGACTGTTTTTGTAGAGGACCCCTATGTGGCTTTCAGGAATTCCCAAGGTTAATGATTTGTCTTAGCACCAAACCCCTGGCTTCCCTTTCCTTGGCCATCTGCACATTTTGCATGCATAGTCGCTGTTGGTATGCATGCGAGAACACCCTTGCATATGGAATGAGTATGTTTTCAAAAGGCAGCCCTATAAAAGTTCTGAAGCAGGCAATGAGCACTTGGCGGAGGTCCAACTTCATGCTGCAGATGGCGCTGCTGTGGTGGGAGAGGATGAAGTAGCCCGCTCTGGGTCTGCCAGGTCTCTGCTCCTTAGACGCTTCCTGCTCTTGAATGGATGGCACTGGCTCTGTGAATTTACTATTTATGAGGTGCTTTTACATGGCACTAAGTAGTAAATTGTGGAAGAAAACACACAAGTCTCATTTAATGAATACAGAACAATGTCTGTTCTTTGCAACTTGAAGCACAAACATTAACTCAAAAGGTTAAAAACCAATGTCTGTAGTGATAATAATGAAGAAATATCATCACACTCTCTAATTTGCTGTGAAAGAGGAGACAGTAACAATAGGTTACTTATATTCTTGGGGCCATCTCAATCTTTTTTACTAAGTTCCATAGAAAGCCAGTTGTCAAGAAAAATGATTTATGTGGGTTTAAGTCATGTTGCTGCCTGAGGAGACTGCTAGATGGTAAAATGGGGGTGGGGGAGTATTTGACCTAAGAAAATGTTTCAGGGAGAGCCAGATGGATCACTGGGTAAAGGCATCTGCTGCCAGGCTTCATGACCTAAGTTCAATTCCCAGAACCCACATGATAGGAGAAAACTGACTCCAAAAATTTGTTCTCTCACCCCCACGTGTACCATCATATCCCTGTACCAGACCCATGCATGTGCACACACACACACACACACACACACACACACACACACACACACACTGAACAAATGTAATAAGACTCTTTAAAATGGGCAAAGCTTTAGTTTAAAAGAAAGAAGGAGAAAAGAATGTTTCAAATAGGATGCAATAGCTAAGGAGCACTTGGAATATTTAATCTTGAACTCCGGGACATTTTTATATTATACTTGCATGAATAAAGTTGCCCTAAAGGTTTGATTCAAGAGCAAACTAATGAGCTGGAGAGGTGGCTCAGTGGTTAAGAGCACTTGCTGTTCTTCCAGGGGACCCAAGTTCAGTTCCCAACAACCATTTCCAGGGGCTCACAAGTGTCTATAACCTCAGTGCCAGGGCCTGATGCCCTTTTCTGGCCTCTGATGGAGCCTGTACATACACACACATCACAGAGAGAGAGAGAGACAGAGAGAGAGAGAGAGACAGAGACAGAGACAGAGACACAGAGAGAAACAGAGACAGAGAGATACACATAAATAAAATAAAAATAAATCTTTAAAAATATTTTAAAAAAGAAACTAATCAGCAAATGTTCCTGACTGGTTTTCATCCTAAGCTTCACACACCATGCAACCATATTTGGCAACAGCATCTGGCAGTTCAGATCAGGCCTGGAAACCAGAAGAAGGAGATAGAATTATTTGCTCTTCTTTGTGCCTAGCACAGCTTTTCTTACATAGCTGACACTCAAAATCATTTGTTGAGTCAAAATGATTATTTAACATCTGTACAAAGATAGTAAGGGCAGAGGCTGAGGAGCATGGTAGTACTTAATAATGAGAGAGTGCAGTGAGAAAGAATTAAGAGGTAAGAACAACTGTTAAAAGAAGAAAAAAGGGCCAGGCATGGTAGCACACACCTTTAACCCCAGCACTTGGGAGGCAGAGGCAGGCAGATCTCTGTGAGTTCAAGGCCAGCCTGGTCTACATAGCAAGTTCCAGTTGGGGCTGCAGGGAGACCCTATCTCGAAAAGAAAAAAAAAAAAAAAAGGAAGATGTGCCTATGTGCCTGGTATGCTTTGTAAGGGACCTTTTCATGAAATGACACAAAATCGTGTTGATTCTTATTTAGTGCAAAGTAATGAGAATCAGATGAGGTGTAGACCATTTACATAAAAGTCAGGGTTTGCTTAGGAAAGATAATTTGAGGTTATCACATTATCCATTTATACACTCATTCATCTTGGATACAGACATAGTACTCAGAAAGGGATCCCCTCTGGTCCATTACCAAGGTATAGCCAGTTGGGATACCATGGAGTGGCTACATTCTTCAAGTGTTTTCTTCAACATGTGGCATTTCTTGTTGAGTTGTTTGAAACTGTTGATGATTGTTAAAATTATGGTGACTGCTTTTAGAGGAATCACTTTGAAAGTAAGCTGGTTTGCATCTAAAGACAGAACATACACTTCCCGACAGACTGGTGGAGAAGGCAAGCAAAGGATAATATGTCATTGTAAAACACATTCCTTGGTGAACATTTCTGAGGGTCATCTTTACAGGAAAATGAAAGCTAATAAAACTTTCAAGTTGGGAAGCCAGCCTAGGGCCTCCTGCTTGCTAGCACTCGTTCTGCCACTGAGCTACATCCCCAACCTCGAACTGCTTCTTCCTCACTCTGCCTTTCTGAACGCTACCTTCTCACCACCAGGATATTGAACGCAGGGTCTGGAACACACTGTGGAAGTCCTCTACCACTGAGCTAAAGCATCGACTGAAAACTTTTTTTTTCTTTTGAGACAGGGACTCCTTGTAGCCCCAGCCAGCCTGGAACTCACCATGTAGACCAGGCTGGCCTCAATCTGAGAGATCTGCCTGCCTATGCCTTCCAAGTACTGAGATTAAAGGCATGAGCCACCAAACCCAACTTAAGACTTTTATATGGAATCTCTAAGTCATTTGGGGGCTCTTAGGGAGTGATTCATATACAGAAGACAGGCAAAACTAATACATGTGATTGTTTAAAAAAGGGTGTAGAACTATGGAGAGAATAGAGGGTGTGCACAAACCCTCTATAGAGTGAGAAGCCCCACAGGAGGCAGAAGGCAAAGGCAAAAAAGATTGGTAGAGACCCAAGAGAAGTTGCTGAGCAGTACAAACATTGAGAGTTTCCCACAAAGAGTAAATTTTTTTTTTTTTGTCTTTTTGAGACAGGGTCTCCCTTTAGTCCCAGCTGGCCTGGAACTCACTATGTAGACCAGGCTGGCCTTGAACTCACAGAGATCCACCTGCCTCTGGCTCTTAAGTGCTGGGATTAAAGATGTGAGCCACTATGCCTGGAAATTTTTTTTTTAATTTTATTTATTTCTGTATGTGTATGAATGTACTGTCTGCATGCAAGTCTGTGCACCCGTGTCGTGCAATGCCTTGGAGGTCAGAAGAGGGTGTTGGATTCCCCTGGAACTGGAGTTCTCCTGGAATTGGAGTTTCAGACAGCACTCGGCTGCCATGTGGGTGCTGGGGATCGAACCCGGGTCCTCTGCAAGAGCGTCGGCGCTCCTAACCGCTAGGCCATCTCTCCAGCCCTGGAAATTTTTTTAAAGATTTATTTATTATGTATGTGTATGTGTGTATGTGTGCCAGGTGTATTTATGTACACCATGTGCATACAGTGCCATGAGGTCCAGAAGAGGGCACTGGATCATATGGAAGTGGAGTTATAGGTAGTTGTGAGCTGCCAATGTGGGTGCTGGGAAATGAACCTGAGTCCTCTGCAAGAGCAGCCAGTGCTCTTAACAGGTGAGCCATCTCTCCAGCCTGGAAAGAATGAATTATAATGAGCTTTGTAAATTTTAACCTGGATAATGTTTTCTTTTGCTATTTAGCTTTTTAGAGCTTCATAGAATTCTGCATCTACATGTATATTTCTGGGTTTAGTGACCTAGAAACATCTATAAAGCCTATCCAGAAGCCTCATGAGCATATGAATTTTGAATGTCTCCCACGCCCATGCTTCTTAAGCCAAGCACTGATCACATGAGCTCACCATGGAGCACAACATCTGACCGAGGTGCTGCTGGAAAACTGAGAGTCCAGGCAGAGGTCAGGGCTTTCTGCCAGCCTTTACTTTGAGCACTAAGGAACCACCTATCCCTTTTTCACACGGAAGCTTGTCCATTGTCAGTAATTTTTATTGTCTAAATAAAGACTTCTTCCAAGACCTAGATGTCTATTTTAAAACAAGGATTTTCATGTTGTTTCTACTCTGAAAGCACTATTCAGTAGTGAACTCATTACATAAATATAAGAAATTAAGCATAAATTGAAGGAAATCACCCATTGTGTCAATATCTAGTCCTTAGTGTTTTTAAATTTAGTTATTTATTTGCTTTCTGTGTTTATGATGTGCATGAATGTGTGGGAGAACACATACCTTAGTGCACATGTAAAGGTCAGAAGACAATTCCCTGGCCTTGCCTCTCTCTACCAAGTGGGCTCCAGGGAATAACCAGGTAAGGTTTGGTGGCAAATGCCTTCACCTTTATGTTGAGTCATCTCCCAACTCAATGCCTCATATTTTTAAATGTGTTTCTTTTAGAATGTTTTCTTTCCTATATTCTTAACCCCTTTTCTTTTTTACTGGTCTGACTACTTTTTTTTATTTTTTATGTGTATGAGTGTACTGTCTGCATGTAGGTTTGTGCACCCATGTCATGCAATGCTGAGGAGGTCAGAAGAGGGTGTCAGATTCCCCTGAAACTGGAGTTAAGACGGTCCTTAGCTGCCATGTGGGTGCTGGGAATTGAACCCAGGTCCTCTGCAAGAGCAGTCAGTGGTCTTAACCACTGAGCCATATCTCCAGCCCTGGGTCTGACTACTTTTTATGTAGCAATGATTTTATGTAGCAATTTTCCCACTGAGCATTACATAAACGAATCAGTTTTGCACTTGTTGTAGTCTTCGCAAAGACTATTTTTATCTGATTTATTTATTTATTTATTTATTTAGTCTTTTTGAGACAGGGTTTCCCTGTAACCTTGCTGGCCTGGAACTCACTATGTAGACCAGGTTGGCCTTGAATTCGCAGAAATCTGCCTGGTTCTGCCTCCTGAGTGCTGGGATTAAAGGTGTGTGCCACGACACCCAGCTACTATTTTTAATGGTTGCATTTCATAATTTAACTAATAAAGTGCCTATAGTAAAACATTTGCTTTAGTTTCTTATTTTCCACCATTGCAAAGAACTCTGCCTTAATAGATTTATTCTTATAGCTTTTAACAATTTGTCTAAGTATTTAATAAATTAAGAAATATTGATCAGGTGATGACTTAATCTAATCTCAGCACTCAGAAGGCAGAAGTGAATGGATCTCTGAGAATTTAAAGCCAGTTTGGTCTACATAGTGAGTTCTCGGCCAGCCAGGGCTACACCAGGAGACTCTGTCTCAAAAAAGAAAGAAAGAAAGAAAGAAAGAAAGAAAGAAAGAAAGAAAGAAAGAAAGAAAGAAAGAAAGAGAGAGGAAGAAGAAGAGGAAGAAGAAGAGGAAGAAGAAGAAGAAGAAGAAGAAGAAGAAGAAGAAGAAGAAGAAGAAGAAGAAGAAGAAGAAGAGAAGGAGGAGGAGGGGGGGAGAGGAGGAGGAGGGAGAGGAGGAGGAGGGGAGAGGGGGAGGAGGAGAAATCAAACATGATGATACATACCTTTAACCCCAGCACTCAGGAGGCAGAGGCAGGCAAACCTTTGTGAGATTAAGGCCAGCCTGGTCTACATAGCAAACTCTAGGCCAGCTGGGACTAGGGGGGGAGGGGGGCGCTAAAGAGATGGCTCAGCACTCTTCCAGAGGACCCACGCTGCTCTTCCAGAGGACCCAGGTCCAATTCCCAGCACCCACATGGCAGCTAACAACCATCCATAACTCCAGTTCCAGGGATCAAATCTCCTCTTCTGACCTCCACTGGCATTGCACAACGTGGGTCACTTACATACATTCAGGCAATATACTTAAATTAAAATTCATACAATTCATAATTTTTTTCTTTTTTTCATTGAGCCCTGGCTCAAGGGACATAACTTACATCAACCGTGGAATCAGACCAGTACTGCCAAGCTTGGGAGAGGACCAAGCTCTGGAGGGCACTGATCCTGGCAAAGGGGTGTAAGGTGGCGGTGGAAATGTCCCCAAAGAGCATCTCTTTCTTGCCTCCAAGACCATAAAGAACCTCTGTTCCCTCCTTGCCCCCAATGGGGCAAAGCAGAAGTCAGGGTCCTTTAGCTACGTAGAGCTAAGTGAGGGGAAAAGGTAGGGGGAGTTCCCAGCAAACCATGAGGAAACAGGTTTCAACGTCAGAATTACGCAGGAGCCTGTACAGTCACAGGATGACACAGGGAGGACGGCTGTTGGTGATCTTTTCTAAGGGCTCTCCTTTGCCGGCTCTTCGAATGGCCTCGATGAGATCTTTCTCATAAGGAAAGCCTCCATTCTCCAACTCGGAGAACACCAACTGTCCATTGATTATGATCTCAAAGGCCCCTGTCCCCCCAAGTTGTGACTCAATCTCGATGCCCAGATATTCCTCCTTCACTCCAGGAAGGTTGCCTCAAAACAGCAGGGTTCACAGTACTCCACTACGATGCGGACTCCACTGCCTGCTTCCACACCTCCCCTGGAGGGGACTCTACAGACACCTGCCCGGGTTCTGCACTCATTTCGGGCCGCTCGGCTCCAGGGGCTGCTTCCCAAAATTCATAAATTTTAATTTAAGTGTATTACCTGAATGTATGTAAGTGACCCATGTCATACCGTGGAGAATACCCACGTCACAAAGTCTTGGTGACATTGCTTTGTTCTTTGATTTTCTGTAGATTGGTCAGTAAAACTAAACAAGTGGTAAAAAAAAATCATAAATTATTTAAAATAAATAAATAACCATTTAAAGCCATTTGGTAGGGAAGCTGAGTATAATTAGAATTTGGTCCTTTTTTGCTGAGGTATCTTGGCCTTCCTGCATACCATCTACTCATGAGCTTCAGTCACTCTTCCAGAAATCACATCCACAGAAAATAGTGTGCCTGGCCAAGAAAACGCACTGTCTGCAGGGGAGAGTGGTGTGTTCCTATAATTGCAACATTCAAAAGGCAAAGGCAGGAGGAGTTAGAGTTCCAGGTCAGCCGGAGCAACATAGCGAGTTCAAGGCTAGTCTGGGCTACATATTGAGACCTGTCTCAAGAAAAAGAAAAAAGAAAAAGAAAGGCTCTGCCTGTTTCTAAGTGATAAATGTCCCCAAAGGCCTTTGGTCCCTTCTCCCTTATTTATAGCTAGACTTTGCAACATGTGCATGTCTCAACATAACTGCTGGAACAATACCATCTATTCCACATCCAAAGCATTTCCCAGTTATGGACTCACTTGCTGCCCTCAGAGGGGAGCAGATTCACCTGAACACAGGACAACGCAAGATGAGGAAATGGCTACCAGAAGGAAACCAGGGTTCAATTGTGAACTTGACTGAGGTATCGCTGGGAAGGAACACATGTCTGATGGGTCAAACCAGCATGCATTGCATCAGGTGAGTGTCAAGCCATAGCTACACACTTATGCTCCTCAGGATTGCCCTGCACTAGCCCAAAGTCTATCTATTTTGTAGGTTTGTGGGTGTGTGAGAAATATCTTTTAATATCTTTTTTAACTTTTACAATTTTCATACACTATATTACAATTGTAGTTAGATCTCTATCTGCACTTTCCTACTACTTCCTGACTAATTTAATGTTCTCTCTCTCCATATATATATATACATACAACCATAAATTGCCTATAGAGTCTAATTTGTGTCCCCAAATGCTCTTCAGTGTGGATCCATCCACTGGAGCCTGGTTAACTTACTAAGATTCACATTTTTGAAAGAAACTCTCCTCCCAGCAGCGCTCCATTGACAATAGTTCTTCAGGTAGGGTTGGGGTTTTCTCACCCCCTTCACCAGTCTGTGCTCAGATTTTATCTGGTTTGACCTTGCATGGGATTTGCATGTCTGTCGCCATTGTTGTGGATTCATAAGAGTAACTGACCCATCTGTCTAGAAAACTCTATTTCGTTGTGGTCATCCACCACCTCTGGCTCTAACAATTTTTCCAGCCAGGCCTCTCTGCCGCAGCCTCTGCCAGAGCCAGATAAACAAGGGATAGGAGGGATACGGAGATGGAGTGTGGAACCCAGGCCTGCCTTGCCCAGCTGTGCTGTGGGTGCTGTAGATCCTGCCCTCGGGCTGCATCCAGACACGTGCACTCACCTAAATCCTCCTGCAGCAAGGGCTAGGCTTCCCTGCCCTGGGGGTCAAGGGTGGGGCGTTGGCACTTTGCAGTGATCCCCAGATCCCTTCCTCCCTGCCCTGCACCGCAGGACAGAGAGCTCCACTCCCTCCCCAACCCCACTCCCACCCCACACACGCACACCCGCACCCCCCACACACACCCGCACTCTCACACACACCCCCAAGACAGCATGTGTGGCCCTCGGGCGGCACTGGACTCCCATTCCAGCCGGGGCTGGGGGTCTGAGATGCCCAGTCGGCGCTGTGGGGTGCTGCGCGAGGGGCTTTTATGCTTTTTATTTTTTAACTGAATGTGTGGAAAATATCCAATGCAAACCTAACTTAATGTAGTTGCTCAGAAATTGTGTCCTGCTTTTTTTTTTTTTTTTACAGACACAGTCTCATTATGCAGCCCTGACTACCTGGAACTCACTATGTAAGCCAGAGTGGCCTCAAACTCACAGAGATTTGCCTGCTGCTACCTCCCAAGAGATGGAATTTTAAAGGCATGTGCTACCATACCTGGCTCTGCCAAATTCTTTTAATTCTATCAGTTTTAATTATCTTAAGCATGTGCTTTTTATACAATAGCCTTCTGTGTCTGATATTAGTGCAGAAATTTTTCTAAGTTTATTGTAAATTTAATTCAGAATAAAGTACCTAGAGAAATTTGTAATCTTTATGTGTTTTTATTTTATTTTATTTTATTTATTTTTGTATGTATATGAATGTACTGTCTGCAAGCAGGTTTGTGCACCCGTATCCTGCAATGCTGCGGAGGTCAGAAGAGGGCGTCGGATTCCCCTGGAACTGGAGTTAAAGACGGCTCTCAGCTGCCACGTGGGTGCTGGGGATCGAACCCGGGTCCTCTGCAAGAGCAGTCCGGTGCTCTTAACCACTAGGCCATCTCTCCAGCCCATCTTTATGTGTTAAAGCACATAATTCATTCTTATTCTTTCAACACTTTTAAGTTTAGAAAACACCATTTTCTTTTTCTCTTCTGTTACTCACTGGTATCTAATTACAAAGTTACATTATTTTTGTCCTAGTTTTTTACAATGCCATTCTTGTATCCTCTATAATCCACATCAGATTTAGTATGGTATTAACTGGAACATGAAGATCTACTCTTCTCTGAACAGGTAACTGCTTGTATTACCCTGTTACTTGTGATGTCTTCTTGACCACAGGTCACATTTCTATAAAATCTCTCAGATAGAGACCAGTAAACTGTCTTCTCAGAAAACCAATGGAGTGTGGCAGAAGCCCCACCCCCAACTGGCCAAACTACAATCTAATCTATAAATGTAAGAATCAACAGCTGTCAAAAGTTCAGCCTATACCCGGCCAGCTATTTATTTTCTCAGATCTTCCTGTAGCAGGTTCAGATGTGGTTCCTTTATTCTGAATCACCTGCTGACCCCAGTGACAGCAGGAGATTTGCTTATTCCTCCTGATGCTCCTAAAGTATAGCTTTTAGAACCCAGTACTGGTTTCCATGTGGTTGCTTCATGATTTTGTCCATGACAACTTTTTTTTTAACAATATTTCTAAGACAATTTACACAGCACTTTTCATTGCATGTGGCCAACCATTAACGCTCTGAGTCTCAATTTTTGTAGTTATTTCTGTTCCCACCATTCCTCAGCTTTAGCCAAACTAGATTATTTGTTAATCCTTGAACATGCTGTGTACTTCTCGCCTCCATGTCTTTTTAATACCATTCCCTGCAGCTGGCAAGCACTAAGCCACCACCTCCCTCCTTCTGGGCAAATCCTAACCAATAAGACTTGGCATATTGGAAATAATCTAATGCTTAAGTAAATAAAGGTATTTAAAGTTAGCAGAACATTATATAATAACCAAAATGAACTTAAGAAAAAGAAATCTAGACTAAAATCAGTGTATCCATGCTATATAAGAATGGTTGTAGCAGGGGGTGGTCGTGCACACCTTTGATGCAAGTACTCAGGAAGCAGAGGAAGGTGGATCTCTGTGAGTTCAAACCCAACCTCATCTACATAGTGAGTTCCAGGCCAGCTGGAGCTACGGGGAGATGTCGTCTCAAAAAAAAAAAAAAAAAAAAAAAAAAAAAAAAAAAAAAAAAAAAAAACAAACAGTAGTGATACAGTCAGGCCTCCCTCGTCATGACCCAGGCTCCAGAGCAAGTCACCCATAGCCAGGTCAGGGACTACACCTGAGATTTGGCCTTGCTAAAACTTTTTTCATTTTCTGCCTCTTTCTGCTTCTTTTCTCTTCCATCTCTCATTAATTTTTCTGCTTGACTTAATTTTCTTTCTCCACAGACAGGCTTCCAGTATCCTCTGGGATAGTGTGTGTGTGGGGGGGGGGGGGGTGCTCTGTAAACCAGCCTTAAATTTTATTTTTTAATATATTAATTATTATTATTTTATGTGTATGAGTGTACTGTCTGCATGTAGGTTGGTGCACCCGTGTGCTGCAATGCTGTGGAGGTCAGAAGAGGGTGTCGGATTCCCCTGGAACTAGAGTTAAAGACGGTTCTTAGCCGCCATGTGGGTGCCGGGAATCAAACCCGGGCCCTCTGCAAGAGCAGTCGGAGCTCTTAACTGCTGAGCCATCTCTCCAGCCCCCAGCCTTAAAATTTTAAATCTCTAGAAAACACTCAGCTAGATAGTCACTGGACTAACTACTCTGAGGCCTGGAGCAGGAGCCTGCCCTGTCATCAGGAAAGGACATGGTCATTGGCAGTCTCCTGGTGTGCTGGACAGCTTTAGTGTCAACTTGACACACCTGGGTTGAGGCAGCCTCAACTGGGGAATTGGCTCCATTGGACTGGCCTGTGGCCACGTCTGTGGAGTATTGTCTTGATTGTTGAGCAATGTGGGAGGGCCCAGCCCATTATGGGTGGTGCCACCCTGGGCAGGTTGTTATGTACTGTATAAGAGGTCAGGCTGGGCATGGGCCAGGGGAGCAAGCCAGTGAACAGCATTTCTCCATGGCTTGTGCTTCAACTACTGCCTCCAGGTTCCTGCCCTGAGTTCCTGCCTTGGGCTCCTTAAGTGATGAACTGTGACCCAGGAGATGTAAGCTGAATAAACCCTTTCCTCCCCAAGTTGGTGTTGGTCAGAGTGTTTTGTCACAGCAATGGAAGACAAACTAGAATACCTGGGAATAACCTAACTTGAGTGGAAAAGAGGGTGTGCGTGTGTGTGTGTGTGTGTGTGTGTATGCATACATGTGTGTGCACAACTGTGTGTATGTATGAGTGCTTATATGAGAGCATGTGTCCATGTGTGTATGTGAATGTATGTATGAATGCATGTGTACACATGTATGTGTGTGAATACATCTGTTTGCCTGTGTGCAGAAGTGTGTGTGAACATGTGTGTGAATACATGTCTGCATGTGTGAGAGTGCATGTATGTGTGAATGCATGTGTGTGTGGCTGTGTGTGAATGTGTATATGTGTGTGAGTGCATGTATGTGCACATGTGTGAGAGCGTATGAGGTTATGACTGTATATGAGTGTGTGTGAGCATAAATACATGTGTGTGAGTGGTTGTGTGAGTGTCTGTGAATGTGTTTGCCACTGTATGTGTGAGAGAGTATGTGAGTGAGTGTGCACATGTGGGCTTGTATGTGTGAGTGTTCTGTGAGAGCAGAGAACAGGGGAAGGAAGATCAGAGGAGAAGCAGCCAAGGGGCAGGGCGCACACGCGTTGTGCTCTGCACGTCGTCGGGCCAGGCCATTTGTGATGTGCCCCCAACACTGCTACAGCATCATTACCTTATAAATCTCATCCTGCATTAGGGACAGACTGAATTAGAGTTCTTCTCCCGGGCTCCCCCTTTACACATGCTGTTCCCTTTGGTTTTTTGGTCTCCTTGTAGCCCCAGCTGTCCTGGAACTCACTTATGTAGACCAGGCTGGCCTTGAACTCACAGAGATCTGCCTGCCTCTGCCTCTGAGTGCTGGGATTACAGGTATGTGCCACCACACCCAGCACATACTGTTCCTTTTTCTTGAAGATCTTCCATTCTTCTGCACCACCTAATTCTAGCTCATATTGCACTTACCAGTGCTCTAGGTCCCCCAGTCAGTTAGAATCTAACACATGCTTGTGGTGTTTAAGGCTTACCTGTAGCACAGCATGTACCACATCATATGGTAATACACAGCTACTGTTTTAAGGAGATAGGAATTATTTTAGGGTTCTGGATAGCTTACAGGATTTCCGAGAGGTACCCCCCCCCTTCCAAGCTTAGATAATACCCAGAATTAGGAGCGAGGAGCATTCAGCACCCGGAAGTAACTCCAAAGAGCCTCTAAACACTAGAGCCAGGGTTCTAGAATTCCTACAACAAACACCACCCAAGACAAGTGCCTCCGCCACCCTGTCTACTTCTAGGAAGACCTAGCGCTCACCACCTCCCAGTATTCACTTCTGTCTTCCAAACCTCTGCTCACAGAAGCTGTGCCACATTGAGAGCCTAGCTGCAAAGGAAATGAGAAAATACACTTTTTAATTTTTATAGACTTATTTTTCATTATGTATATGCATAGATGTCTGTGTGAGGGTGTGTACTTGTGAATGCAGATGCCCACAGAGGCCAGAAGATGGTATTAGATCCCCTGAAGCTGGGTGGTTGTGACCACCCAGTATTGGTGCTGTAAACCAAACTCTTGCTTTGCAAGAGCAGTATGATCTCATGAGCACTGGGCCTTCTCTCCAGACCCTGAAAAAAGTCTTTACCATCATAAATAGAAAATTGAAGACTTGAGAGAGCCAATCTATTATCTTTCCGTATCTTCCACAAAAGCTGACTTTTAAGGGTGAGCAAATTTATGGTTATTGTACTGTCATAGTGACTAGTTTCATATCTGTATGAAATCTTTTGTTTCCGGAAATACATTTACATTAATATCCATTTTATCTGATATTAGTAACATGAAGCCAGCTTTCCCTTGGTTCCTAATTTCCTGGTATGTCTTTTTCGAGCATTTTATCTGTAATCTTTCTATGTTATTTTGTTTGAGGTATAAATCTTATAAAACGGCATTCATAACATGACTTATAAAGAGCCAGTATAAGATCTTATCATTAAAGAATTAATAATTACTATTAGTGTCTGTATGGGAGGGCATGGGCCGCAGCATGCATGTGTAGGTCAAGGTCAGAAGACAACTCTGCTTTTCTTCTACCTTTACATGAGTTCTGGGATCGAACTCAGATGACCAAGCTTGGCTGCTAAGAACCTAATGAGCCATCTTGCCAGCCCAGAATCTCATCTGTTATAAAGATAATAAGTTTTAAATTGTATTAAAGTGATTTATTTATGGGGGCAAGGGAAGTATATGTCACAGTGTGCATGAGAGGTCAGAGGACAGCTTGCAGGAGTGGACACTCTCCTTCTATTGTGTAGGTCCCAAGGATCAAACTCAGATCATCGGGCTTGGCTACAAACCACCTTTATTCACCAAGCCAACTTGCCAGCCCAGAACCTTATCTTTTAATAGGTGAGTTTAAACATTTATTTTTCATGGTAATTAGAAAAAATCTAATGTGTCAGCCAGGCATGGCAGTACATGCCTTTAATCCCAGCACTCAGGAGGCAGAAACAGGCAGACCTCTGTGAGTTCAAGGTCAGGCTGGTCTACATAGTAAGTTCCAGGCCAGGTAGGGATACAACAAGACTGTATCAAAAAGACCAAAAAAAAGCCAGGCATGGTGGCGCTCGCCTTTAATCCTAGCACTTGGGAGGCAGAGGCAGGTGGATCTTTGTGAGTTCAAGGCCAGCCTGGTCTACAGAGTGAGTTCTAGGACAGCTGGGGCTACAGGGAGACCCTGTCTCAAAAAGACCAAAAAAAAAAAAAAAAGACCAAAAAAAATCTAATGAGTGAAACAACTCTAATGATGTTTTATATTTCCATTATGGCTTTCCCCCTTCCCACTCCCCTTTTCTGTCTTCCCTCCGTTTGTGAAGTTTTGCTAGTTCCCTTTCATTTTTTTTCAACAAGTTCAGAAGTTACACATTCTGCTTTTAATTGTTTAGTAGTTTTAAAGATTGAAGTTTATATTTTCCGAAGAAGAGCTGAGCCATATGTATCCCTAACTCTCTCCAGAGAAGACACTTAGGACACCTTAACTTCCCTTTCAAGTACGCTGCCCACCCCCCCAACCAGGAGTCCACAGTATGAAAATATTGTCCCCATTTGGGTTCTAAATCTGCAAATGCAAAGGACACACACTGTCATCTTGATCTGGGTATTACAATGGCCTCTTGCTCTCTTGTTTTCTCAAACGCCATCATCAGTTCATTGATTGACCTTTGCTCCACCCTTGGCTCCCCATTTTACTTACCACTCCATCCACAGCTTATGGGGCCCCCAGCTCCCTGCCACCTTGCCTTGCTAATGTACCACCCTGCAGTTGTCAGCTTGGTTAGACTAGACAGATGCCCAGGTGCTAAAGGATGTGTCCTCTAGGGTGTGGAGAACCCGCAGGCACTGAGATTTCCTAAGCCTCCCGACCCCTACCCTTCTCCTTTTCAGCATGTGACCTGCCTCCTGCTCTAGAGGATGGAAAGCCAGCAAGATGAACTCTCAAATTTTTCCATGTCCTCACCCATAAAGCCATCTACGTCCCTTCCCTTATCCCTCTCTCAGTCTCACAGGATGCAGTGATCCTCTGTGCTTTAGGCCAGCTTTGTGATGCAGTCTCTTAGCTTCTACTCTCTGTCTCTTGTGGTTTTATTTTTAATTTAATTAATTAATTTTTATTTTATGCATATGAATGTTTTGCTTCCATATATGTAAGTACACCTGTGTTACAATGCCCATGAAAGCCAGAAGAGGGCATCAGATCCTCTGAAACTACTGGAAGTACAAATAGTTGTCAGCCACCATGTAGGTGCTGGGAACCAAACCCAGGTCCTCTGCAAGAGCAGCCAGTACTCTTAATTGCTGGGCCAGTCCTATCTCTGCTGTTTTGAATTCTCCGTTATTGCATCATTAGCTTAAGAATTCCTTGCTAGTGGCAAATACTTAATAAATGTATATGGCAGAAATAGATGAAGAATTTATAGATGAATGGAAAATGCACATAATCAGGCAGGATATCTGCAAAATGACCCTAATAGTTTTTTTCTTTTTTTAAATATTGGTCACTAATTTTCTTTTTCTTTATATTTTTTTCTAAATTTTATTTATTTTTTATGTGTATGAGTGTACTATTTGCAAGCAGGTTTGTGTACCCGTGTCACGCAATGCCACGGAGGTCAGAAGAGGGTGTTGAATTCCCCTGGAACTGGAGTTAAAGATGGTTCTCAGCCACCATGTGGGTGCTGGGGATCGAACCCGGGTCCTCTGCAAGAGCAGTAGGTGCTCTTAACCATTAGGCCATCTCTCCAGTCCAATAGTTATTATTTTCAACTGAGATACTTTTAAGAATATCATGATATTGCCGGGCATGGTGGCACACGCCTTCCTTTAATCCTAGCACTCCGGAGGCAGAGGCAGGCGGATCTCTGTGAGTTCAGGCCAGCCTGGTCTACAGAGTGAGTTCCAGGCCAGCTGGGACTAAAGGAAGACCCTGTCTCAAAAAGACCCCCCCCAAAAAGGAATATCATGATATTGTAAACACTCAGAAGTACAACTTTCAATATGTACTTGAAGATAATATCAATTTGTAAAATGACTACCTGGCTTTGGATTTGTTTTGCCATGTTTTGTTGTTTGCTTTTACAGGGTTAGGAGTTGAACCCAGGGTCTTCCATGCTAGACAAGTGCTGCCATCAACCTTAATTAAACACATACTAAATCCTACTATTGCCACATTCTGGGTGCTGAGGATATAGTGACTGACAGACAAATCTTCTACTTTCATGGGTCTGACATTGTGGAGGGGGACATCAGGAAATAAAAGTAATAAGTAAATAAGAGAAGTTTTCAAATGGTAGGAAGGGTTATGAAAGAACTAAATGCAGTAATGACTTGGAAACAGCATGTGTGAGAGAAACTGGAAGCCCGGGTTTGTGTGATAAGAACATCAAGCACATGAAGGTATAACTAGGAAAGAGGAAAGAGAGGCACCAGCTAGCCCCGGATAGGATGTGTAGACACAGGATCAATCCCAGGACTTCAGGAATGCTAACCCTATACTCTACATTGAAGGAGTCCCAGTCCATACTGTGAGTGTTCCTGAACATCTATGGCTGCACATAGGGCGCCATCTATCCTGGGTGTATACCTAGGTGTGAACTTGTTAGAGTAGATGAAGTACATATTTATTTAACTTTGTTAGACAGATTGCCAAGCAACTTTCCAGACTCACTCTTTACTCCCATCCATGAGCACTGTATGCGATTTCTTCCTCATCTCACTAGAATTAGGAATTATTGGTAGGCCACCCTCTTGACTTTGGCCATTCTGTGGGTCTGTAGCAGTATCTCATTGAAGTTTCCATTTCAATTTCTCTGATGATTAATGATGATTAACACATTTTGGTTTTCTAATTGTGTTTAAAAAATTTTTAACCAAAGTCAGCTTTTAGGCAGATGACTGAAATGATTCACCTTTTGAATCAAGATCTCTCAGGTTGCTCTGTGAAGAATTGGCTTTGGGAAGACCCAGAAGAAGTCAAGAGAACATTTAGAAGTCGATGGAGGTCGCCAAACAGGAGGCAGAGGAGGTAGCATAGACCAGCAGTAAAGGAATTGCAAAGAAGCAAAAAGATAAAAGATGTATTCTGGAGAAAGCCTACTAAGTGTGCCCACAGCCTGGCCAAGGGAGAGAGAGGAAGAATCAAAGGTGACCCAAACTACAAAAGAATGGTGTGGTACATTTCCCACTGTGCAGAAATCCCAGCTCGGGTTCACTGAGTTAGGAGGAAAGTAATCGGAGATGAAAGACTAGACTGAATCATGGCCTAGCAAACTGTGCCAAGCTCAAAATAAAAAATAAAAAAAATAAATTCTAGTCACAAACTGTGTTCAAAGAAACCGCTGGGCACTCAGAGAACCACAGTGGACTCTGACTCGCTGTTCTGCCTTCCAAATGAGCTTGGTTACCCCGTGCAGTTGGTGTTTGCCAGTAAAAACTTACATGGCTTCATTTATCACTAAATCACTAATGGTGCTGCCGTCGTTGGGTGTTTTTTTTTTTCTTCCAAGAATAAATATGTCTTTACACAATGAAATAAAAAATCCAGAAATTTAAAATTAGATTACTTTGGAAATTACTGGCATTTTTCTTCTTGTGTAAGGTCACTCTGCCCTTGCAGACCAGTCAGTACTGGGCAAGTGACACATTTTTTTTTTCTCCATCCCACACTTTGCTTATTTTCATGCAGTGAAGAGCATATTTTCAGTGTTTCAAGTGCATAGTACATGTGGTAAATATTTTTATCTTTCTTTAAAACTTTAATCTTTAAAAACTTTAATTTTAAGTTATTATATAAAAGGTAGCATGCCAGAACGCAGGCTTACTAGGGCCTTTCTACATAGGAAACAAAAGTCTGCCCTTGTACAAATAATAAACTGACTCTTCAAGTTGCTACAGGCTTGGGCTGCCTGCTGCTTTGGTTTGTATAGTGCTTTTCAATTCTCAAATCAGAGATAATACTACATAAAAGAAGAACCTCATAGTTAATAACAGCTTACTATAGATAGTCCTGGTGCTAAACACCAATCATATGAGCTATGTACTATTATTATCTCCATTGAACTTATCAGAAAACCAAGTTCAGTAGCTTGCCCAGGATCACTTGGCTGGAAAGCAGCAGGGCTGAAATAAAAACCTAGGCTTATTTGAATCTAAAAACTGAAGCTCTTAATGGTTCCCCAATTAGAACAGGGTAGGGTAAAATAAAGTATGTGTGCCAGAGCCGGCCCCTCTGAACTTGTTTGGCTTTGTTTGGCTGGTTGGTTGGTTTGGTTTTTTGAGATGGGGTTTCTTACTATGTACACCAAGATGGCCTCCAACTCACAGAGGTTTGCCTACCTCTGCCTCCTGAGTGCTGGGATTAAAGGCATGTGCCACCATATCTGGCCTACGCCTCTGGGTTTGCATAACAGACCTATTACTGCCTGGCTGTTGGTTTCTCTGGGAACTTCCAAATACTATTAAATACTATTAGTTTAGACTATAGCTTTGCTTTTTTTTTTTTCATGGCACCTATCTCATTGAGTACCGAGAGAATTAAATATATCATAAAACTGAGGGGGATGTTGGGAAGAGTTAGAGGGGTGTGGTGGTTTGAAGAAGAAAGTTACCCATATGCTCTGAGTATTTGAACATTTTACTCCCAGCGATGGCACTGTTTGGGAAGATCTCAGGAGGCAAGGCCTTGCTAGAGAGAAGTGTATCACTGCGGGGGAAGGGGCGGGGGGTAAGAAATTCTTTTTTTTTTTTTTTTGGTCTTTTTGAGACAGGTCTCACCTGTAAACCCAACCAAACTGATCTTTGACAATGGCATTGAACTCACAAGACCCACCTGCCTTCTGCCTCACCGAGTGATGGGATTATGGATAAAGACGTGCAACCATCACGCCAGGCTTTAAGAAATTCTTAAGCCTTGCCGGATTTCCAGTCACTCTCTGCTTCCTGTGCCGACCTGAAGGTGTGAGCCTCTGCTTTCTGCTGGTGCTCTAGTCTCCATGACAAATTCCCTTGGAACTCTTCCTTTTATAAGTTTCCTTGGTCACAGTGTTTTATCAAAGCAACAGCAGAGTAAGAAGAGTAACGGAGACAAGGAAGGGAGAGGTGGAAATGATGGAAAGAAATACAGATCTCAGCTGGGCGTGGTGGCGCACGCCTTTAATCCTAGCACTCGGGAGGCAGAGGCAGGCGGTCTTTGTGAGTTCAAGGCCAGCCTGGTCTACAGAGCGAATTCCAGGACAGCTGCGGGGCTACAGGAGACCCTGTCTCCGAAAAGACAAAAAAAAAAAAAAAAAAAAAGAAATACAGTTCTCATGTATGAAATTCTCAAAAAGTTTTTAAAGAATTAAATGAGTTAACACCTGGAAGTATGCCTAGGTTCTGCTATGAAAGTGTAATCGCTCACTTTGTAAAGTAATCTACACACCATGTGACTGAAAAAAAAATCATAAGATTTGATTATTTTTAGTATACTCTGGGAGTTGAACAACCATCACTAAATTAATTGTAGAACCTCTTCTCTTTCCCCCCACAACCCAGAGCTTTGTCTATGCTAGGTGAGTGTACTACCACTGAGCTACACCCCAGCCAAACCTCATAATGTTTCCTAAATTCAAAAATGAAAGCTAGTATCCATTGCTAATCACTCTCTTCCCCACCCCAGCTCTGTCATAAGCAACCACTAATCTACTTTGGACATACCTTTTCATTTCTCTTGGAGTATACAACAGGAGTGAACCTGCATCTATTACTTGTCCCAGCCTCCCTCTTTGTAAATCTCTGATTGTGCAGACATAAGATTCTCACATATAAACGCAAGCCTTAGTGTTTATCTTCTAAATGACCTCATGAGGAAAATAGCCATCCTGGTTCCCATCACAAATGAAACGAGGCTGGGAGATTTGCCTTGCTGTGTGTGGGCCTGCGGCTCTGCCGCGGCCTCTGCAGCTTGGGATCCTCCCTCCTCTTGCCAACCATTTGTGCTTGCGCTAAGGCTTTTGCTTCTTGCCAGAAAAAGCCTCCGCGGATCCCATAGGACAGCCAAGTGCCTCGCTCTGTACTTCCGTGGAGTCCTCAGCATTGCGTTAGCATCGCCCATGTGACTTTCTACTGTACTTATCACAACCCAGCAAACCAGACTGCCAGACAAGACCCTAGGGGAGCGGCACCACATAAAAAGCTGGACGCGCGGCACGTCTGTAGTTCCAGCACCAGCACTGCAACACGAGAAGTGGACACTGGAGAATTGCTGGGAAGCTCTCAGTCCACTGGCCTGGAATGTGACGCAACCACAGAAACAAGAGAGACCCTGCCTCAACAAAGTGGACCGGCAGAACCAACCCCAGAAAGCTGCCTCCCCCCACTTTCAACACACTTGTGGTTCCTGGATGTGTGACTGTGCATGCAGGCACTCGTGTGTGCGTGCACGAACACACACACACACACACACACACACACACACACTTTTTTTTTAGTTAAAAGAGAGGAAGGAGTCCAGATACATGCTAGGAAAGTATCAAGCCTAAGATAGTAAACCTTTTATACACAGGTAAACCTTTCATATAACTTCAGTTTGCACTGACAAATAGAAAAACCAAGATAGTGATTATTCAGACTGACAAGAGTCTTTACTTTGAGGGCCAATTTGGGACTTGAACCTAGGGCCTTATCTACACGTGCCAATCACCAAGCTACACCCCAGCCCAAGTCTTTAGTTTTGTTTTTTTTATTTTTATTTTTTTTATTATTTTTATATGTATGAACGTCACTCAGCACAAACATCTTCATTTTTTTTAAAAATTTCATTTATTATTTTTATTTTATGTGTATTGCCTACATGTATGTAAGTGCACCCATGTCGTGTATGTCCACAGAAGTGAGAGGTGAGAAGAAGGTGTTGGATGCCCTGGAACTAGAGTTACTGACAGTTGTGGATGCTGGGAATTGAACTTAAGTCCTCTACATGAGCAGCCAGTGCTCTTAAGTGCTGAGTCACCTCTCCAGGCCCACAAATATTTTCTTAAGAGTGAGTTTCTTGAGAGAGTGGCCTCAATGACTCACAATGATACTAGGGGTGCTTTTAATGGTATATGAAGTGTATTTTTAACTTAAGTTTTTTTTATTTAATGCATAATGGATGAATATATCAAGATTATAAAACCCATGGTATTGTTTATAGGGAAAGACTAAAGTCTTATTTTTCTTCAGTTAGGATTATTCTAGTAAAATAATTGTGCAGATGGAACATAAATATATGAAATATTATATAGATAGTATTAAGATAATTTTAAGTTTTATTTCACTGTTTGAAGACATTTTACAATGGGAAAAGCTCTAAGCACACAGTGTACTTTCTACAGCAGTGAGGCCTGTGAATCACCAGGGATTGCAATTATGTGACACAGTGTGATGCAGCACGTATTGGGCTGGGTCTGAGACACAGCATTTCAGACAGGCGTTCAAGGAACACTGACACCGCTGAGCCCAAGCCTCCACAAATGGAATATCAAGGTTTAAAGCACAAATGAAATACAAAGTAATAGTAAAAATACTACCTGCAAGGTTTTGAGTTCTTTTCCACACTGGGAAGGATAGTTTTCTAGGTGTTTTTTTTTTTTTTAATTTTACTTCTATTTCTGTTGTTGTTAATGTACTGTTGCATGTAAGTTGTGCACCTGTGTCGTGCATGCAGCGGAGGTCAGAGAGGATCTGGATTCCCCTGGAG
Source organism: Rhizomys pruinosus (assembly GCA_009823505.1). Lineage (NCBI taxonomy): Eukaryota > Metazoa > Chordata > Mammalia > Rodentia > Spalacidae > Rhizomys > Rhizomys pruinosus. Next base: position 363,136 of record VZQC01012273.1, on the reverse strand, counting down.
ACTGGAGTTCTCCTGGATTGGAGTTTTCAGACGGTTCTTGGCTGCCATGTGGGTGCTGGGGATCGAACCCGGGTCCTCTGCAAGAGCGGTCGGCCTTTAACGCTCTAGGCCAATCTCTCCAGCCTAGGTGTTTTTTTTTTAACGTTTGTGTGTGTGTGTGTGTGTGTTGTGTGTGTGTGCAGTGCCCCTGGTAACAGGTGCTTATTGAGAGCTTCCTGTGTGTGTGTGTGTGTGTGTGTGTGTGTGTGTGTGTGCAGTGCCCCTGGTAACAGGTGCTTATTGAGAGCTTCCCTATGTGGTGCTGGAAACCAAACTCAGATCCTCTCCAAGAGCAAGCGACAAGTACAAAACCATCTCTCCAGCCCCTCTTCCAGGTGTTTTATAGAAGCTAACTTATCGGGGCTGGAGAGATGGCCTAGCGGTTAAGAGCGCCGACCGCTCTTACAGAGGACCCGGGTTCGATCCCCAGCACCCACATGGCGGCTGAGAACCGTCTAAAACTCCAATTCCAGGAGAACTTCAGTTCCAGGGGAATCCGAGACCCTCTTCTGACCTCTGCGGCATTGCACGACACAGGTGCACAGACTTGCATACAGACAGTACATTCATACACATACAGAAATAAATAAAAATTAATAAAAAAAAAAAGAAGTTAACTTATCGCTGTTGACAGAAATTCTGGGAAAAAGAATACCACTTTACAAATAAAACTTTCAAGTCAGATTTATTAACAGTTTAACTTTTCATCACCATTCCCCAGCCCCATCAGCACAATTAGATACACAACACAGTGGAAGTGGTATTGTCTTTGCCTTTATTTCCATTATTGTTGTTACACAAGCCAAGTAAGCAAGCCAGAGGGCCTAAAATATTGCCCTGGTTGGAGCCATGCAGGTTCTCAATGTTTGCTACATTCCCATGTCCTGTCTGTGACCTCGTTGGGAGACAGAAAATAATCTGGTCTGGGGATCAAAGCCTGAAAAGTCTTCTCATTTCCCCACATTCAAAACAAAACAGCTCTAGGCAAAGTATGCATTTCTATCCCATGGTGTGCTGAAGAAGAAAAAAAAACTCAACCCCAATCTGGAAGAAAAAAGTATTCTTAGAGCAAATATCAATTACCAATGATAAAATAAACATGCATACATGTTTCTGTACACATATACAAAGTCCGCAGCCACATGTATACAAATGTTAACATTCAAACAGATTCAGTGTGGGGGGGGATTAGGTTGTTAATACTACTGATTCCTTTCTGCATGGGTGCTCTGTGGGCTGACTACTTTACATTTATATGGTTCTTATGTTTCTGGAGACTCTAAAATGTCTAATTAAGAATAAAGCCAGGAAAAAAATAAAGGCTTTCTTCCAGAGGGCTGTGGTGTGAGGAGCAAGAATGGGGGTTTTCTATGCCAGTCACGTGTCCCAGCTCCTTCACCTGACTGAACCTCGAATTTCAAAAACCTGAGGGTTTGGGGCTCCATCTGCCTGCTCTGTTTGGCCTGTTTTGTTTTGCTTAATTGGGAAATCCCCATATAAATCTACGTATCTGGCACCCCTTGAAAAATCAGGCCTGGCAACGTTAGGCACAGATTCCTGCTCTAGCTGCAGTTACTAACCCCCCCCCCCAGAATGGCTGTCCCTGCTGGTGTCCCCAGCAGGCTTTGCTCAGCCTGTCTGGCCCTGGAGGCTAGAGTTTAGAATCACTCATTTATAAGTAAGGTTTGTGAACAGCTAACATTCACCGTGTTCATTACTATCCTGGGGGAATATCCGGCCAAGTAAGTGCATTGGAACACTGAAAAGCAGCTTCCTTTTAACAAAGTGAAAGCAGCTGGTTCACACAGAATTATTCATTGGGCTTGTGGAAGCCGGGTGTGTCCTCATTTAAACACTTCATGTTACTCAGATATGCAAGTGACAAATCCTCTGTGTCCCTCTGCTTGTGCAGCTGGTCTTCAGTTGCTAGACTATTGGCTCATTTCCTGGGAGGCTCATTTTAAGTACTGGGAGGGGTACCAGGGATGGCCCAGTAATTTTCCTGCCCGAGTTGCTAGTGGTTAGAGCTGATCTTCCCCAGAGCCAAAAGGGTCAACAGAATGAATGGCAGCTTAGACGAGTGGGATAGAGAGATGGCATCCAGAAAATCACATTACTCTTTGTAAATAGCAAAACGTTTCTCATGCTCAATTTAGAGGTGGGAACATTCCAGCCACCTGAGCTTTTTACTCATCAATAAATATTCATAAGCTGGGCGTGGTGGTGCACGCTTTTAATCCTAGCACTTGGGAGACTGAACCAGGTGGAACCAGGTGGAACTTTGTAAGTTCAAGGCCAGCCTGGTCTACAAGAGTGAGTCCCAGGACAGCTGGGGCTACAGGGAAACACCTTCTCGAAAAGATAAAATAAAAAATTTAAATAAATAAATAAATATTCATTAGGTACCAACTTTGTGCCATGCCTTGTTGCTGAACTGGAAACATAATGATGGAGACAGGTCCCCTGCCCTGGAGAAATTCATATCAGAGGTGGTTTTCCAAGAGCAACATAAGAAGTGACTGGCACTAACTTAGAGGTAGAGGCCTAAGACCAGTGCTTTAGATTCAACCAGGACACTTTACATTTGCTTCCTTTTTACACACACACACACACACACACACACACATACACACACACACACACACACACAGGAGAAAGATTTTCAGAAGTCTTACCATAGCCAACCCCCAAGATCACTCCCACCAAGAAGAGATAGCATAAGCAAGCAAGGTACCATAGAAAATTGTCCAGAGCCTCAACGAACAGGGATTGGGGGGGGGGGGGGCAGATCCACCAGGGCTATGTTGAACCGCCAAAGAGCTACCATTACACAGGTACTGCCTACTCTCGGGAGGCATTATAAAGAGGAATGAGACATTAGAAGAGTTTTGTTGTTGTTGTTGGTGGGGGGGCTTTTTGAGACAGGGTCTGCTTGTAGCCCTAGCTAGCCTGGAACTCGATATTTAGACTAGGCTGGCCTTGAACTCACAGTGATCCGCCTGCCTCTGCCTCTGCCTCCTGAGTGCTGGGATTAAAGGCATGTGCCACCACACTCAGTTTAGAGGAGATTTTTTTAAATCTTTTTTTAAAGTTACAATTCAAGAAACATTTAAAACCCAATGTAGATAATCAAACACAAATTTGTAAACAAGTTTTAGTTACGGTCTCCCAACTATGATCTCCAAGAGACCCAGAACCCAACTCTTTCATGATATTTAAAGTAAACTCTTGGGGCTGGAGAGATGGCCTAGCAGTTAAGAGCGCCAATTGCTCTTGCAGAGAACCCGGGTTCAATTCCCAGAACACACATGGCGGCTGAAAACCGTCTTTGACTCCAGTTCCAGGGGAACCTGACGCCCTCTTCTGACCTCCGCAGCATTGCACGACACGGGTGCACAGACCTGCATGCAGACAGTACATTCATACACATAAAAGAAATAAATAAAATAAAATAAAAATAAATAAAGTAAACTCTTAACAGGAAGTGAGCAGCTCAGAATATGCTAAAGCCACTGAATCGCTTATGTTTTTGAAAATCCAATACATTGCCAGACTTGGTGACTTGCTGGCACATCCCTTTAAACCCAGCACTCAGGAGGCAACAGCAGGTGGATTGCTGTGAGTTTAAGGCCAGCCTAGTCTACATAATGAGTTCCAAGCCAGCCAGGGCTACATAGTGAGACTCTATCTCAAAAAAAAAAAAAAAAAAAAAAATCTAATACATTGAAATAGTCAAGACTTCCTGTATCCCTCCCTTTCCTCTCATATACTTTTTCATGATCAAAAAATTAATTATCTTCATTTATTAAAATTTGAACATTCATTGACCCAAGTGATTTTTTTTTTTTACACAGGGTCCCCCTGTAGACCCAGCTGACCCAAAACTCACTATCTAGACCAGGCTGGCCTTGAACTCTCAGAGATCTACATGCCTTGCCTCCTGATTTTGTCAGAATTAAAGGCATGTGCCACCACTTCTGGCTTTAACACAAGTTATTCTTAAAGAGTAATCTTTGAAAGATGTAAGTGATTGAGATACAATTTGTGTCTTTTGACTGATTGCAAATATTCGGAGTCTGGGCACTCTGGCTTGGAATCAAAGTCCTTTCCTGACACTTTTGTCTTTTACTTCCAGACTGGATTTGCTACAATGACCCTGAATGACTTGTCTTTCAATGCCCACAAAGACTTCACATACTTCCAGGTGTCCTGTTTGCCCCACCTACCTAAGACAAGCCAATCACACAAAAGGTTTTATTTGATTTTCTTTCTCTCTACCTGTCTCAGAAGAGCAACTCATGAGCTAAGAATATACAGCCTCCCTGCCTGTTGTTTGTGTTCAGGGAAAATATTTTCATTCTCTAATTATTTTACTGCAGTTTCTCACCTCATTAGAATCCAAATTTATGCACAATCAGTAGAATTAATTTTAATTAGCAGCCGTGAATGCCTAACTTTCCTTAGCAACATCCCAGAAGGGGCCTCAGATTTCATAATGCAATATTTGGTTTGGTTTTTCTAACCTCTTTATAGTTGTCATTAAAAAAAAAAATCCACACAAAACAAAATATGTTCTCACCAACATTGACTCTTCTCTGGAAATGTTTTTTCCCTCAGGAATTTAAGGCATGGTTTTGTCCTCCTGACTTTAAGCTAAAGCTGCAATTGTCAGTAATGCCTAAATGTGATCTAATTTTCCGAGAATGAGGAGAGTGACAATTTATAGGGCCCAAGGCAATAATAGCAGCTGGCATTTCTTAATTGCTTCTTATGTGACAGCAATGTTGGGTTCAGGTCACTCTGCCTCTGTCAGCTCATTTAACTACTATTATTATCCCATTCTAAGGTGGTACAGCAGAGGCATGGAGGAACACTGTAACTTGCCCTGAGTCCAGCAGTGGTGGACTCAAGCACTCAAGCAACGCCCTTTGCTCCAGAGTTTGCAGAAGATGGAAAACAGCAGAGAGAAGGTGAAAACTGCTTTGTGTTTCCACTAACAAGTTTGTCTTGAGCACCTTTAGTTCTTTCTTTCATCCAAAATGCCTCATTTGTAAATTCTAACAGTCTGTTTACCTAGGTGCTCTGGCAACTCATTATTTAAATGTATTCACAGTTCCTTGGAAGAAAAACTGCATAAATATTACAGACACATTTTAAAAACATATGAAATGTGTTCACCTGAATATAATGGTCTTATTTCTCACTACAAATAAATAAATGGTGCTAATTTTCCATTGGGCTTCCCATCCCTCTTTTGGGTCTCACAATCCAGGGTACTAAGGTCGGATTCTGCACCAGGTGGGAAACCATTGAGGCCTTAGGGAATTGCCCCCAAGGGGTTTTTTTGGTTATTTATTTATTTATTATTTTTTTTATGTGTATGAGTGTACTGTCTGCATGTAGGTTGATGCACCTGTGTCGTGCAATGCCACGGAGGTCAGAAGAGGGTGTCAGATTCCCCTGGAACTGGAGTTAAAGACGGTTCTTAGCCGTCATGTGGGTGCTGGGAATCGAACCCAGGTCCTCTGCAAGAGCAGTCTATGCTCTTAACTGCTGAGCCATCTCCCCAGCCCCAGCCCCAGCCCCCTGAGTTTTTACCTAAACGCTTTACAATGCTAAGTCCTTTAAAGAAAATGATGAAGAAGCAAAATAATTGAAAAACGGTGGTACATTTACCCAGCAGCATATTACTGAACAATGAAAAAAAAAAAAGAGCACAAACTAAATACTCTGCGTGAATGAGTTCACAGGCACCGATGCTGAAAGATGATAGGCATAAAAGAATCAGTGTTGTATAATTTTATTCATAAAATGTTTAAGGACAGCAAAACCTAGAGTGGTGGGTGATTATGCATGCAGACCAGAAATGGCAAAGGGAAAGTTACAGAGTGGAGCAAATGTTTTATGCATTGATCTGGGTGTGGTCACATACAGGTCTGTATGTGCCTGAGGATCATAGGGTGCTCCAATGAATGATGCACTTAGGATTGATACACTTTATGCAAATTAGAGCGTCACTCCATAAGAAATGAAATGAAACTACCAGCATGTAGAAGACTGTAAACTGGAATATGCACAATGGATTTTCAGGCCAGCTCAGATAGATCTCTTCCACCAAGCTAAGAGGTTTGGACTTGGTAAGCTCAGAGTCTTGGAGTAACTGCTGTGATCAGGGCTGAGTCTTGAAAGCGCAGTCAGTGTCATACTGTACAGAGGGAGGCCTAGAGCAGGGGAGAAAGCCAGGCGCCGTCAGCCTTCAGTATTCCTCCACTAAGAAAAATCTACCTGTTTCTAAGCCAGGCATGGTGGCACACGCCTTTAGTTCTAGCACTTGGGAGGCAGAGGCAGGCGGATCTTTGTGAGTTCAAGGCCAGCCTGGTCTACAGAGTGAGTTCCAGGACAGCTGGGACTATAGGGAGACCCTGTCTCGAAAAGACCAAAAAAGAAAAAAAGAAAAATCTACCTGTTTCTATCAACTTGGTAAGTGTATACTTTCTGTAAATGCATCAGGTCTACAATGAGGTAAAGAGTTGAAGAGGTGGCCACATGTGCCTACCCTCCACACTCGGCATGCTGAGAATTTAAAACGGCCTTTTCACCACTGGGGGATGGGGACCCCAAGAGTTCTCAGGTTCCAAGGTAGGCCTTCCTGGCTCCTGGCCTGTGTCAGCTTCTCATATTTTTCCACCCTCAGTCCCTGTCCTTCTAGTGGCTTTCCTCCTTTCATCACAACATTTGCATGGAGGAAGACGAGGTGGTCATGTTGGCCACCCTGACCTAAACAACATCCAGGTTATAAGGTCATTTCCATGGAGATTGTGCATAATTTGCATATTCTTACTAAGGCATGTTGTCAAAATTCAGGCAGTTTTCCATATTTAAAACTGAGTATCACAGCCTGCAGAGAGGGCTCAGCAGTTAAAGCTGCTCCCACAGCCACATTCCTCCCAGGTTGAGTGTTGGCCGGCATCATGATTTAAAAAAAAAAAAAAGCTGCTCCTACAGAGGACCTGGGTTTGGTTCCCAGCAACAGGGTGGTATCTCACCAGTCTGGGAGAATCTGACACCCTCTTCTGGTGTCCTTAGACACCAGGAGAACATATGGTGCACATAAACATGCAGGCAAACACACATAAAATAAAAAGAGATGACTTAAAAAAAAAAATCACTAGCCGGGCAGGCGTGGTAATCCACGCCTTTAATCCTAGCACTCGGAGGCAGAGGCAGGCGGATCTTTGTGAGTTCAAGGCCAGCCTGGTCTACAGAGTGAGTTCCAGGACAGCTGGGGCTACAGGGAGACCCTGGCTTGAAAAGACAAAAAAAAAAAAAAATCACTGAATATCTGGCCAGATTTGATGGTCTTTAATCTTAGCACTCCAGAGGCAGAAGCAGGCAGATCTCTGGGATTTCAGCCTAGTCTATATAGCAAGTTCTAGGGCAGCCAGGACTACGCAGTGAGACCCTGTCTCAAAATAATAACAACAACAATAATAATAACAATAATAATATTAATAGAACTGGGCATGGTGGGGCATACCTTTAATCCCAGCACTCAGGAGGCAGAGGCATGAGGATCTTTGTGAGTTCAAGGCCAGCTTGGTCTACATAGTGAGTTCCAGGGCAGCTGGGGCTACAGAGAGACCCTGTCTCAAAAAGACTCAAATAATAATTATTATTATTATTAATAATAAAAGATTTAAAGATTAGCATTTTTATTTTTATTTATTTCAACATTTTTAAAAGTGAAACTGCACATAGGTAGATTACAAGATTTTATTTTTGTTTATTATTATTGTGTGTGTATGATGTGTGAGTGTGTGGGTACACACACCACGTCATTACTAATGTGGTAAAATCAGAACATAACTTTCTGAAGCTGGTTCTTTCCTTCCACCTTTGAGTTCTGAGAATCAAACTTAGATCATCAGGTTTACATGACAACTGCTTTCATCCTCTGAACTACCTCACTGGCCCCATCAATAAGCATTTTTAATACAAACTTTTTCATACACTTCAAATAAAGGATACGCACAGGGCTAGGTGTGGTAGCCCACATCTTTAATCCTTGTACTTGGGAGCCAGAGGCAAGCAGATCTATGTGAGATCCAGGTCAGGCTGGTCTACATAGCAAGTTTCAGGTCAGTTGGGGCTATAGGAAGATCCTGTTCAAACACCAAAGAAGCAAACAAACACACATAAAATAAGATAAGCAAACTGGACTCTTTTCTGATATGTGCTTTGTAAGGTACAGTTCTTGAGGTTCCGTTCTGGGTTTTGTTTGTTTGTTTGTTTGTTTGGTTTTTGAGACAGGGTCTCCCTGTAGCCCCAGCTGGCCTGGAACTCTGTAGACCAGGCTGGCCTTGAACTCACAGAGATCTGCCTGCCTCCACCTCGAGTGCTGGGATTAAAGGCATGCACCACCACACCCGGCTCAAAGAAGGTTCTTAGCCACCATGTGGGTGCTGGGAATCGAACCCTGGTCCTCTGCAAGAGTAGTCAGTGCTCTTAACCACTGCGCCACCCCTCCAGCCCCCAGTTTTGTTTTTTTAAGTTATTTTTATTTTATGTGTATGAGTGTATTGCCTGCATGTGTGTAAGTGCACCTGGGTCATGCTGTACCCTTGGAGGTCAGAAGAGCCCATTGGATCACCTGGAACTGGAGTTAGGTTGGTTGCTAGCCACCATCTGGGATGGTTCTGGGAATGGAACCCAGGTCCTCTGCAAGAGCAACCAGTGCTCTTAACTGTTGACCCATCTCTCTTGCCCCCAGTCTTGTATTTTTCAGACATGCTAAAATAGCCATTTACAAGCCAGTCTAAAGAGGATATTTAAATTTAGAGTCGATGCATTTCAACAGATGAAGACTTTGATTTTCAAAACAAATGTGTATGTATGCACACAAACATATGCACTTGTGGGGTGCCCAGCAAATCCTTGATTTGCGAGTGGATTACCTGAAGCTTCTTTGACTGTTCGGATAATCCAACCTCTGCTCCCCAAGCTGCGTACCCGGAAGGCCAGGTAATGACCAGTCAGGGAAAACCTGGCTACTGGACAGGAGAGAAAATGAGCTCCATCAGGCTGAGGGACTTAATTCCGTGTAGATCGTTCACTAAACTGTCTTTCACACTCAGATCAAGTATACGGCTCCTTTTATAAACAAATATCAGGGGCTGGAGCCTGGAGAGATGGCTCAGAGGTTAAGAGCACCGACTACTCTTGTAGAGGACCCGGGTTCAACTCCTGGCACCCACATGGCAGCTAAGAACCGTCTTTAACTCCAGTTCCAGGGGAATACAATGCCCTCTTGACCTCTGCAGCATTGCACCACACGTGTGCACCAACCTACATGCAGCCAGTTCACTCATACACATAAAAAAATAAAATAAAATAAAAAATAAAAAAGGCAAAAGGTAAATAACAATTCTAAAAAATAAATATGCTCAAAACAGTCAACTTCCTCATGGAGAATATTGAGAAAAACTGAGTAAGAGATGAAAAGCATGTTTGGAAGTGCTTGGGCGTCGCTGGGTCAGAGGCGCGGGGATAGGGAGCACCATGTCCGCGGAAGCCCCCGAGGCAGCGTCGGCGGAGGGACAGAAGGAAATGGAAGATAAAGTGACTAGTTCAGAGAAAGCTGAAGAAGCAAGATTAAAAGCAAGGTATCCTCACCTGGGACAAAGGCCTTGTGGTTCTGACTTTTTAAGGAAACGATTACAGAAAGGGCAAAAGTATTTTGATTCTGGGGATTACAACACGGCAAAAGCAAAGACAAAGAACAAGCAGCTTCCCGCTGCAGCCCCCATAAGACAGAGGTTACTGGTGACCACGTTCCCATTCCACAGGACCTTCCTCAGCGGAAACCATCCCTGGTTGCTAGCAAACTGGCTGGCTGATTAAAAGAGCTGAACTGCATGAGTCTTCTTAATGCCCGTTATTTCTCCTTACTGCGTTACTTACCCACTCTGTTTCCTTTCACTCGCTACATCATTTGAGACTGACAGCTTTGCAGGTAGTGGTAGTGTGTTGCTGTTGCAAGGGAACATACTTGTGTAGAGGTTTTGATTAGTTTAACAGTGCACTATTGCAAAGGACATGTTACAACAACATAGGTAATCTATGTGAAAGTAATTGTATATGTTACCTAACTCAGTTGTAGGACTGGTTCCAACAAGTAGCAAGCAAGTTTTACAATTTTAATGTTTTGGCTTTCCTTACTTCATCATAATCATAGCTTTGTATGTTACTCTTATTTAATATGACCTCTGTTGTATTGATTTCTTCTGTATTTTCCTTTTGGATTTTGTATAACAGAAGTTTAAGACCACGAGTTGAAAGAAAAATCACACAATTCAAACACAAGTAGATGGGCTCCACAAGATTCAAACAATCGCTTGAACTTGAATGGCCTTAAACCTGCTTCAGCTTTAACAATAGCATTTAACTTGGGCAATATTTGCCCATTCTGGTGTAACTTGTGTGACTTCAGTGCTTACCAGCTGTCATTGAAGCTAATGCTCTTCCTCAGTTCTGCAGTGTTGGGACACCTTTGCTGAAGATGTGAATGAAGTGCGCATGTGCACTGACCATTGCATTCACTTTTGTGCCATTTTTTTGTAAATACAATAGTTTTGCACAACCTTTTAAAATATCTCTATTAATTTCAACATATTAGAAAATAGATCATGTGCCAACCAGAAGCACAAGACTTCCTACACAAATCTCTGCCATTACTGCTTTTGTATAAGAATAGTTTACAATCTTGAGCTTATCAGAATACCAAATGGAAATCTTTACTCAGCCTGCTGTACAATTAAGCTTTTTCATTTGTTACTAATATTCATGACTTTCAGTGGCCTTGTACAAATATGATATGTTGCTTAGGCATATCTTTTGTTCTATGCAGAGCATTTCGTTTTGACTTTCACAAAATTGCAATTCATATAATTTATAAACTTTCTCAATGTAGAAACTTTTTACTTCTACACACAACTTTGGGCACACTAAAGTAAAGGGTTTGCATTCTCTACCTTCTATTTTCTTCTCAACCCCCATCTTCTCTTTGCTTCTGTGACTTGTGGTATTGGGCTGTTGTGTTTATATGAAAACTAAGTGTCTATCTTTAAACTTGCTTAAATAAAAGGATTTTTGTGAGAAAAAAAAAGAAAAGCATGTCTGGCAGAATGCATGAGCTCTGGTGGGGTGGGGGAATGGGGGGAGACACGGGTCTAGATTTGTTAAAAAAGATAAATTTATGTGAAAAAAATAAAAATAAAAAAATAAAATTTTCAAAAAAAATAATAAATAAATAAAAATAAAAACAAATATCTTGTGGCTGGGTGTGGTGGCACATGCCTTTAATCCTAGCACTTGGGAGACAGAGGCAGGCAGATCTCTGTGAGTTCAAGGCCAGTCTGTGTCTACAGAGTGAGTTCCAGGACAGCTGGGGCTATAGGGAGACCCTGTCTCAAAATAAGTAAGAAAAAAGAAATTACTGCCAAGAATTCATATGGAAAAAACTTAGAACAATATAAATAAGGACATTTACATGAACCTTCCTCATTTATCTTACTTTGATTCTGGACCTGGTCCCAACAAAACTTTATTTACAAAAATAAGTAACTGGGCCACAAGCCATGACTTAACCAATTCATTTTTTTTTAATTACTGTAAAATATTACCTCTTGGGTTATGAGTTGTTGGCAACCCTTACTTTGTGTTCGAAGTACAAATGCTCTACTCACTTCCCCCTGGGTCTAGCTCTTGGGTGGACCTGGTAAATTGTGTCTTCCTTTCAAGCTAGATTATGAAGCAGTTTGAATGTAAAACAAAGTTATACAAAAATCAATTGTGTAAATCAAAATAATATTACACCTGTATTATGTTTCTATAATTCTTCTACATAGTTGCCTTATGTTCTACAAAATACATTTTTATGTGTGGCAGAGAAACCGGAAATCATACCACTGTCCTAGATGGAATGGGCCAAGGCCCAGGCATCTCTCTGATCAAATGCTCATTCAGTTCTTTGGGAGCAAAGCTATGGAACCAATATGCCCAGATCCAAAATTAGAGGTTCAACAAATCCCACAACATGTTAGTGTTGAGAATCTGCTAATCTCACATTTGTGTTTCTTTTTTAAAGTTTATATGCCCTAAGGTATCATGTTTGAGTTACTTGGTAGATATTAAGAACTAATTATGATTCAAAATTATGATTCAAAAGCAACTCAGGGATCCAAAGAAAAACAAAGTCCAAAGATGAGGTCAGAATTTCTTCAGGGTATAAGTGATTTTTCTCAGTTTTGTGATTGTTAAATACTCATTTCCCAAATAATCTACAATTGGAAAGCACACGTCTGAGATGCCATACCTGTAAGAATGCACCATACCATAATTTCCTATTCCAGGACATGATATGCTTCAGTGACTCATTAACGCCCTTTGGGTATTTCCTTTTCCTAGTAAGGTGTCAGCACAATTTTCCTCTAATAATGGACCTAGTCCATATTTCATGATTTCCCAATGTTCAGATCTGAGACTGTCACCATCCAGAGGGTCATAAAGAAAATATAGTTGCCTGCGAACTCTGCAGACAGTTCTCAGAATGCCTAATATATTTGAGTACATTGGTCCCCCCTTCCCCTGACAACAAGCAATTAATTTGTGCTAGTACTCTTTGGATTCATGTGTACAGCCATTTATTCTGGTACAAGTTTATTTCTTGCTATGAGAATTGTAAACATTTTATATTACAGCTTTTGTACTTAGTTGTTGCCAATTAGGGTAATTATATCTATGAGTTTCTTCTGTCTTTTAAAAAGCTTTCCTTGGGGCTGGAGAGATGGCCTAGCGGTTAAGAGCGCCAACTGCTCTTGCAGAGGACCAGGGTTCGATCCCCAGCACCCACATGGCAGCTGAGAACCATCTGTAACTCCAATTCCAGGGGCAATTCCAGGGGAACTCCAGTTCCAGGGGAATCTGAGATCCTCTTCTGACCTCCGCGGCATTGCACGACACGGGTGCACAAACCTACATGCAGACAGTACATTCATACACATAAAAAATAAATAAACATTAAAAATAAATTAATAATTAAAAAGCTTTCCTTTATTGTTATTGCCATGGATTCCCAAAGGAATAGTGAAATTTCTTTTTCTCCTTGTATTTTTCCAGTCAAACTACTTTGTATATCACAAATAATATGAGAGTACAGATGTAGGTCAGTAGGCAGAGTATTTGGCATGCATGCACAAAGACCTGGGTTCAGTACTTTATAAAGTGGGTGTGGTGGGGCACACCTGTAAAGTCCTTGCACTTAGGAGGTGGGGACAGAAAGATTAGAAGTTCAAGGTTATCCTTAGCTACATAAGGAGTTTGAGCTCAGCCTACAATAGTGACCCTCTCTTAAAACATACACACACACACACACAATTTATATATACATGTATCACATAAGAATTTATTGAAGAAGAAAAGTTAAGTCATAATTGAATTTCCTGGAGCCAAAGAACACCCCTTTATTTTCATTCTCTGAGGAGGCCATTTGAGATACAAAATTAGCGCAAACCTAAGGACATGCTGGCAGGCATCTTTGTCTTTAGTTGCCAAGTACAAGAGGTGAAAGGAGTCTGATAAATATCTTCAAGGGTACACACTTATGCTTGACAACTTGAAAATGACCACCCAGTCCTGAAAAGAACACAATGCTCCTTTAGTAATTTAGAGGCTCATTTTTCTCCTTGTGACTGCTATACACTCTGGCTAGCTCAGTTGGCTGGAGCATAAAGTACTAAATGCTCCAAGGGCAAGAACAAGCCCCCGCACTCCAGGAGTGTAGAGATGGAGACACTCAACATGAACCAAGCAGGAGTGAGGAGATGAGCAACCAAAGACCTGGCAGAGCAGGGCCCCTGGACCCTGGGCTGGCTAATGGGGCTTCCAGGGCCTTGTTGTATATGAGTGGAGAGTCTGGGAGGTCGAGGGATTGAACCTAGGCTTTGTGTATTCTAGGAAAGTGCTCTGCCTCTGAACCGTGATGCATCCCCAAACACTATTCTTTTTCGTAAGGGTGCTAGTATATATATTTTAAAATGCGTGCTGTCATATGTTTGTAATCCCAACTACTAAAGAGACTGAGCATGAGGATCACAAGTTCAAGGCCTGCCTAGGTTATATAGACAGTGAATTCAAGACCAGGTTGGCGAGCTTATCAAGACCTTGACTCAAAACAAAAACATAAAAAATGATGAAATATAGCTCAGTAGTAAAAGTCCTCAATAGGCATTTGTTGGATAAATGAATTGAACAGGCCCTCAGTACAAATAAGTGCTCTTTATACCTCAGTCTGCTCCTGAAAGGCGTTACCCAGTACTTAGCTCTCCCAACAGTGCACCTTGATGTTGTAGCCAAACACCATGGTTTCTACCAAGTCTTTTCCCCCAGTTACTGTAGCTCATTTCCTCTGTAAGTTTAGATCTCCACCTGTGCTTACAGCCAGAGCAATGCCTTGCGTTATAGTGTGGCATCCCACCCTTATCCTCATGCCATCCTAGAGAAATCAAGGTCATTGCAGTGAAGAGTCATGTCCTTTCCTCCTCCTCCTCTCCTCACTACACAAAAGCAGAACCCCGCTGGTACGCCAGTGGTTACACCTGCCCTTCTGTCCTCATGCCGGAAGACAGAAACCTTTTCTATGGACCTGCCTTAGCTTAGGATCTATGTGTTAGAAGCTTGGTCCCCAGCTTGATCTTGTCGGGAAGTGGTGAACACTTCAGATGTGGGGCCGAATTGGAGGTCTTTAGGTCGCTAGGGACCCGTCCTCAAAGAGGCAGTGGAACCCGGCACACAGCCTACTTTCTTTCACTTTCTAGCTGTGAAGGAGGCGAGCAGCTTTGCACAGCAATGTACTTCCACCACAATATGCTGCCTCCGAACAGGTACAAAGCAGCAAGGTCACGTGATCGTGGACTGACAGTCCCAATAAACCTTTTCTCTTAAAAGTAGATCTCAGGTATTTGCTATCACGGCAGAAACTGACTAATACAGAGACTACACTCTGGGCCTGAGCCTGGCATAGAGCCCTGCCCTTGGCCTTTGCTGAAGAACTTGAGAGCCTTATCAGTGCAGGGTGGAGTAGGCTTCCTGAGCGCAGGGTGGGAGATGACTGATGGAACTGACACTGACAATCTTTGTGATCGTGGGCTTTTCTTCGAGACTTGAGGAGGGCTCCGCTGGCCTTAGCACACGCACTCATGGCCGTGGCGTGGTTGGCTTCTGTCTCCTTCCTGCCTTTATAAGCTTGCTTAAAAACATTGCCTGTGTCTTTGTGGTGTGTGTGCATGTGTGTATGCATGTTGAGGTGTGTAGGTACACTTGAGATGGACATGCATATGTGTGCACATACGTATGGAAACCCAAGGTCCCACCTTATGCATTGAAGCCAGGGATCACTATCTTGCACGGCTAGCTTGCCAGCTTGCTCTGGAGACCCCAGCAACACCTCCCTTGTGCTGGGGTTCCCAGCAGGCCTCCAAGCCTTCCTGCCTTACTTTCATGTGGAGGGCCTTGCACTTGTATGACAAGCACTGGCACCTGCTGAGCTGCCTAACTTCCTCATGAACTTCTCGACAAAGATCTGGTGTCTTAGGAACTTGGCATTCCCCCCAAGAGATTTGTATCTTTGTATTCAGGCCTTTTTTATGTCATTTTGCAAAATGGGGTGCTGTGTGATTCTTGGCTTGGTCATGTCTGCAATGTACCCCATCCACCCCATTCTTTTATATTCATATTGCAAGCCCTAAAATGTCCTGTGCTCTCAAGATGCCCTAAATATCACCAGAAGCCTCACTGGGAAATATTTTTCTTTCTTTTTCTTTTCTTTTCTTTTTTTTTTTTTTTTTTTTTTTTTTTTTTTTTTTTGTTTTTTTTTTTTTTTTTGTCTTTTGGAGACAGGGTCCCCTGTTAGTCCCAGCTGGCCTGGAGCTGGTTAGGTAGACCAGGTTGCCCTTGAACTCACAGAGATCCTGCCTGTCTCTTGCCCTCCTGAATGCTGGGATTAAAGGTGTAATGCCACCACACCGGTAAGTTCCCATACTTTTTTTTTTTTTTTTTTTTATGTGTATGAAGGTACTGTATGCATGGTAGGTTTGTGCACCCATGTCCGTGCAGATGCCTCGGAGGTTCAGAAGAAGGGCCGTTGGACTCGCTGGAACTGGAGTTAAAGAATGTGTTCTCAGCCACCATCCTGGGTGCCTGGAAGATCGAACCCTTGGTTCCTCTGCAGAGAGCAGTCGGCAAACTCTCAACTGCTTGGCCNTTTTTTTTATGTGTATGAAGGTACTGTCTGCATGTAGGTTTGTGCACCCATGTCGTGCAATGCCTCGGAGGTCAGAAGAGGGCGTTGGACTCCGCTGGAACTGGAGTTAAAGATGGTTCTCAGCCACCATCTGGGTGCTGGAGATCGAACCCTGGTCCTCTGCAAGAGCAGTCGGCACTCTCAACTGCTAGGCCATCTCTCTAGCCTTTTTTTTTGCCAGAGATGTCATTGCTCCTGAGGAAAGCCTTGATCCCCTGTTCCCTGCATCAGATACTTTACCTGGTCCTCAACCTAGAGGGTTTTACTTCTCTGCAAGCCTATGAAATTATTTAAACAGTTAAATACAGAGACAGGGGGATATCTTAGCCTCTATTTACTTCAAACCTTGCTTCCCGTAGCCCATGCTAGCTCACTGTAGTCTTGAGCACAGCTCCCATGTGACACAGCAGGGTGAAGAGGCAGTGTTCCTCTCCTAAACTGTGTGCATCTGGGACTAATAAACTGCCGTTATCATCTTTCCAGTCCTGCATGTTCAGCCACCTCATATTATTTAGAGCAGGGAACAAAAGGGTCAACAGAAGGCAATTGTAATAGTATCCTGCACAGCTGTTACTAAAACTTGCCTTCATTACATGACTTTGTCCTATGAAGTTCCTGGCCAGGTAGGAGAATGGAGATGAAAAAAGTCTTCTGTACATGGTTATAGATCTATTTTCCTGCAAACAATCTTTTTGAAACATAACAATAGTTTCTACTTGGCTCCTCTTTCTCTCTCTCTCTCTTTCTGTGTGTGTGTGTGTGTGTGTGTGTGTGTGTGTGTGTATGTGTGTATTCATGCACAGATGTATGAGGCCAGAGGTCCATCTCAAGTGTTTTCCTCCGGAGTTGTCTACCTTGTCTTTTAAGGCAGAGTCTCTCAGCAGAACCTGGGACTGTTTAGGCCAGGCTAACTTGCCAGCAAGTTCCAGGCATCAAACCGTCCCCACCTCCCTTGAGCTGGAATTACAAAAGCATAGCACCATGCCTAGTCTTTTTACATGAAATCTGTGGATTCAACTCAAACCCTCTTGTTTGGGAAGCAAGCACTGACTGAGCTATTTCCTCAGCCCCTATTTGCATAATTATTTCAAGCAATGTTTTCTTTTTTTATTAATTTTTATTTATTTCTGTATGTGTATGAATGTACTGTCTGCATGCAAGTCTGCGCACCCGTGTCGTGCAACGCCGCGGAGGTCAGAAGAGGGTCTCAGATTCCCCTGGAACTGGAGTTCTCCTGGAATTGGAGTTTCAGACGGTTCTCAGCCGCCATGTGGGTGTTGGGGATCGAACCCGGGTCCTCTGTAAGAGCGGTCCGCGCTCTTAACCGCTAGGCCATCTCTCCAGCCCCTCAAGCAATGTTTTCTTTACTGATCGCCATAAATAAAAAAAAAAACAATAAAAGCAAAATAGCCTTAAGGTAAATCTGTACTTAATCCTTATACAATTGATCTGACATTTACATTGTAATTCATTATGACTAACAGAGGGAAAAGTGTAACTGTCCCATTATGGAAGCAACAGTTTAGTATTAGTCAATATTGACTCTAATCAAGATACTAAAACAGCAGAAAGCACACAAGAACTTGGATTTTTTTTTCTCACATAAGAGCCCACTTAATCTGCTTCATCTTTATGTATCACACTTCTTTGTTACTGAAAAATTAAACCTTTTCCAAAATCTGCAATTAGTATTAGACCCCTTAGTGATTTGGGGAGAGTTCATTTGCTTTAATTTGCTTCTATTTAGTTCCCAGTGAACCAAGAAGAAGGCAGGTTTTCACTTCTGAGGGCTCCCCCTCCTTCCGTGATAGCCTGTCCCGGCTCCGAATCACACCCACTAATGGATCCAGGACCCTGCTACTTGTCTACTGGGAAGTGCTGGGAAGGGCGGAGCCCAGGGCTAGGAGAAGGAAGCGGAAGAGAGGGAGGGCTAGATCTAACCCCTTTTGGCTCCTTCCCCGTGCTGGGAATGCAATGACTCGCTTTTCAGCCTCAGCGCCACACAAGGAAAATTGCAGAGGCAAAAGTTAGTGGAAAATGGTCACTAAACAGTTCCAGAAAGCTTTAGACTATAAGCCAAGTGCAAAGCTCTTCTCCTAACGACTGTTCGGCGCCTGGACTGGGCCACACCCAGCCTGGCTGTGCTACTTCTCCCTGAATGGATGGTGAGATGAAATACTCCGGACTCTGGGACATGCTGACCATGCAATAATTATAAGGCTATTATCAGAGTCAAGAGTACATGCTCAGGGCGGGGAGAAGGCAGGAAAAAGAAATGTTTCCAATCAACTCAAATGGCTCCTTACTGGGGATGAAACATTTCAACAAGGGCAAGGGGCCTGCGGAGCTGAACCAGCACTCCTTGTGCCTAGAAGATCCAGGGACTGGAACAGAGGACTTGGCTACACAGTGCTCAGGCTGACGTTCCAAAGCTGGGCTCTCCCTGCACACAGGCTCAGGGCCTCTGCTTTCAAAAAAGCTACAGGAGGATGTGCTTTGTTCCTCACAGCACTGGGAGAAAAATACAAAATAAACGAACTTTGCCCACACTCTGGCAAGGGAGGGGGAAGGCAGAGGGCCAACCTCAGAAAAAGCAGGAAGGCTTCATCTTGTACCAAGAGATCTGTGCTCAGTGGAGGGGGAGCCCCCCGGGCAGCAGCTAGCTCTCAGTTTGCTAAAGTTTGCCCACTTGAGTACTAACTACTGCCCTCTTGATGGGCAAAAACAAGCTCATTTGTCCACTAGATACAACATCTTTCTCAGTATTCAATACATACATGTGCTAATTTCATTTAAAACCTTTTTTAAATGCAGTAGAAAATACTCTTTATAATCTAAGTATTATTTCAATTTAATGCTACCAATAATTGCACACACACACACACACACATATATTTATATATATATATATTATTACATATATTTGTAAATCAGAACACACCATAGTTGGGTAATATGCTTTTTTTTTTTTTTTATCGTTTGGAGACAGGGTCTCCCTGTAGCCCCAGGTGTCCTGGAACTCACTTTGTAGACCAGGCTGGCCTTGAATGCACAAAGATCTGCCTGCCTCTGCCTCTCCAGTGCTAGGATTAAGGGCATGCACCACCACACCTGGCAGGTGATCTACTTTTTAAATATTTCGTTAAGGTAAAAAAGAAAGCATTAAATTCAGCAGTCTTAATCTTACAAAGATCCACCTGCCTCTGCCTCCAGAATGCTGGGACTAAATGCATGCATCACCACACACTGTTTTAAGAACATTTTTAAAAAGCTGGGCGTGGTGCCGCACGCCTTTAATCCTAGCACTCAGGAGGCAGAGGCAGGCAGACCTCTGTGAGTTCAAGCCCAGCCTGGTCTACAGAGTGAGTTCCAGGCCAGCTGGGGCTATGGGGAGAGCCTGTCTCAAAAAAAAGAAAAAAAAAACTTTTTTTAAAAACAATTTTATCCAGGCATGGTGACGCATGCCTTTAATCCTAGCACTTAGGAGGCAGAGGCAGGCAGATATCTGTGAGTTCAAGGCCAGCTTGGTCTACAGAGTGAGCTACAGGCCAGCTTGGACTCAAAAAATACACCCCCAAAAAAAAAAAACAATTTTAATTTTATTTTATACGTGTGCATGTATTGCCTGACTGTATGTAAGTGCACCTGTGCTTCCCTGCAAACGGAAGAGGGTGTCAGATCCTCTGGCACTGGATTTATGGCCAGAAGAGTGTGTCAGTTCCTCCAGAACTAGATTTATGGTTGTTAGTTGCCATGTGGGTGCTGGAGTTTGAACCCAGGTTTTCTGGAAGAACAGCTAGTGCTCCAGCCCCTTAACAGCTTTTTAAACATACATTTCAGTATTTACATTGTCACATGTATTTACATTGTTTTCCAACAAATCTTTAGAACCTTTTTTTTTTTTTTTTGGTCTTCATCCTACATATCTGACACTCTTGAATGGCGATGTAGCTCAACGCTAGTTTGACTACCACTTGTAAAGCCCTGGATTTGATCCACAGCACCACCCTTCACCCTATCCCCACCTTACCCCTGAAAATTGAGAAACTCCATGACCACTAAATACTAATTTCTCTGTTATCTCACCTCCAGCCTTTAACAACTTCAACTTTCTTTTTTTTTTTTATGTGTATGAGCGTACTGTCTGCATGTAGGTTGGTGCACCTGTGTCGTGCAATGCTGCAGAGGCCAGAAGAGGGCGTTGGATTATTCTGGAACTGGAGTTAAAGACGGTTCTTAGCTGCCATGTAGGTGCTGGGAATCGAACCCAGGTCCTCTGCAAGAGCAGTCAGTGCTCTTAACCGCTGAGCCATCTCTCCAGACCCTAACAACTCCAGCTTTCAACTATTACTTTAGATCTTTTGTCTGAGCACAGAATTTATTGTCTTTTTGTGAGAATTAGTTCTCAGAATAAAATGTTCTCAAGGTTTACACATCTTGTAATATATGACAAGATTTCATTTTTTTAAAAAAGCAACATAAGTTCTGGTGGGGCACGCCTTTAATCCCAGCACTCAGGAGGCAGAGGCAGGCGGCCTTGTATACAACAGTTTTTATATTTAATTTTCAAAATTACAAAAATCTGTCTAATTTTAGAGTGTTTCGCCTGCATCTATGCATGTGTATCACCTGTGTGTCTGATCGTCCTGCCTCTGCCACCCAGAGCAGAGATTAAAGGTATGTGCCACCATGCCTTGCCAAACCCAATTAAACGTTTGTGTGTGGGGGAGGGTAGGTTATAAAGGCAAGAACTCCCGATACAAAGGCACATGAGACCTAAGTCACTCTTGGAACATTGTTTACTTCCACTGGAACTGCCAGAGTGTGCTACCTGTGGGCTCGTGGTGGAATAGCAGCAGGAGCAGCAAGATGGCGACTGGGGTCCACTCATTTATAGCCATGGGGTGGGACCTCAGGTACAGGGGAAGAGGTCAGAAGATTGACAGCCTCTGGAGGAAGTGGACATCTGTGTGTCCCTTGGAATTCTGGGAAGCCCAGACCTAACAGGATGGAGGGTTGGGGGGTGTACATGTTTCTGCCTATACAGGTGTATACATATACCAAGGCCAAAGGACAACAGTGTCTATTACTCTCCCCGTGCATTCTGAGACAAGGCCTCTCTTTGAACTTGCACTTGGCATTTTGGCTAGGCCAGCTAGCCAGCAAGGTCACAAGATTTGCCTGTCTCTGCTCCCCAGCACTGGGGTTACAGGCAGGTACAGCTATTCCCAGCCACTAGCAGAAGCTGATGGATAGCGAACACTCTCCCCTGGTGCGTCCCCCGGCCCCTTTTCTGTATGTATGCACCACATCTTCTTTATTTGTTCATCTGTCAATCGACATTTAGATTGTTTCTATCTCTTGGCCATTATGATAAACATGGGTATGCAAATATCTGTTTGAGAACTTCCTTTGAATTCTTTTGAATATGTTCTTTGGAATTCTTTTTGAATATCCCAGAAGTGGGATAGTTGGGACAGCTGGGTCATACTGTAGTCCTAGTTTAATTATTAATTTTTTTGAGAACCCTCCATATTGTTTTCTGGAATAGCTATACAGATTTACATTCTCACCCATCGAGTAGAAGGGTACCAATTTTTCTGCATCCTCACCAGGTCTAGTAATTTTCTGTTCTTTGGATAGTGGCCATGTGAATGGGTGTAGGGTCATGTCTTATTGTGGTTTTGATTTGCCTTTCTCTTATGGCTAATAATACTGCCCATATTTTCATATGTTTGTTGGTCGTATGTAAATGTTCCTTGGATAATTGTCCAAGTTTTTTGTCCATTTTAGCTGGATTACTTATTGATGTTGTTCAAGTTTCTTACAATATTCCAGATGTTTTCTTGCCACATATATAACTTGCAAATGTTGTCCAGAGGCTGCCTTTTCACTATGTGCATCACTGTCACCGACACGCAGTGTTAGGTGCATTTCCAGGGGAGGCCCCGGCCTTGCAAAAGCATTCAGGACTCCATTAAAGATAACTTGGGTTTTATTTTAGGGCTCAGCGTCTGGCATCTCTGTCTGGAGAGCATGAGAGCCAGCAAGCACAGGGCTGCTTTGGCAGACTCTTAAGGGGGAAATGGGCAATAAGGTGGGGACGATAGGGCACAAATGCATAGGGGAAAGTAGGATTTGGGGGTGTGTGGGCCATGGACAAAGCAAAGTAAGGCCTCAGAAGAAACAAAACTTGCTAAAGCCTTGGCCTTCTACTTCCTACCTTTAGAATTGTATTGTGCTTTGAATCAACCTCATGTGTTTGAACACTTGATCCCCAGACAGTGATACTGTTTTGGGAAGTTGTGGAATCTTTTTTTTTTTTTGAGATAGGGTCTCCCTATAGCCCCAGCTGGGCTGGAACTCACTCTGTAGACCAGGCTGGGATTGCTTATTTCTCTAGAGAGCCCACACCCAATTTCCCATACCTTATATCCTACTTCTCCCTAAGTGCCCACACCCTATATCTTACTTCCCCCTAATTTCCCTCACACCCCATATCCTACCTTCCTCTATGCACATATCATCTACACCCTATTGCCCATTTTCCCCTTTAAGAGTCTGCAAAAGCTGCCATGTGGTGGTCATGCTTCCGAGACAGAGAGGCCAGACTGCTGCCCTCTAAAATAAAACCTGAGTTATCTTTAATGGAGTCCTGAATACTTTTGCATAAAGAGGCCTCCCCTGAAAATGAACCTAACAACCATCTGAAACTCCGGTTTCAGGGGAATCCAATGCCCTCTTCTGACCCCCAAGGGCATTGCATGATGTGGGTGCACTGACACATATGCAGGCAATATACCCATACACATAAAAGTTAAAAATGATAAAGTATTTTAGGAAACTCGTAAAGGCCAGGCTCACAGGTTCAGAGGGGAAGATCAGGAATTAACTAAGAGGTTGTTCATATTCTGGCAAATAACCTGACTTTATTTTTCTTGTCCTGAAAATCTGAGGCTGAATTCAAAAGTAGTGGACTAAGTTGCTTTGTGGAGGAAATTTTAAGACAATGAAATAGTTCCTGACATGGTTCTTGCTAACCATTCTTAGATGTACAGTGAGAAAGAGGAGAAAATGGGACCGAAAAAATGTATAACTATGCAATTTGGTGAGGAAAGTTATACATGAACTTAAAGTTGTGGGCAAGGTAGATATGGCGGCTGCTGACAAAGCCTTGTGCAGTTAAAAGTTTAACCTTGCACTCTACCCTGGGACAACAGGAAAGATACCTTGAAGACAAAACCCTACCCATGCAAAGCTCCAGAATGTTACAAGGCAACATCTTTTGAAAATTGCATTAGAAAAGAGAGTTCTTAAACAACCAGAACGTCCAGGGTAGCTTGCTCCATCAGGACTACCTAAGGAAGCATTTTCTCAGGTTCAGATACAAAGGCACACAAAGGTTTGCAGCTGAGGGCTGAGTGGACCAGTCAGCATCTCCAGCTGGCAGCAGAAACTGGTACCATCCCTGTTGGAACTGGTTTTGCAGACATGCAAAATGCAAGAGTGAAGAAATTTGCATGAAAGTTCCAGAAAGTCTGTTATGGCCAGGCAATATGAAGCAGGGTGTTATCCTAGCACAGAGCTTCTGAATCGTGAAACTGAAGGTGAAACCTAAATTGCAATGGAGACAACTCATCAAGGACAACAATTGACACAGAGTGAAACCAGCCCATATACCACAGACAACAAGCTGGAGGGGCGTGACTATGCAACCACGTTAGCACCCAGGTGATGACCACCAAGTGTCTCTCTCATATGATGATGGAGCTGTAAGGTTCGGGGTTTGTTTCCTCTGCTAGATTTGTCTTGCTTTGGTCTGGTCTTCCATTGCAATACCCCCATTTCTCCCTTTTATAATAGGAATATTTACACTACTTTATGTTGGAAATATGTAACTTTTTTAAAATTTTATAAAGGCTTACAGTTTAGAGATTGCCTTAAGTCTCAGAACAGACTTTGGACTTTCGAACACTGTCTGAATTGTTAATACCATAGGGACTCTTGATGCTACACTGAATGCATTTTGTACTAGAGATGGTCATGGGCTTATGCGGGCCAAGGGTAGAATGTTACTGCTTGGATGTAAAATGTCAGGCTTCTATGCTTGATGCTGAGCACTTGGTCCCCAGCTGATGGTGCTATTTTGAGAAGTTGTGGAAACTTTAACAGGTAGGGCCTTATTGGAGGAAGTGGGCAGATGCTTGAAGTTTATAGCCTGTCCACACTTCCTGTCCTTTCTCTGCTTCCTGGATCCACAGAGACCTGCAGATTCTCCCATGAAGCCGCTTGCTGCCATGCAGATGGTATTCTCAAACCGTGAGCCAAAAGAAATCATTCCTCTCTCTACGTTGCTTCTTATCAGATATTTGGTCACAAGGATGAGGAAAGTAATTAATACAGTGAAAGAAAAAAATTCAGTTATTTAAGCTATTTGGTCAGTAGATTTTTGTTATGGCAGCTCATGGAAATTAATACAGCAAATCTTGAGTTAACTACTTAAATTTCTGAACTGCACGTTTTTTTTTTCAGATAAACAAGGTTTAAAATGATAAGCTAAGCACAATTCTTTGTTTTCCATACAAATTTGTATACGTGCATTTATATAGTTCAACAGTGGTGTTTTCACACACACGTGTGTGTGTATCAATTTATATGTACATATGTATATATATATATATATATATATTCTACCTGATTATTTTTTTAATAATTACTTTTATGTGTATGAGTGTGTGTAGTTGTATTAGTTCATTTGTACCACAGGCATGCAGGGGCCTGTGGAGGCCAGAAAAGGCATTGGATCCTCTGGAACTAGAGGTACAAATGGTTTTAAGCTGCCATATGGGTGCTGAGAACCAAACCTGGGTCCTCTGCAAAAGCAGCTAGTGTTCCTAACTACTGAACAATCTCTCCAGCCTTTCTGTTGTTAAGCCTTAAATATATGACTTATTTTAATAAGATTCCATTAAAGAGCATGCTAAATCAGCTTCTCTCACATACATAACTGCATGTCAGACTTGTTGACTCAGGGAAGTTGCGGGTTTTCAAAGGCCCGGATCATTGTTTATGTGTTTGCTCTGCTCACCACAATGTAGGCCTCCCACTCTTCATTGGCGTGGCTGCCAGCAGTAACAAGGGCTGAATCCTTCCCTATTCACATTAGAAGGGGCAAGGAGAGAAGAGGGCCAGGCTACTTCTACTCATATTAATGGCCACAACAGCTCAAACCTGTCCTTTGCTAAGTCATTAAATTAGAATTTCAGGCACTGTGAAAGAATTGAAGTGATAATCTGGCTGGAATGGATGTGGGCGGGCACCAAAAAAGCTCCACTAAAACTAGGGGTAAACATTTAATTGCTAGTTTATTATGATTGCTGTGTAATTATTATGTCCATTCATGAAAGCCAGACCAATATCTTTAGGCATATTTCATATACAGTAACATTTTGTGAATGCTAAAGCAAATGATCAGTTTATTGAATGCAATTATGAAAAAGGTGGTTCCATGGTGTAATGGTTAGCACTCTGGACTATGAATGCAATTATGATTTGTATGCATTTGACTAAATACTGGTTTTTAAATTTTTTTATTTTTATTTTATGCATGTAAGTACACCTGTGTTGTGCAATGCCTCCAAAGGACAGAAGAGGGCATTAGATCCCCTAGAACTGAAGTTACAGATGGTTTTTAGCCATCATATAGATGCTGGGAATCGAACGCAGGTCTTCTACAGGGGCAGCCAGTGCTCTTAACCACTGAGCCATCTCTCT
The DNA here is from genome assembly GCA_009823505.1 of Rhizomys pruinosus. NCBI lineage: Eukaryota > Metazoa > Chordata > Mammalia > Rodentia > Spalacidae > Rhizomys > Rhizomys pruinosus. The sequence goes on along the minus strand of VZQC01012273.1, from coordinate 336,966 downwards.
AGGCCCTAAATATTGATTTTTTTTTAATATCACAATTTTCCTTGTGTATATAGGGAACAGTTTATTCATTATTATTATTAATTTATTTACTTATGTTTGACATCTTAAATATTGAGCCTCTGAAAAACTCTTAGACTCTAGGCATTGTGTGCAATGAAGAAAAAGGCTCCAGAGGCTAGACTAGAATGTGACAGCAATTAAGAAAATCCAATATGTGATAAACAATTTTGTTCTTTGCCAGAAGAAAAACTATACTTATAGGAGAAGCAAAGTCCCTTCCCAGCTAGGAAAAGAAAATCAAAAATAGTAACAATCTTTATTGTGTAACCAACACCATTCAGGGAAATAAATCCCAACAAAGAAAATGGAAAAAGTTTTGGCAGGCATTCCTCAGGAACCCCTTCTCACATGGTTGTGTTCTTGCAGCAACATGTCTGGCAGAAATCAAAGGCAGCAAAAGCAACCAACAATAACAACAAAACAACAGCAAACTCCAAAAGAACCTTATTCTCTTCTCTGTCTTGCAAAGTAGGATGTCATTTGATAGAATCTTGGCCAATGAGATAGAAATAAAAGTCTACTGAAAATTTCTGCAAAACTTGGTTTCCTGGTTAGATGAACCTCCCTCTCTCCTTAACACTTTGCCTCCTCTTCTCCGCATAGGATGAAGACTTTTGGCAACCATTTTGTGACTACAAACTGATTGCAAATACAAAAGCCCCTTGCATGCATGGTGAAACAGAAAGCAGAAGAGTCTAGAGGCTTAGGGTGTTTGGAGCTGCTGCTCCAGGTCACAATAGCCCATTCTAGGCACATAAGAAATAGAAAGGCCTATTCCACAAAGATTCCTAATGTGGGTTCCATTGCATGCAACTGAATAGGATCCCTGATTAATGCAGAGAGCATCAGCAATATGGGAGCACTGGGCTTAATGACTAATAGCACTTAAACACGAAACAGAGGAGCAGCAGCAGAGCAGTTCAGGATGAATAGCGTTTTATCTTATCTTGGGATTGAGTGAAGGCTCATATTGTTTATTCATGTATAAACATAAGAGAGGACATGGGGCTCAAAGGATAGACTGAGAACAGATTTCAAACCATCATTGCCCTTAGGAATGAATTCGAGCCACGGATTTAACTTGAAATTCCCTACTAACTATATTGGATGGTGCACTTTTAGAACCTAAATTTCAGCTGGAGAGATGGCTCAGCAGTTAAGAGTACTTGCTGCTCTTGCAGAGGACCTGCGTTAGGCAACTCACATCCACCTGTAACTTCAGTTCCAGGAGACTCAGTGGCCTCTTCTGGCCTCTGTAGGCACTTGCACATGCATGGTACACTCACATACATACACTCGAGCACATACATACATGCATACACTTGAGCACATACATGCATACATACACTTAAGCACATACACGCATACACTCAAGCACACACATACATACACTCAAGCACATACATACATACATACACTCAAGCACATACATACATACACTCAAGCACATACATACACTCGAGCACATGCATGCATACACTCGAGCACATACATACATACACTCGAGCACATGCACGCATACACTCGAGCACATACATACATACTCTTGAGCACATACATGCATACACTCAAGCACACACATACATACACTCAAGCACATACATACATACATACATACATACACTCAAGCACATACATACACACACTTGAGCACATACATACACTCAAGCACACACATATATACTCTCAAGCACATGCATGCATACCCTCAAGCACATGCATGCATACCCTCGAGCACATACATACATACACTTGAGCACATAAATGCATACACTTGAGCACATACATACATACACTCGAGCACATACATACATATACTCAAGCACATACATACATACTCTCGAGCACATGCATGCATACACTCAAGCACACACATGCATACATTCAAGCACATACATACACTCAAGCACATACATGCATACACTCAAGCACGTACATGCATACACTCAAACACATACATGCATACACTCAAGCATATACATGCATACACTCAAGCACGTACATGCATACACTCAAACACATACATGCATACACTCAAGCATATACATGCATACACTCAAGCACATACATACATACACTTGAGCACATACATGCATGCATACACTCAAGCACATACATGCATACACTTGAGCACATACATGCATACACTTGAGCACATACATACACTCGAGCACATACATACATATTCTCGAGCACATACATGCACACACTTGAGCACACACATACATACACTCAAGCACATACATACATACATACACTCAAGCACATACACGCATACACTCAAGCACATACATGCATACACTCAAGCACATACATGCATACACTCAAGCACACACGTACATACACTCAAGCACACACATGCATATACTCAAGCACATACATGCATACACTCGAGCACACACATGCATACACTAGAGCACATATACACTCAAGCACATACATGCATTCACTCAAGCATGTACATGCATACACTCAAGTACATACATGCATATACTCAAGCACATATATGCTTACACTCGAGCACATACATACATACACTCAAGCACATACACACATACATACATA